>CM050414.1:43725441-44325441 GCA_027564155.1 Gymnocypris eckloni scoliostomus | reverse complement strand
ACTACTAGCAACATGGGAACTATCTTCTCTGATACGTTAGAAACTGTTGCCCCCATCAAATTAAAAAAGGTTAGAGAAAAACGTGCTGTGCCATGGTACAACAGTTATACCCATTCTCTCAAGTAAGAAACTCGTAATCTTGAGAGAAAAACTAACTTGGAAGTCTTTAGAATTGCGTGGAAAAACAGTATGTCCAGCTATAGACAGGCTCTAAAAGCTGTCAGGACCGAGCATATCCGCAAACTCATAGATAACCAAAACAATCCAAGGTTTTGTATTTAGCACAGTGGCTAAATTAACAAATAAGCAGATGTCACCCGATCTAAAAATGCCCTCACAGTTGAATAGTAATGACTTTATGAATTTCTTCAGTGATAAAATAGATAACATCAGAAATACAATAACAAATGTAGATTATACAGCATCTAGTACTTCAGCATCATTCATCGCACCCAAATAAATACTGCAGTGCTTTACAACTATAGGACAAGATGAGCTAAATAAACTTATCACTGCATCTAAACCAACAACATGTTTATTAGATCCTGTACCAACTAAATTATTGAAAGAGTTGTTACCTGTAGCAGAAGAACCGCTTCTCAATATTATTAACTCGTCGTTATCTTTAGGTCACATCCCAAAACATTCAAGCTGGCGGTTATTAAGCCTCTTATTAAGAAACCAAAACTAGATCCTAGTGAACTGGCTAATTATAGATACAGACCCATTTCAAATCTTCCGTTTATGTCTACAATATTTGAAAAAATTGTGTCTGATCAATTGTGCTTCTTCTTGCAAAAAATTATATCTATGAAGAATTTCAGTCAGGTTTTAGGCCCCGCCATAGGACAGAAACTGCACTTGTTAAGATTAAAAATTACTTTTACTGCTTTACTGAATTACTGCTTCTTGTGTCAGACCAAGGCTGCATCTTATTGCTAGTTTTACTTGATCTTAGTGCTGCGTTCGACACTATAGATCATGACATACTCATAGATCGATTACAAAACTATACAGGTATTAAAGGACAGGCTTTAAGATGGTTTAGATCAGTGGTTCTAAATTTTTTTGCAGTGGCGTACCCCCTGGGGCATTTAACATTCTTCTGAGTTCCCCCTCTGAGACCGCAGTCACATGCACCTTTGCCATTAAGGGACAATATTTGCCACCTTAAATTGATTTACAGGTGTATTTTTTACCTTTAAGCAATGTTTTTCTAGCCTTATTAATTGTATATCATGTTTTGTGTCATATTCTTAACATTTCATTTAGTGTATTATTAATACAACAAATAAAGCAATAAATGAAGGCAAAACGAAGTGATACTTGTAGATTTAAACTAAAATGACCAGTAGGTGGCGGTAAGTCACCGTCTTAATGAGCGAGGTGTCACGTCATTCATTCAGTAAGGAAGAAAAATGCTGTAGTTATTACTCTCTGAATCGTTCAAAGCTGCAGATTCCTTCACAAAAAACCCCATCTCTGTTGCTTGGAAACAAACCAGGGCTGCGTTCAGCCCCGAAAAAACGGTGCAAAACGTTTATTAATTGGATAACGGTGATGCTTTGCACACCCTGTTCTGATGACGCAAGTGTTGCAACTATGCCACAGGCTGTTCTTTGTGTTCTTTTTAAAGAATTTTTGGAGTCTGATGAAATCGGAATAAATACGTGTTTAATACTGCAAAATACGCTCGAGGTTACAGTCACTGCCCTTTTGCAGTCCATAATAAAATGGAACATCCCAATCAAGTGAAGGGATTTGTGGAAACTGTGGTTCCTAATTATTGTGATCCAACATTTGCCTCACATTTCAGGATGAAAATAAATTTCAGGTGAAGGATAATCTACTTCTTACCTCCGAGACTGTGTTATGATCTGACCTTATTTTTATTGTGAGTATTAGGCTTATCATTATTGCTGATCACTGTTGTTGTGCTATCATATTGTAATATTTACCATTACATAATCAGAGGAGCATAGAAAAGTTTATGAAAGTGTCACTCCACAATACAATAGCAAAATATATAAATATGTAGTAGTTTTATGTTACATTAATCAGTGTCTAGCACACCTTCAGGAAAGGATATGGACCAGAAGTAATTGCAATTACTACATGAAATTTAGACAGACTTAAAGAAGTTCCAGATCTATACTTGTGGTCTTATTATTTAAGTTATTTTGCCTTTAATATAAATAAACGTGCAAACAATATACTTGCTCTTGTGAATTTATTTTTATGTTAATTACATTTACTTACAAAGTCACCATCATCATCATGTTGATATGCTATGTTACTATAAAACTTTTAAGACAAACATGTCTTCTAATATCTTCAATTGTTGCGTATACCGAGCTGCAGAAGACACATTAAATTACTTCACTTGGACCCATTGTGCGAGCCGTCTCTTTAATACCGCGTGGTTTATATACACTTTGCTGCTAATTGGGCTGACATTTTTGACACACCGTTGCGCACCATTTCCAGGAAACATGTCGTTCAACCCGGAAACCGTAGCAAAATGTTGGGCACCGGTGTGAGCCTGAACGTGCCACAGTTCTGTTGCGGATTTCATTGGAACTATTATTATTTCGTTGTAAAATATAACAAACAACATTGTCAATATTGTTTTTAAAACATAGGCTATATTTAAAATGTAAAATGTTCACTTAATATTATCTTTTTTGTTGAACTTATTTAAAATCAATGTCACATTTGCAATCGTTTAGATTTTCAGGGAAAATTGCATTCTTGCCCGTATTTTGAACATGAAAAAATAACTTGCACAGGGTATGTTTCTGTATTAACTAGGGTTTCTTAAATTGATCTCATTGTACAGTCCATCAATATTTGTTCTTAATGCTAAATCTACTTTAAAGATACAATGAATAACAGCGTGATTTGCTAAAGCAGCATATTTAGCAGGCATTCTATTAAACGCATGCTGCTTAATTATGCAGTCAGTTTTGAGCGCAAACGATGAGGAAATTTGATAATTTGACTATTTACGACACTCCCATTTTCCTGTTTTTATACTGGAAGCAGCATTTTGCTTGTAAGGAACAAACGCTCGGTTTTAACGTTACTTTGAGTTTGGGTAGAATTAAATGACTGCCAGAACTCAGCATTTTGTTTGCGTATCCCCTCCGTGCATTTCATGTACCCCTAGGGGTACGGGTACCCCAGTTTGAGAACCAGTGCTATAGATCATGACATACTCATAGATCGATTACAAAACTATACAGGTATTCAAGGACAGGCTTTAAGATGGTTTAGATCCTACCTATCTGATCGCAACCGATTTGTTTATTTAAACGGGGAGTCATCTCAATTATCACCAGTAAAGTATGGAGTACCACAAGGATCTGTCCTAGGTCCTCTGTTATTTTCAATATACATGTTGCCCCTTGGTAATATTATTAGAAAATACGGGATTAGTTTCCATTGTTATGCTGATGACACTCAAATATATATCTCAACAAGACCAAATGAAACTTCTAAATGATCTAAGCTAACGGAGTGTTAAAAATGTAAAAGGATTGGATGACCAATATTTTTATCCTATTAAATTGAGATAATACTGAGATATTACTTATTGGACCAAAAAACAGTACACAGAATCTCTTGGATCACAATTTGCAACTAGACCGATGTACTGTTACTTCCTATACAGTCAAAAATCTGAGTGTATTAGACAGCAACTTATATTTTGAAAACCATATTTCCCATGTTACAAAAAAAGCATTCTTCCATCTTAGAAACATTGCCAAGCTACGGAACATGTTAACAGTTTCTGATGCAGAAAAGCTAGTTCATGCATTCATGACCTCCAGACTGGACTATTGTAATGCACTGCTAGGTGGATGTCCCGCACCTTCACTAAACAAGCTACAAATAGTTCAAAATGCTGCGGCTAGAGTCCTTACCAGGTCAGGAAAATATGATCATATTACTCCAATTTTACAGTCTCTGCACTGGTTACCTATTAAGTTCTGAATCAGTTACAATATATTATTACTTGCCTATAAGGCCCTAAATGATTTAGCTCCTGCATACCTAACTAATCTTCTATCACGCTACAATCCAACCCGCTCCATTAGGTCGCAAAACTCTGCACTTTTGTTAGTACCTACTACCTAGTATAGCAAAGTCCACTAAAGGAGGTATAACTTTTTCATATTTGGCACCCAAACTCTGGAATAGCCTTCCTGATAACGTTCAGGGTTCAGACACACTCTCTCTATTTAAATCTAGATTAAATACATCTCTTTAGCCAAGCATTCATATAATGCATCTCACAATCTTGTACTGCAGTTATATCTGATCAAACGCACATTATTATGCTTTAACTTGGGTTGAACAAATACGTTTTGCTTGGATGTAACAACAACTATGCTAATTATGTCTCTATTTGATTCTCTGTTTTTGCCACGGGATGAATTACACAAGCTTTAGTTATATAAATATTGCAAGTGTGGAGTATATACAATATATAAATCGATTGTAGAAACTTAATTTCCTGTAAAACTGCTTTGCAACGATTGTATCGTAAAAAGCGCTATACAAATAGTCTTGAATTGAATTGGATGCTCTGTGCACTTAATAAACAATCTTGAATTGAATTGGATGCACTGTGCACTTAATAAACAATCTCCAGTTGGTCCAAAATGTAGAAACTAGAGTTCCCTATCTGTCGATCACTATGAGTTATGTCGTGACGACACATTCACTATTCACTAATGTCGTCATGACATAACGTCTCCGTTCCCTCCATCAGGGAACGAAGGGTTACGTACGCAACCGAGGTGTTCTTGCTAGAACCAGGAAGTATGACCATAGTAGCTCGGTTCTGTTAACACTGCACTGGCTCCCTCCCGTTCGCTACGATCTCAAAACGGTGGTCACTGCAGTCACCCGGTTCCAGTCCATGTCCTATCCAGATGGTGGATCAGCACCTAGATGTGACCTCTACAGCCCTGAATATCAGCGGTGACCATATCAACTAGATGAGCTCCAGAGACAGATCCCCAGCAAAGACCTTGTCACCTAAACGGTCATCGGCATAAGACCACAGGAACCAGACGAGTCCTCTACACTATCTGACTTTGCTGCAGCCTGGAATTAAACTGCTAGTTTCATCTGGGCAGAGGAAAACGGCCCCCCGACTGAGCCTGGTTTCTCCCAAGGTTTTTTTTTCTCTCCATTTCTGTCAGCGATGGAGTTTTGGTTCTTTGCCACTGTCACCTCTGGCTTGCTTAGATGGGATGCTTAATTTACAGCAATATCGTCGATTTGACTGCACAGATACTATTTTAACTAAACTGAGCTGGACAATGAATACCTACAATGCATTGCACAGTCTACAGGAAATTGGCCCTCCAGGAACAGGATTGGAAAATCCTGCATTATACCCTTAAAATCACTGAATTGCTGTTAAGTGTTGTACAAAAGGAGACCAGAAAAAAAGAGAAGTGCAGTAAAGTGCCTGTTTAATTAGGACTAGAGATAAACTCTGCTCAACCATTGTTGCTTCCACCAGCAAAGAAATTGTTGACAGTCTTCTAATAGATATACAGTTGCTAATTCCTAAATTTGCTAACCTTTATGATCACTGTACTCCCCATCTGAGCACTCTGTACACTCGAAGCAGCATGTGGGCTTGCCATCAATAATCCCTTTTCTGGTTCCAGGTTCACACTCCTCACTACAGTTGGAAAATGGTACCTGGGAAAGAAAAGAGGAGCAATATATTGTCTCATGCTAAATATCTATACAACAAGTCGCATGTGTTGCTCCAACTGACTGAATAACGATGTGATCCTTTGGGTACTCCATTAGTTAATGAACCCTAAGCGAAATAAATAATCTAAAGGGGGTCGCACACCAAACGAGCAGCACCACGCAGCGCCACTTCTAGAACAACTCGAGGTATAGCACACCAGATGCGCACATTCTATACTAATAAATTACCTGAAGTGTATTGTAACGGTTGTGTCCTGGTATATCCAGTAGGTAGCAACCAACGACAGTGAATGTAATCACGACAGACAATTGTTACATAGGCCTGTACTGTAATATTTTGCTTATGTAAAAATGTCTCAAGAGAAATATAAAAAATGTAAAGGATTACGTTTATTATACATTTAATTCTATATGTTTACATTTTATTCAAGCTGTAAAACTAATGTGTACAGTTTTTGCAGCAGTGGTATCTTGGTGTAATGTATTAACAACGGTTTGAGACAAATATGATGTTATTTAATATAAAACAATGCCAATGGCACTCTGTGGCACGGCAGGAATTTGAACAGTGTCCTGAGTCGTTGCTGGGTGCTGCGGACAGACGCCGAATGACGCCGCCAGTGTGCGTACATACATAGAAAGCAATGTGTTCAAATTTTAAAGACATGGTGCGACGCGGCGCTGCGCTTCTCGTTTGGTGTGCGACCCCCTTAAGAGGCAAGAAAACTAGGAACTGTATGTTCTATGCTTACTCACCTCAGTTAAATGGCCATTCCACAGTATCATAGTCTTGTCAATGGAGAGTTTGGCCCCGTTCTTGTTATGTATGCTGTAATAACCAACCTCCTTAAATACAACAGAACTATCCTCAGGTGATCGATGCCAGTTTATGATCGTATAATTTGCTGAGAGCTCACTGCTATTGTCAAAGCGAACCTTCTCCCCAATGCTGTTTATAAAGTTGAGGTGTCTCAGTTGTTTCAGAACCTTTTAGAATAAAAAGAGGCATGTGAATATAATTGTGTTACTATCTTAGAAAGAGCAGAGCAGAAGGGAACCTTCTGGAATACTGCAACAGAAAATTATTGTAATATAAATATAAATATTTATATAAATATAAATGTAGCATAAGTAACCCACCTGCCAAGCTTCAACTTTCCTAATGTCTGCACAAGAACCATTAGCAAACAATCCTTTTCCAGGTGTGCAGGTTAGTATGTCCTGAAGTGCCTGTGCTATGGCATAAACAGCCACATACACGTTATAAGAAATTCTTAGGTGTGTGTAGTCCAGGTACGGCGTCTCCACACTTGCGATATCTTCTTCACCGGTGCACAGAGGTCTGAAACTTGTACTGCCATTTTCACTATCCTCATTCCTTGGACTATCTTCTAAGTAACAGTTAAAAGTCTCCTCCCAAAATTCTCTCACAAACTCATTATGGCTTGACTTCTTTGGATGCACTTGCTGTAAGAATTCTTTAAACCCTGGTATAAGGCCAGCCCTCAGTGCAAAGCCAATAGTTCCTCCCATGACATCAAGATACTCTGGCTTGGCAACCAGGCTAGAGCTGGCCCACGCCTCGCTTGCCAACCAGATACGGTCTGTGACGTTTCTCCTCACCATCTCTTTAATGAGTGGCTCAATATCTGGTCCACTAGCAAACACGGCAATGACTTTAGCAGTTGAGTTTTCGATGCGGTCCGCCAGGCGGCGAATCTCAGCTTCATCGATATATTGTGAAATTAATACATTAAGATCGATGCAGATGTCCCTGTGAAACATTTCGTTCTCAAACCTTTCAATACCCGGACGGCCATATTCATCGTCAGAGGCTATAGCAATCACCCAGTTCCACTGGAAGTGGTCAATGATGGCAGCCATGGCAATAGCCTGATACTCATCTGTGGGGATAGTTCTCATGAAGGATTTGTACTGATTCTTGTTGCTCAAAAGTCGACTGGATGAAGCATAGCTGATCTGAAAAAAATTGTAGAGGGGGACAATTTTAAGACAATTTAGTTCTTATTTTTTCATGCAGCATTTAAAAAAAATAAAATGACAGTTCATATTGACCATACCTGTCAAGTAAAAAAAAAAGAACAAGTAGCAAGTATAATACCTCATTTTGACAAAATTGTCCTTTTGTGTTCCACATAAAAAATGGACATGGGTTTAGGGTTATGTAATAGTGGGTAATTTTTAAGGCAAGACACTAAAGACACAACCATTGTTTGTTCATGCACTGACATATTTTGAGATTTTAAGATATTTTTAGATTCCAGCTTGGAAAAATAAATAAGTACACTTTATTTAATTATGTCTGTACGTTAAATTTTAATTACAATCGATTTTTATAGACCGTTTTCCAAAATGAGTTTTTTTACTTTGCAGTTTTATCTAATTATTTTTCTCAGTAAAAAATCTAATATTTGACCCGGCTTTATCCAATGTCCAAATTTATGTTCTGGAAATGCAAGCAAATTAGTGTATTTAATTAAAACATCTAATAAGCATATTATTCATAACATTTCAGAAAACTTGTAATACAAAAAAACTATACAGTAACTATACTGTAATATGTTTTTTTCCTATTCACCTATGGTGTCTTGCTTTAAATCATTTTTTAAAACTAAATGAGATTATCCAGACGAGTGCAATGCAACCATTGTCTTTACAAGCATTCAAAATGTATTTATTCATGGTGCATTTACAAAGCATATTTCTTACTTGTAATTGTTCACAAAAACTATTCTAATGAAACACTTAGAGATGGTTTGGAAATTGCAAAACAACCTGAGGAATGTAGAAGAGGCCCAGAAGGTCAGCCACTGCTGTAGATACTGCAGATCCAGATGCCCCAACCACTGCAATGGTTGATGGAATGTTCCCTGTGCAGTTACAGAACTCATCCAAATTGAGTGAATCAATCTTATTCTGTGCAACAAAGCTTAGTGACGCCTCAAGGCCTTTCGAGACAGTGTTACATGTGTCAAATATACGATAGCCAAGCGTGATGTTTTGAAGAAGAGTAGAGCTGTTGTTGATTTCCTCTATAGCAAATATCATAGATTGTAGCCAACGGAATCCACGAAAATTATATCTGAAAAAGAAAGTAGCCATTATTTCTACATAATAAAGACAGATACTTTTGGCCACGATCATTATTTAAGCAAGTTAAACAACAAGGACTAGTACTTAGAACTGACAAAAAATATTGAATATGATATGACAAAAGCAAGGCTTTTAGAAAAAGACAAACACTGTAAAAATTTTGTTAAGTTCTATATAAAATAAACATTAGACAGTGGCTATTTGCACTAGATGCTAGTAGATGCTATTTACACTAAGTTAAAATAGCAATGGATTCTATTTATTCTAAGTGGAAACAGCTGTATTTTCTTAGCAATATGCTATTTACAATAAGTGCAAATAGCTATAGATTCTATTTTCCAATAAGTAGTAATGGCAATTATCTGCATCTCATTATTTTAGTACATTATAAAACAGTATGCAATAACGTATTGAGTGTAAATTATAATTTGAATTAAAGTTATTAAATGCATGCCACCTTTTTGGGACAATAAGTCCCTCCCTACACCCAAACTACCTAACCCTACACGATACTTAACTTTCAACTTTCGGGTTATTTCATAAATTTTTATTGAAAATAAATGCCTTTCCATAGTGATATGCGATTTGAAAAGGGATTAAAAAAAGCCACTGAATTCGTTGTTGCATAAGCATATTTCGTGTTACATATTTTGCACTGACCATTGAGCGGACCTGACCTGATTTACATTTCACTACTGATTATATTCTGTATAATTGTGTATGTGACAAATAAAACCTTGAAACTTGTAGTGTTGACTAACCCAATCACACGTTGGTGGGCAGTTAGTGTAAATAGCTTCGGCCAACAAGGCGGGCTATTTGCACTTTGTGTAAATGTCCAATGAATTAAACATGTCATGTTTAATTCATTGTTACGTAACGTTTTTTTATTATTAGTTAAATTTACTAGCAATTTCTGAGTGAAAATTGCTTCTACACCAAATTTGCTTGAGTGTAGGTTGTTCTGTTGTTAAGCTATCAAAACACTGGAAATTTGTCTTTCCAAACTAATTTGTAGTTACTTAAAACAGGACAACCCATTAAACGGACCTCAATTTAAATATGACTTTCTACACTGACTGAAGTCCTTAAGAGTATCTGGAAATCGTTTTTTTATATATATATATATATATATATACATAAAATACATAAATCTGTGACACAATTATGAGGAAATCTAAATGTACATATAATTTCTACATTTACTGAACACTGAACAGGTATAAAACTATATCTACACAGAAAAGGTGCATTAAATGAATCAACATTAAAATATAGAGTTAGTCACTAAATAATGTGTTAATTAACAAAGGTCAGTTATCTTGATATTAAAAGTTTGAACCGCATTTGGAGAAGCTGCTCATGTTGTGTTTATACCTGACACACTCAGTTGACTCGGGCCTCGCTGCAAGATCCTGGTCTTTGGATGCCACTCCAAAGTGTATTGGGAAAAGCCCCCCTAGCAGTATGTCACCGGTCTTCTGGGCCCTCTGGTGTGGGCCATAGATAGAAATAACACTGCTGAAACACAGCAGAACCAGGTAGTGCCAGTAAAACCTCATTGCTTCAGTTGGTTTCTGAAGCAGTCTTCATGTGGCAAGGTAGACGTTGGCAGAGCGTCAGGCTTTGGTATTTCCAATAGTTTCGTCAACTGCCTTTTCTGTCAAAAATTATTTAAAATGCTCTTCCTTTAGTTGATTAAATCAACAGACAATATGCATAGAGTGTCAGACGGACCAATACATTCTTGAGCAGGCAAGGAGCTAAGAATCCACCCGCATCGCTGATCATAGATGGGTCTATTTGCAGAGATGAAGATTACCTCCAGTAAATGTCTCTCTTGTTCATTATGTGATGGATGGGTGAAAACACAGCCCATGAAAGTAACTTAAAGTAGATATTGTTTGATTTTTGATTCACCACGCAGTGTTTAGCTGAATACTGGACATTCCTGGAAAAAACATAAAAGGGACACTTTTACTGACAAACAGTAACAACAAAGAATATTTATATTTATACAACAGTTCCAGTAGTGCAACAGTGCCCACCCACTTTTTCAGCTGCCTATATACATACACCTCAAAAGGCATAGGGAGTAGACATGCACCGATACTGAATTTCTCTGCCGATAGCCGATTATTCATAATGATATCGGCCTATACCGATAGTTATGTGCGAGTTAAAATTTGACGTGGACGCATTTGTGCCTGCGCTGGTCCAAAACGTCTGCTCTGCTCCTTGCATAAAGCACATGCTGCAGAGCCACCGCACAGTGCAGCAGGAGTAAAGACCAAAGTATACTTCGGCTGTCCACTTACGCGCACCACAGCCGCGCACCCTGTCCATGTGCAGGCAATTTTTTGTACAACAGCACATGTGCAAGAAAAAGGCAGCAGAGACTCGAGTCCAAACAATTGTACTGCGCATGTATCGAACTCGGCAATCCGCGCTCATCCTGCTATGCTTTGTATGCTTTGAAAGCTGTACAGACGCAGCTGTTCGCGAGATGGAACGGAATGCAGAAAGTGAAGTATACCTGGGCCTTAAGATTTCTGATCACATGGAGAGAGTGAGAGAGGAGCTTTCAATGTGAGCTCTTTGGGAGCAGAGTCTGGTTTATACTTGCCGCGTCAGCACGAGTGGCTAAAAGGACGCAATTACTGAGGAAACGATGGCGGATGGACGGAGGATCTGGTTTTCAAGAAAGTAAAATAAAAGACTGCTTCTTAAACCAGAGAAGGTGAACATGTTGGTTTTGTCTTTGCTGTTTATCTCACATTACGCTATGGAGGCTTTCTTTAAATGTTCTTTATTTATTTGATTCCTCAGTGTTTGCTAAACATTCTGGCGTAGCCTATGCCATGCCTCGTCTTATTCGTTTATATAAGTTAGTTTGTAGCCTGCTGTTTTTATTGTCGTTGTGCTTTTCAATTAAGAATAACAATCAATCGATCTTTCAATCATTTGTTTTAGTTTTAAACAGTGAATAGATGTAAGCAAAACAGACAATTATCTTTTCTTGTAAAAAGTGACAGTCGTGAATTCAAAATGTGAAAGTGAAAGCGTCCGAAGCCCGGCTTATAGCACCGCAAAAGAGGAACTCCGTTCACAAAATTCAAATCACAAATAATACTGACGAAAAGAACAGGTTAAATGTTAACCGCTTTTGTTACCATAAACTTTCATTTTTTCTTCAAATATACCTTAATGCCAGATTTATTTAAACATACATATATAATTATATGTAAAAAAGCTCCTCTTCTTTGTTGTTTTATAGCTAACTAATGAACTGTGAACATCAGAATAAATTTGCTGAGGTAAATGTCATGTTAAGTGACATACTGTTCACAATCTGTTTTATTGGCATCTTTCCGCAGTTGAAACACTGATTGAGCGATTACATTAGACAGACATAATACATTTTGGTAAGCTATACTGTATCTTTCAACTTCTTATGTACATTCATGTGTATTTTGCACTGTAACTTATTAAACTGGAAGAGACTTGAACTTGAACTGAGGAGCAATAGCGATCGGTCACGTCACATTTAAAAGGGTCAAAACGTCATTCATTGTTTGTATTTTGTGATAGAATGTACAGGATTTGAAAGCTGATAGTTGGTTTCTAATCAAAAGAAAAACAGCACAGAGCTCTTTGCGATTATTGGATGCGAGGCGTGCTACAAATGTTTGGCAAAGAGAAAAACTGCGGATCTGGCAATGCTGGCTTGAACTACGGGTGATTCATCTGGTCAAATAGAGCCTGCTTTAATGTTGCTTTTTAACTGTTGATGCCTTATTGTAACATTAATTATTACCGCCCTAAATTCAACAGAGATTTGCTTCAAGCATAGTATGAGTTGCAGTCTAACACGTTTTTCCGCCGCCTTTTGATTGACAGGATATAATAGGCCCTGACCATTAGCTGATTTTGAACAATCGGCCGATAGTGAAATAAATAGCTTTTATCGGCCGATACCGATTGTTGGCCGATATATCGATGCATCTCTAATAGGGAGACAATGTTATTTGTAGTAGACCTTCATATGAGTGCGTGTCCACTTAAGTGCTCTTTTGCTTGTCATGATTCTCTGATTGGTGGAAATGTTTGCATGGGCAATATAGTTTATCATCAGGAATTTCACTGCTGAACATGATTATTCTTTCAAAAAAAAAAAAAGCTGAAACATATTCCATCAGTTGACATCCTCCTAGCTCATAGTAGGTCGGTCTTTAAAGGTTTATATGTAATTATTCAAAATAATTTCCCCTATGAAGAAAGTTAATAGTCTTTTTCTGCTGGAACCCAAAAATTTAACCCTACCATTCCATGAGTACTGATATTTTGCCCAAAGATATTTAGCACTGGAACTTTTGCCCATTTGCACCTTCTAGACAGGGTGTTAATTCTGTGTAACAGTGGTGTGGATTTTCAGTAAACTCAGATTTTCACTAAACTCAAGAAAGTCAAGGTTGAACTTAAATACTCAGAAAAATTAGGTAAATTAAAGGATGAAAATATACATTGAATGAATGAAAATTAGACAGTGTTGGCTAAATCTGGTGCATTTTATATATTGTATGTATTATTAATGTGCATTGTCCCTGATTAAATAAATGAGAAAATAGAAAAAAGATACACAGCTGAACAGAATGAACTAATGATGTTAGTAACCATGGCAACACAAAGAGAAGTGGGAAAAGAACAAAGAAAACCATGAAACTAAAGAAAAAAACTAAACGTCCAGCTAACTAACATATTTGTGATGGTGTTGTGCCATCCAGGGGCCTGTTTCATAAAACAAGTTTACCACATAAGCCAGGCTTATTTCAGTTAGTCTGACTTATTGTCAGTTGATCTGATTCAAAATAAGTCAGACTAACTGAAATAAGCCTGGCATATTTGGTAAACTTGTTTTATGAAACAGCCCCCAGGTATTCTACAACAGTGGTTCCCAACCATGATCCTGGAGGCACCCCAACACTGGTTAAGGAGACATGAAAAACATGCAAACACACCTGATTCAGATCATCAGCTCATTAGTAGAGACTCCAAGACCTGAAATGGGTTTATCAGACAAAAGAGAAAATGGCAAAATGTGCAGTGTTGGGGGGCCTCCAGGAACGTGGTTGGGAACCACTGGTCCCTTTCGAGGGAACTTCGAACTGCGTCCTCTAGTCTAGGGGTCACGATGGAGAATGCCATCAGCATGACCAGTGTCTGAAGAATACATAAAAAAACCACCACATGCTGGCCGGCGACAGCCTATGACGTCACTACCGGCACGACCACAGTATAAAGGGGTGCCGAGAAAATACAAGTCAGGTCAAGTTGAGCTTTATTGTCATTCCGCTACATGTGGGTATATAAAGTGGAACAAAATGTCGTACCTCACAGGACAATGATGCTACATGAATAAAGTCATACAACAATGGAGTAAAACATTTTAAACCTATACACCACTAACCTACTGACAGATTTTGACTATACATATGCTATTTATAAAAATGGTTACCTATAAATATACAAAAAATACACACTGTACAAATGCTTCGCAAATACTGTAGATGTGCAAAAACAGCCCTGTGGGGCACCTGTGCTCAGTGTGGTAGTGCTTGAGGTGTTGTGGCCGACATGGACTGACTGAAATCTTCCGGTTAGAAAGTCCAGTATCCAATTACATAGGGAATTGTTAAGGCCCAGCAGGTTTAATTTATTGATGAGCTGTTTATTGATGACGTCATCCTCTTCTTCGTCTTCAGTGACTGTTTTGTTTGAAGCGTGCATTCTACGGGTAAGAACGATTTTCTACCATTATTATGGTGAGCACTAGCAAGGCTTTTAAGAGATTTGTGGATCCGTGTCCTCGTTATTTGACACCTGATGTCGCACACGGTCTTCGCGTCTTTTGTTTGGTCAAGGAGCACGCACGCGATGTCCTCGAGGGGGCAATCTGCGTGCACTGTGAGCATTTTTCCATGAGAAAGCTCCGCTTTCATCTGTCTCTTTTCGAGGAAGGAGGGGCAGCCATCTGCTTCCCGAGGTTCAGGGCCCACTGTTGCCGAGGCACAGAGGAGAATGAGCTCGTAGGGCTCACAGGCAAATCTGGCAGATGAGTTAGAGAGGGGACTCATCGGCCGTGAACGAGGGTGAGCTGCTGGATTATGATGATGCGATCTCTCTGACATCATCTGATCCAGCGGCTAGCGCTCTTCTGGGTTCTGCCCAGGAAGAGCAGGAGATGTCTTGAGGGTGAAGAAGTTGAGACTGAGCCCTCTCACTAATTCCTCCTGCCCTGCGTATGACGAGTTGTTGGAAGTTATGGAACGTGCCAAGTGGACCAAGATGGTGGCACCACAGGGTCATCTCGATGAGCGTTATCTTTCTGGCCACGTGAAACGCTGACGCTGTGAACACGTGACGCTGCCTCGTGCTGCAAGCAGATTGCCATTCCACTGGCACAACGAATAACCCTGTGATGTCCCCCTCTGCCTGCTAACTTTTTGAAGAGAGAACTACCTGGTAACTCCCCAAGAAAATTGTAAAACTTAAGTTCTTATCCTTCGTTCTTAATCCAGCCTTGTATTTCATTGGTTAAATATGACACTACTCTTGGAGAGAGAATGAGAAAAACATTTGCGCCGCGTGATGCTCCGTTCAATATTCCATTCTATCATTCTGCTCAGTTACCACTCATGCTCACCGGAAAAGCTAAGTCAGCTCAAATAACGCATCGACAAGAAATGTCTAGGCAACATTAGTATACTGTACTTGTTCCTGTTTGCAGTATCGTCACTGTGCTGTCACATGCTGTGGTACAGCTGATCTGGGCAACGCTGGTCAAATCTCCTTTACTGATCTGCTCCCCGCTATGCTCTGCTCACATTCGCTGATAATACAGCATTGCCAGGGTTTTAATATTTTATACATGCTCACTTAATGTTTCCTTACACCGAATCATCATTTCTATTCATTTCCCACTGATTTACACACTGAAGCGCGTGTGACGTCTCAATGAGGACATAAACACATGAACAGATCTCCAGAACTGCTCTGAGTCACTTCATGAGCGTTTCACCATTTAATTTGAGTAAAACTATCTGGGTTTTTGAAGACCGTGCAGCAGAAATATTTGTTCAGCAGAATGTAAACACTACTGTATCACACATTTCTAACATGTTTTAATTTTAATAGCAAACTCCCTTTGTTTGCCAAAAAAAGTTAAATTTTCAATAATTGAATGCCTTTGTTTGATAACCAAATACACAACACAGAATTTCTGAGGAAAGAGAAAACATTTCATGAGGCTATTTTAAAAACAAATAACAATACAACATTTGGTGAGAGAAAATAAAACATAAGTTTGTCATTTTCTTCAATCATATAATTATTATAACACCTAAAATACATTGCATGTAAAAAGTGTTTGTTTCAGCCAGTTGAAGGGTACATTGTGTAATGTGCACGATTAGGATGGTACCAGCTCCGCCGCATTTTGAGAAAGGAAAAACCCTGTTTGCAAGACTATACATTATTTGGATAAGTCAAAAAAACCAAACAACAACAGTTATGTCTGATTCTGTTGCATAGAACTGAATAAAAATAATACATTGATATTAATACATTTTCTGTCCAAATTTCGTTCTATAAAAGTGTGGTTATTTTATTGGCTTGTGTTTTTTGCTGGGTGCTACTGTGTAACAGTACTCGTTTATTTTATTTATTATATTATTTGTGCACAAAAAACTACCTTTTTTATTACCTGTTGTGTATTTATTATTTAATGTATACATATTTTTTTATTTAAATTACACAAGTGCACTGATTGGAGAGGCTTGTTTTGTTTAATAAATGTTTAATTTAAGACATTTTATGTATCACTTGACTTCGATTTTATGAGATAAAGGCAAAAAAAGAAAAGAAAATCGGTCAAACATATCGGCCCCAAAAAATCGGCATCATATATTGGTCGCCCTAATTTCTAAATATCGGCATCGGCCAGAGAAAAACCCATATTGGTCGACCTCTAGTTGAGAAGGAGTGGAAAAAGCCATTTTCCTCTCACATTCAAGTCACCTTTATTTATATAGCGCTTTTAACAATACAAATTGTAACAAAGCACTGCATTCATTGGTTTCAGCATACTAGTTATGCTAACATTGAGGGGATACGTGAAAATGGCTATGAGGAGATGCCCCCTGTGGAAGAGACACTAGCCAGCTATCTCTCTGTGGGTGAGACATCCTCTCTCAAGGCTCCCTCATTGCCATCTAAGCCCCTTCAGGAAAAATCTTGCTTAAATGGCATGGCATACACAGCAGCAGGTCAGGCTTTCACTTCGTTGCACATTATGGCAGTGCTTTAGGTGTACCAGGCTTATCTGCTGAAAAACCTGGATAAGGGTCAGGGCTTGTCACCTGATGAGTTGCAGAGCTGCGCCGCACCACGGATTTGGCTCGCCGTTCCACTAAGCAGGCCGCCACTGCTACGGGCAGGTCCATGGTGGTAACGGAGAGACATTTGTGGGTGAACCTGGCAGAAATTTGGATGAAAGAGAATGGCTTTCTTCTCGAGGCTACAGTCTCGCCTTCTGAGCTTTTCAGTACCTTCGTCGAGACGGTGGTCGAGAAGTTTATGGAAGCGAAGGCGCGCTCAGCAGCCTTCAAAACCTTTTTTCCAAGAAGGTCCAGGTCTGAGCCCAAACAACTCAGGGGTCTTGGCCCGTCTCGGTCTAAGATGGCACAGAAGGCTAGTGTCGCGACTCGTGCCCCTCCTCCGCCTGAGGGTGGGGCTAGAGGGAGACGCAGATGAGGGAGACATCTGCTGGTGTTGGTCCACTGTGTTTTCTGAGGTCCACTGAGTTTTCTGAAGTCCAGTCAACACAGCCATCTACCAGGACATTTTAGAGCACTTCATGCTTATTTCTGCTGACAAGCTTTATGGAGAGGCTGCTTTCATTTTCCAGCAGGACTTGGGACCTGCCCACACTGCCAAAGGTACCAAAAGCTGGTTCAATGACCATGGTGTTACTGTGCTTCACCTGACCTGAACACCATAGTGACTCGCCTGACCTGAACCCCATAGAAAATCTATGGGGTATTGTCAAGAGGAAGATGAGAGTCACAAGACCCAACAATTCAGATGACCTGAAGGCCGCTATCATAGCAACCTGGGCTTCCATTACACCTGAGCAGTGCCACAGGTTGATTGCCTCCATGCAACGCCGCATTGATGCAGTAATTCATGCAAAGGAGGTCCAACCAAGTATTGAGTGCATAGAAATGAACATACTTTTCAGAAGCCTGACATTTCGGTTTAAAATATCCTTTTTTATTGATCTTATGTAATACTCTAATTTACTGAGACACTGAATTTTGGGTTTTCATTCTCTGTAAGACATAATCATCAAAATGTCAAGAAATAAAGGCTTGAAATATTTTACTATGTGTAATGAATCTACACTGAACACAATTATAAACGCAACACTTTTGTTTTAGCCCTCATTTGTCATGAGCTGAACTCATCTAAGATCTAAGACTTTTTCCTATGTACACAAAAGGCCTATTTCTCTCAAATATTGTTCACAAATCTGTCTAAATCGGTGTTAGTGAGCACTTCTCCTTTGCTGAGATAATCCATCCACCTCACAGGTGTGGCATATCAAGATGCTGATTAGACATCATGATTATTGCACAGGTGTGCCTTAGGCTGGTCACAATAAAAGGCCATTCTAAAATTTGCAGTTTTATCACACAGCGCCACAGATGTTGCAAGTTGTGAGGGAGCGTACAATTGGCATGCTGACTGCAGGAATGTCCACCAGAGCCGTTGCCCGTGAATTGAATGTTCATTTGTCTACCATAAGCTGTTTCCAAAGGCGTTTCAGAGAATTTGGCAGTACATCCAACCGGCCTCACAACCGCAGACCACGTGTAACCACACCAGCCCAGGACCTCCACATCCAGTATCTTCACCTCCAAGGTCGTTTGAGACCAGCCACCTGGACAGCTGCTGCAACAATCGGTTTGCATAACCAAAGAATTTATGCACAAACTGTCAGAAACCGTCTCAGGGAAGCTCATCTGCATGCTCGTCATCCTCATCGGGGTCTCGACCTGACTGCAGTTCGTCGTCGTAATCGACTTGAGTGGGAAAATGCTCACATTCGATGGTGTCTGGCACTTTGGAGAGGTGTTCTCTTCACGGATGAATCCCGGTTTTCTCTGTACAGGGCAGATGGCGTGTATAGCATCGTGTGGGTGAGCGGTTTGCTGATGTCAACGTTGTGGATCGAGGGGCCCATGGTGGCGGTGGGGTTATGGTATGGGCAGGCGTATGTTATGGACAATGAACACAGGTGCATTTTATTGATGGCATTTTGAATGCACAGAGATACTGTGACAAGATCCTGAGGCCCATTGTTGTGCCATTCATCCACGACCATCACCACGTTGCAGCATGATAATGCACGGCCCCATGTTGCAAGGATCTGTACACAATTCCTGGAAGCTGAAAACATCCCAATTCTTGCATGACCAGCCTACTCGCCGGATATGTCACCCATTGAGCATGTTTGGGATGCTCTGGATCGGCGTATACACCAGCGTGTTCCAGTTCCTGCCAATAGCCAGCAACTTCGCACAGCCAGAAGAGGAGTGGACCAACATTCCACAGGCCACAATCAACAACCTGATCAACTCTATGTTGCAAATGGTGGGTACACCATATACAGACTGGTTTTCGGACCCCCCCCTCAATATTTGAGGAATAGGCCTTCTGTGCACATAAAATAAATCTTAGATCTTTGCGTTCAGCTCATGAAAAATGGGGGCAAAAACAAAAGTGTTGCGTTTATAATTTTGTTCAGTATATATAATATATGGGTTTCACTTTCTGAAATGAGTGACAAAATAGACCTTTTTCATGATATTCATTTTACATGTACCTGTAAGTGAACAGCTTCACTCATGAATTCATTCATTTTGCATGAGAAAGCTAGTCTGAATGAGAGATGCAGTCTGATTTAAATTTATTCCTGTTTTTAACATTTGTTTTTACACTGGATCTAGTATCAAGTATAAACACTTATTCCAAGTGTTTCAATGAATTCACAGGACAGTAAGGAAGAAATTATAATCTGGTTTAACTATTCATTGTAATGTTTTCAAAATAATATTGTCCAAGTGTGCAATCGCCATCTTATCTGATCACAACATGCTTGAAAAATAGATCATAATACTACTTTGTTGCATTTTCTATTTTACTTGCGGTCAGTTCCACCATGTTGGTGGGAATCACACTTGTTCAAACTAGCCTTATGTTTTTTTTTATTGTAAGTTAGTGAGACAAATCCACATGGAGTTCCACTTGGCTAACCTTCCCACTGCTGGATCTCTGTGTGATACCATGGCCAGTTTAGACTAACTTCCCAGGTGTAATGTTTTAGAATCCAGCTAATTAACTCTGGAAATATGCTCCAGCAGGACCTGGCTATTCCACAAAACACTGGTCATGTCCTTGGAAAAAAATTAAGGGTGGTTTATGTAAGAGAATGGGGTGCCTGAGCTGCACATACAGAGTGCGCTGAATTAAAGTTTCAATTAAGTTTGATGATAAAAATTCCATACTCAATGTAGGTTTTTGTACAGTGTCTCTTAGAATCTAATGTGTATTAAATAAAATACAATAGGTCTTCACAAAAATTAAGTACTGCAACAAATCATTTGTCCGCAAATTTTTGGATTGTTGTAATAACTTTTAACAAGGGTTTTACAAACTTACAAAACACTGATGATTAAGTTAAACCCCTCTAAATATATGCAAGACATGCCAGACTTTGTTGTAGTGAACCCACACAGGTCATGTCTAACTTCCAAGAAACAAAAACTCAAACTTAGAGATCAGTACTTGTATATTGTCTTCTCCCCCACACAAAAGCAAAAATAAAATTAATTTAAAAAAAAGCAGCTGAATATAATTCACACATCGGCTCTTTCACTACTAAGCATTAAAAACAAATGTGCAAAACAAAGGTACTTACCTTATTAAAAACATCAAGTCGTGAATTCCATACAGCGACAAAAGCCAGATCACTATTCACGATTCCTAGTGAATATTAAGACAATTTATAATAGAAGCAACCGACTCCGTAATAACCACACCAAATTTTGCATGCTTTCATATTTTGCTTCTGATGTTAGATCATTTTTTGCGTTCCTCCATTAATTCTGAGCACTGTGCCAGAGATCAGTCCATTTCCTCTGGCTGGTTATAGTCATCCTGTGGTCACTCCTATTTCAGTCACCTCCAACAACATGGCTGAAATCATTTCATACGGTCACCATATTTCCAGTCTCAACAAATGCAATGCATTTTCTAAAGCAGATTTGCACAGGTAAAGTAGAAGTGAGTTTAAAGATGATTGCCTCATGAAAAGAATTCCCATTGTAAAAAAAAAAAAAACTGGATCTATTGGTAGATATACTATAAGTGCTAATCCAAGCTTGCCTCACAGCTAATCTTAATGATCATGACGGGCAGAAAGTATTACACAGAATGTATTAACATTGAACAATTATTTTTTTAGGATTTAATTTAATTCATATAAATTTCAAATTAGGATGCATAATCTAATCAAACAAGAAAAAAAAAGAAATACATCCAAGCTTGATAACTTGTTTGTGATTTATTTTTCAATTGTGATGCATCAAAAGGAGGATTAAACTGGACCAATCGTGAGTAACTAAAGATTTTTCTCAAGCACACTTTTCCTGACACATATGGTCAGAAAAAAAAGAGAAATGTTCTCTAATTGAAATACTACTTTACTCAACATGCTCAGAACCACAAACATATATTTACATATGTATATAAATAAAAAATTATAGGAACAACAAATGACACAAAATTTAAAGAAAATACCTAAAAAGGACATATTTCCTTATTTCTAATAAATCACACAAGATGACTGGAGCATTTACAAATTACGCTGGATAACATGTAATGGATCATCTGTTTTTTGCTCTAATCTGTGGTGTCCATGTCAGCTCAAGTGCTGCTGCTTTTAAGTAAATCTATCTATACATGTTGATTCTTTGAAAGGCAAACCAGTTTGTCTTTTAAGACTTGACTGTTTAACTTAAATTAGGAAAGGACTTTAAAAGGAAAGCCAAAGTATTTTCTCTTTACACATGCACGAAGCAACAGAAACATTTGCAAAAGTAATTTGTTTTAATTTTCAAAGAAAAAGGTCTTAGCAGTTTAGACATGCCTTCAATAGCACAAAAAGTACAACTCAAATAAATTCAACATTTACAAAGTCTTGCATATTATCGAAGTGAATTTAAATGCCACAAGTTACAGCCACACATATAAAGGAACACAAAATATGAATACAAGATTATTCTTTTCCCAATATAAACATCCAGGCCTCTGCAACAGCATCAAACAAAAGCCCACTTTTTAAACAACAAACTTGTTTTTGGTTATGGAGTTGCTCTTAGTTGCAGTGTCTGCATGGGCTTGATATCCAATGACAAGTTTCTGCGGGAGCCCGAGACTTTCTTTATACTTCTTACTGAAAGGGAAGTGAACAACTTGTTGAAATCCTAAACGACTTTGGAATATCACCAAAAAAAACAGTGTTAATCTTCTCAAAATACCACCAAATCACACCTCTTTGTCTCAGTCCATTGGCTGCTGATTGCTGCCCACATTAAGTTCAAGGTACTGATGCCTTATTGGAGAACAGCCAAGAAATCTGCACTCTTCTACCTACAATGCTTACTCCTGATTTCTGTGGTCTGAAAGTATGTGCCCTAAGCAAAAACAAACCCTAATCTGCTCTGACTTAATTTCAGAATACATATTTTAGATCTAGTAGAAAACGAATACGTTTACTGCATAGATTCAGTTCACTGAGAATCTTGTAGTTGTACAATATATCCTAGCAGCAGAGGACTGCAGACCGTTCCCCATCCATCTGATATGATGGATAATTAGCTTCATTAGGTTGCTAGGCACAAATTCCTGTTCCATGATCATTAATGTTTACGGCACCATGAGTGGTCAAATGCTTACATCTGGCTCTGCCTGACATTATTCAAAAGATGTTCAAATCTATAAAATCAAACACACACACACACACACCCATGTAATATTATATAATACTATATAATATAATTGAGCATCTTTTGAGCAAACTCAGGCTGAGCAAATTTAACAAATCACAGAATCTGAAGTTCAGAAAAGCATCATAAACACTTTGTACAACATATAAGGTTTAAAGCTTAACACAGATTAACTTGCAAAACTGAGCATGTTGGCCAGCTAATGCTTATGTTTGATTAACTCAAAGCATGCTTACCCAATGTATGTCACAGTCTCACAGTTCTCAGCATTGGAGGTCCAGATGGCAATTTTGTCCCCTTTGGCACGAATATTGATTACACTTCCACAGACATCCCGACTGAAGGAGCCAAAGCCCTCTCCAATAAGACACAACAGCTGCCACAACAACAAATATGTATTCAGCGTAATCTTTGTTTAGCTGTAATTGAAGCAACTTCCTTTACATGATAGAATAAGAATAATATGAATCACAACAGACTAAATTAATTAAATCCAAAGGTTAAAGCAAGCAGGTATATTTTCTCTTACCGTTTCCAGCCAGAAATGGTCAAGTTCTGTGTGTCTATGCTGCTTGGCTAGAGTAATCAACCAGCGGCCTCCGCATTTATTACTCCTGTCTTCCCACATGGGCTCAATGCCATCCTGAAAAGCAACAAAGAAAATGCTTTACAAAGAGACACTATTCATAGGCTTACAGTTTTTGATGATTTAATCCATTTCAACACAGCCTTAGCATAATAACAGGACTGATTTTAGACATATGTGAACTATCAAACAGACTTTAGTCATCAACAGGACAGTTATACACAATGTTAAAAAATATATAGTAATAGGCAGAAAAGTATGCACTGTTCACCTTGAACATGGAGTAGTCACAGCCAGAGGAGAGTTTGCTTGGTGGCTGTATGTTGTGGTGTAATCTGAAACAATTGAAAGCGAATCAGAAAAACATACTTTGAAGATGAAATTGACAGATACTGTAATTTTTTGAGAAATTTAAAAAGGTCTGTCAAGTGTAAAGTTTATGAGGCCTTCCAGTGAAGAAACTAGTGACTGATGATTTTTCAAGTCACCAGGTTTCTAGGACTATGATCACATTTATATTTCTGATTTGGGGAAAATACGTCATTGTGATTTCTCTAACGAAAACTGAGATTTAAACTGATTCTTAAGAGCTTCAGGTTTGCTGTGGTTCTTATTGGGGGAGCATAATTGGCAAAAAAAAAAAACATGACTGATTTCTCATCCAGGCAGACAAAAAGACGATTAAGTACACACTCTCCACACAAATGCAACAAGATTGTTCACTAGGTAAATACAAGTAAATCAAAATATACTGAAGACAACATAGCTTGATTTGCATTTCAAGGAAAACAAATGTTAAAATCTAAACCCATAAAAAGGCTTTAAATGCATGTATAATGTACAGTAGCAATAATAGGACAAAAAAGTTATTAAAATTATAATAAAATAAACGAGGTAAATTGAATAATGCTTAATTTAATTTAATAAGGTAACAGTATGTGTGCCCTCTAGGGATGGATATCGTTAAGGTTTAACGGTATTACTACTCTTACCGATACTGCTTATCAATTCGGTACTTTAACAGTATTCTTATAGGTACTTTTTCATTATATACATACACATACATATATACATATATATATATATATATATGACAAATTAAGAGCTGAATTAACATTGCATAAATATTTAATGAAATGAATATAAAGCATGAATTTGTAAATGCACCAGTGTGCAGGCATTTTTAGTGTTTTATACATATTATAAAATACAGTAAGTTCAAAGAAACAAAGTAAAACAAACTGACAAATTCAATAAAACAAATACAAATGAAATGAAATAAACCGTGCTTTTTCATGAAGGTCCACTAACATTACTGTTCAGGTAAGTAATAGCCTACAAAAGAAATCTAAAAGTAAATTACTTTTAGATTAAAATACTCAGATTTTAAGTAATCAAATGTAAATGAACACTGCATAGTTTTCACTGTATGTATTGATAGATTGATGCTATAACCTTACAGATTAAGAGCTGTGAGTGATTTTCTCTTTGCGTTTTGTTCTTTTATTAACATTGACGGCCCAACCGCCAGTCTGTCACTTTAAGACAATATATATTGACACATCAGATTTTCTCTCAACCGTTCTAATCCACTTAAGACGAACTGCGTTTAAGTGAATACTCTCCAAGCCGGCCATTTTGTGTGTATTTGATTGTTTCGACACGCCTGAAGCTCAAAGTGTAATTTGCTTGTCCGTTTTGAAGTGCTCCGTGCAGGCTCACACACACACTTCAGCCTGGGGAACAGCGTCTCACATGCGGATTGTGCTTTCAATCATGTCTTATCAAACTTATCCGCAATTTAGCAACAGTAAAGACAGCATTTTACAACAATCACCAATTGAGCCCGCATAAGCGCGATCTCACTTCTGAATAGCGAATAGCAAAAATGCATCAGACAAATGTTTGAATATTAATGTATATAAAACATCTGGTGACTCTGGTTAGAAATAATTAGCAAGATAATGTGTATATATAGCAATAATAAATGTACGTGTTTTCTTAATTTCTCCAGTACCAATAGCAGAACAGTTAATGTCAGAGCTTATAGATACTCCGGTCTTTCATAATTTAGCCCCGGGACCGAAATACTGGGTTTTGGTACCCATCCCTAGTGCCCCCATCAGGCAGTTAACATCACAAAAAAAAAAACCTTGTACATTGTCATTTTAAAATGTAATAATTGTAGAAGAACTCATTAACCTGCAGAGAGCTCTGCAACGGTTGAACTTGACCACCGGATATTAAAATAAAATCCTTATTTTTATACTTTTAGATTCAAAGGGTCCAATTCAGCCACTTTTCAATATCTGACCACTGTTTGATGACAGAATGCTATAGAAACTGTAATAAATATTTTAAATAGTGTGCATATTAAAACATGCAAAATAAAAGTGGGTGTTAAGACGTTTTAGAAATTTTCATGCACAAAAATATAACTGGAGAAAAGATTGTTTTATTTACATGTTTTTGTCGCAATACAGAAGAGATATTTTTAGCATTGCCTATTGTTCTTTAAACAATGCGGTCTGTAAGTGGTAAAAACTGCTAATAACAAATTTGTGATGATTTTCATGCTTGTTAAAATGGTAAGAACTATTATACAGGTACATCTAAAAAAAATTGAATATGGCGAAAAAGTACATTTTCTCTTGTAACTAATTTCAAAAATTGAAACTTTAAATGTAATGAATCTAAAATATATGAAAGTAAAACACTTCAACAGTTTTTTTTGTTTTAATTTTGATGATTAGAGCTTACAGCTAATGAAAGTCAAAAATCAGTATCTCAAAATATTAGAACATTTATATTTGAGTTTCAATAAATGACCATCCATAAAGTATCAATTCTGGGTATCTCTTGTTCTTTGAAACCACAATAATGGGGAACACTGCTGACTTGGCAATGGTCCAGAAGATGATCATTGACACCCTCCACAAAGAGGGTAAAAATTAAGTTAAAATTAAAATTAAGAGGCAAGGGAGGCAGTCTCTCCTCTCCTCAAAATTGGATTCCAATTATAGCGTGATGGAGACACTGCCTCCTCTAACGTGACTTTCCTCCATTCATCTCAATGAGCCTCCAGAAAAGTCACTGCACGCTTTGGGGTCTCTTGAAAGTCTATGTACCGAAGGGAGGCAAGCCTCCGTTGTAACTTTACCTGCGGGTGTTGCTGTTGTACAGTGTTACTTTATAAAAACAAGTGACTTAGACTTTTAATGTCATATTTGCACGGTTTTATTTTTGTAAAATCGATTATTTTCTCATCCAATTTTGAGGAGAGGAGAGACTGCCTCCCTTGCCTCTTTGAAAATGCCCCTGATAGATAGATAGATAGATAGATAGATAGATAGTGTATATGACGATCCCAGAGCATCATGCCATATGGACTGATATTTGCATTTAACTTTAGTGATATTAAACTGTCCCTCCTTAAAATTCTTAGATTCCCCAAGTTTATTTCGATAACGGTAAACACGTGATCTTAAACTTACGCCCAGAAGTCCTCAACGGTGTCAAACTTGGTGATGAGCCTTAGATTGTCTTGCCACATTTTGCTCTTATCATTCTTGTAGAACCAAAGACCCCATCTACACACAGTACACAAACGATACAACATGACACAAGGAAGAAGAGCAGAGAGAGTAAACAGCAGAGAGAACGAAGGAACGCTTCTCAATCGATTTTTCAAACGTTAGGAACACACCTGTTTTGTAAAGGGTGCTTCAAATAAGGGCCCTTCCAAATGTTTGTTTCAAATTTCAGTTTTTCAACCTTCTTCCTCGTTACTTTGTCAATCTGGTAAAATGCAAAAGAAATTATTAGCGGGGAGTTAGCGGGCGTCATCTTCGACGCCGTTAAACTTTTGTTGCAATATCGCTTCACTATAAACAACAGATTCTATAAGTTATTGCTGGTAAAATAAAACAAATGTTGTTAGACTGACGCGCGGTGAAACAAGTACTTTAATTATATCTCGGACAGCACATGCTCACCACCAGCTGTACAGCGCACGACGCCATGGTCAATCCTGTAGCGCGCGCGAGAGTGACGGATCCCGCCCAGCGCGTGCATTTATAAATTCAGCGATGTTTTAAAATAGTTTTTTAAAGAAAATTATTATTTTACTATTGTAAATTGAACTATCAAACTTTGAAATTGACATAAAAACGATGAATTTATTATATTTATTATTTACTTTTCCCCCTCTCCATTTAATGGCTTTTCAAACCTGATTGGGTATGGTGGTAGGAGCAGGATACATGTTTATAAATCAATGACACAATTATATTTACCCTCTTTCTGTTTTTCCCCTCCCCACTCAATATGGATCAGCACTGGATGCATTTCTGTCTAAAAAGGTATAATTGTATTTTTATATATTTGAATCTGGACTGATTCACTGATTATAAATGAACCGTGAGATTGTGACAAAGAGCAAGATTTCATGGAAGCGCTATTTGGTCATTTTCTATGCTATAATAAAATCAGAATTTAAATAAAAGTTGTTTTACGTGCTGCTAACAGGGCCCAGGGCCACAAACCCTGAATGTACATGCAGCAAAGTTTTAGGAGTTGACATATCCCACATCCCTCATATAAATACGGGATTCACTTTCGAAATGGCTTGTTTGCAGTCAGGGTTAGTTGCTTAGCCTATATCCACCGCTTCAATGGCATGCAAGTATTTCAATTTAGGTCAAAAATCGCTGCTCTTTATAACATAAGGATCACGTAACATTGTGTGTTTCTGTTTATACCTTCCTCTTGTTATAGCACCTAAACCAGTACAGTACGGACTTTCCTCCATCTCAAACGTTCTCTTTCAGTCACTCCTGACATACAGGGTTTGTGTATGTTGGTCCTAGCAGCACGTAAAACAAAACTTGTTCAAATTCTGAATTGTTTACAGCCTAGACAGCGAGTAAATAGCGCATATATATAATCACCAATAAGCTGTCAATCACTTCTATTTATTGCAATCTCACAATGTTCTGTTATAATCAATAAAGCTCTCTGAATAGCAAATACTATCTTATTTGCATCATGTCTACGTGTGGCGTTTAGCATTGAGTGACTTCTGACTCCTAACCCTGCTTGAGGTGGCAGCCATGGATTATCTATTTATATCAGTATGAATATCTTATATTAACCATTTGCACACATGAGCATTATCCGACTCGGCTCCTCCCGACCACAGACGCAGGTTTACATACAAGCCACTTTTCCCTGCGTTTTTCAGTCAATTTCTTGACTTGCCCCCCCTCATGGACAACACATGTTCATACACGATACAAAGTCCTTGTGTTTTTTCCGTTCGACTGATTTGAGCATTCATAAACAACTCAAAACACAGACATCTTGAGTTTCTGCTACTGATTCCTATGGAGAAAAAGCACTTCCTGCCCTGCATCCAGCTGCATTTCGCGCCACAGCAGTGACGTCTTGTGCAAACAACCTGAGCACAGGAGATTGGGATAGTGATAATGTCATCATTTGTATAAAATGAAGAGAAAGTCATGTGAAATTATTCATTTGAGCATAACACGATAAACACTCATGATTAGAAAATTTAAAGGATCATCTGATAAGGATTTTACAGCAGAAATGTTACTGTAAATAGAAACTAATGGCAGGTCATGTAATGTTGTAGGACATGTTTTGTCTCATCTAAATCAGTGACGGGATGGTTTGATATTTCAAAGTCAACTCATTTTTGTGAAATCCAGTGCAGTAGGTTCATCTCACCCCCAGAGGTCTCTGTCACCCGCTTTTTGAAATTTACTCTAAATGTGACATTTCAATATTCACACAATATTAATTAAAAAGATGTTAATTACTTTTTGATCGGTCTTTTATGTTATGCTTAAATCAGGCCTTTTTAAATTGATGTACATTGCTATAGTTATTATACGAATGATATATAATTATTATTTTAACATATTTGTAGAATATAATACATTTATAAAATATTTTCCGTTTATATATTTTACATTTATATATATTTTTAAATACAAATATATAACAGCAAATAAAGATGGAATATATTATTTGTTTACCTGCATGTCACCAACATCAGAGAACCTGAACCTGAACATGTATTGTTCAATTATTGAAATAATAGCTTAAAATCCCAGGGGGACTAGGTAAGAGTTTAGGTTCGGGGGCTTGGGGGTTGGCTAACAAAAATAGTTCAACATTTGGGAATCCGAGCATTACATAAATAAATCATTTATAAACGAGACAAAAGCAGTAACATTACACCTATCACGTTTACACAGCTGAAGTCTACCGGACTATTGTTGCCCATATTTCCCTGTCTCCACCACCTTTACATGGTCTTGTCTGTTTCAGCATCCTTCTCTCGCCTAGTTCTCTGGCTTCCTCCCCCCTTACTGGTTCTGCCTGGCACAGTGGACCCTCCTGGGTCTTTGGAGTCATGGCCTCAGCCTGAGACTTTCTCCACCTCATACCTCCAAGTGCAAGCTCCAAGTTTTGCCATGGCTCCTCGTTCTCTCTGCTCCACCATGGCCTTCATCGGGGTCCAGAGACCATAAAAGAGAGATGAATAAAAGCAGCAATGGATGTAGCATAATAGTACATTTTGACATCATGACCTCTATACTGGGACATCGGCCAGCAGGTCAGTCAACTAGCACATTGAATTGAGTGACTTACCTGCTAGAAGTAATGTTTCTGCTACAGCTGATGTTGGTACATGTTAAACACTAGCAAACTTATATTCATGTTTCCTAATGATGTGTATTAGCAAACTAGCTAGCTGCCGGCTAACTTTCATAGTTTACTAGCTAGCTATTGAGTACCCGAGGTTTCTCAGCTTTTGTTTCGTCCACATTCAGGGACAGGTTGTCTTCATTGCAAGGAATTCTGAAAAAAATTGTCCATATATGTTTATAGACAAGTTTATTCAACTCAAAAGAAACAAAGTTCTGAATTGTATGATTTAATTTTCCCCTACTACCCCTAAAATGAAGTTTGAGTATTTGAGTTTACAGTGAAATGAAGGAGAAAATAAAATAAAAATGAATGCAAATAAATAAGAGCAAAAAGCAGATGAATCAAATGCCAGGTATAATAATTGTTAGTCAGGGTCATATACCTGCGGTCTGTTATGTAATGGTTGCATGACAGGGAGAAGTTGAGACGAGGATCTGCAGGTCTTTATTAATAAGCAAAAAGTTGGCAAGCCAATCATTTGCAATAATCCAAAAGGTAAATGCAAACTTAATAGCTCTATATAACAAATTCAATGGCCAACTACTCAGCAAACAGAGGGCTGTATATACACACTGGGATAACTCAGAATTAAGACACAGATGTAATTTATTAAACAGATATTGCAGACAGGTTCCTCAAATGTATCATACATCACTGGTCCTGTGATTATGAAACAAGTTAAACATGAAAGAAAATGAAAGTTCTAAATACTCAGTAATTAATTTAAGTTAATGTAAACTAATTTGAGTGATTTAAATTCCCCTACTCAATACAATCAAATGACAATAAAAGTTACAATAATTGTTAGTCAGGGTCTTGCGTTGTTATGTAAAGGTTGCAGGACAAAGAAAAATTAAGGTGAGGCCTTTATTAATCTACAAAAGAAGGTAGTCCAATAAATCAAAGTAATCCAAAAAGCAAAGGTAAGAGTTTGCAGTAATTCAAAGTTATATGCAAATGTAACAGCTCTGTATAACAAAGACTGTAAATGACAACTCAATGAACAGAGGGTTATATCACACTGGGATAACTAGGAATTAAACAAGACACCGATGTAACAAATAAAAAAATAAAAAACATAGAAATAAAAAAATATCATACACTGAACAAAATTATAAATGCAACACTTTTGTTTTTGCCCCAATTTTTCATGAGCATGAGCCCTGACCAGGAGGACCTGAGTTGCCTGCAATGGGATAGTTCACGGAGTCGGCGTACGGGCCCTACTGGCCATCAGCCCCTGCTAATCAGAGGACAGAGGGTGGTTATCTGGCCGAGAAGGCCCACGAAGCCTCCGATCTCAATACTCTGTTGTCGGACGAGAGGGTCCTATCGGCTTGGCAGATAAAAAGAGTTTGGGACGTCTGACAAGGAGGCTCTCACAAAATCCGACTGTAGCTCAATACTCACGGCATCGAATGGATGAGCCTCATTTGCGGGCGGCAAGTATAGGAGCCCAGCCGGGAGAACTCTCGCCAACATCTGACACGAGATTAATTCTACACGGTGCCAGACGAGTAAGCCTCGCCGGGCGGGTAGGGAGAAAAGAAAACCCTGAACTGGGAGGGCTCTCGCAGCGTCAGATGGGAGATCGAGACTCAGGACATCGAACAGGTAAGCCTTGCCAGGCGGGGGGAAAAGATGTGAGGATTTAGAAGAGAGGGTTCGGATGGTGTTCGGCGGGCGGACGAGACCCATCAGAGACTGACGGCTGGGCCTCCCTAACCCGTCGGATGGAAAGTTAGGATGGGTGGCCGGGAGGCTCTCGCCGATGCTCTACGGGAGCTCAATACTCACTGAGTGGAACGGGTACATATCGTCAAGTGTGAGATTTGAAAAGGTAAGGTTGTCTGGCCGAGAGTGCCCTCGCCAGCGTCCATCGGGAGATCAGACTCACTATGTCGGACAGGTAAAGATGGAAAGGTAAAGTTGTGGTCGGGAAGCTTTGCCGGGCGGCATTAATCTGGTTATGTCAACACTGCACTGGCTCCCTATTAAACATCGTATATGTTGAGAATTCAAATGAGGTCACATGACATAGTTATCCATGGGTGGAGCTAAGTCTCCTCAGGTGCATTGAATGAATATTAGGCTGCCTTTGTTTGTGTTCGTACCACTGAAGCAGTCTTTCCCTTTCCTACTCTCATGGAGAGAGACTTTCTGTAGAGTTGATGTGTTCCTGACTTAGTAAGTTTATTCCTTTTGAATTTGTGTAATGTTAATTCCTAAAGTCATGTTTGTTTGGGTATATTTTTGTAAGAATGATAAATCACTCATAATATTAAAGGTATTAGTTTTCTTATTTGTTGAACTGTTCAATGTTGAATTAGTTTGATCATATTTTGTATTTCACTGTTTAAATTGTTATATTGTTAATTTAAGATGTTTATTCTTATTGTTTGTTATAGAAACCATACAACTCTATAGTTGGTTCTAATGCTGCAGCTTGAAAATAAAGATCATGGATTGATTACTGGCTTAGGTGTTTTAATGGACACACCATCCTGGTAGCACACTTCCTGAATCAACGCAGCTGCAAAACTTTACAGTATAGATTTTATAATCTTGTTAATTACTTATAAAGCCCTGAATGGCTTAGCTCCTCAGTACTTGAGCAAGCTCTTATCGCACTATAGTCCTCCACGTCCGCTACGATCTCAAAACTCTGGCCATTTGATAATAACTAGAATATAAAAACAAATGCCGAGCAGAGAGCAGTGGCCGTGACGAAGCCTGGAGCTCAGCGGCCGTTTCTGGTGGAGAAAGACCGATCCTAGCGCCGGTGTACCGATGAAATGTGCTACCAATAATATATTTGTATTGTTTTAAGGGTACGTTTATGGTAAGGGTAGGTCTGGACGGGTAGGTTTAGGGTAGGGGTAGGTATAGACATTAAAATACGCCTCAAACCATACGAATAAGATGCTGGTAGCACAATCTGCAGGTAGCATTTTTCGCTATGGATTTGTGCACAATAGCACAATCTGAGCAGGTAGCACAAATCGTCAGAACACCGGCGGATAGGCCAGAGGATCTGAAAAATCCACGGTATAGGTTTGGACAGGATGAGTATGGTATGGTGGCAAAAGGAGCAAACCGAATGCTTATTAACCGTCAAATGAACAGAGGTATGTCAGCTGTATTTCTATCCGTGCATTGATTGACTTGATTGCATACCACTTGTGTTTAATTAGGCTAAGTATCTGACGTGCTCCTCCCGAACTTTGTTAATGAAACATAATTTAGTGAGCACTTCTCCTTTGCCGAGATAATCCATCCACCTCACAAGTGTGGCATATCAAGATGCTGAATAGATAACATGATTATTGCACAGGTGTGCCTTAGGCTGGCCATAATAAAAGCCCACTCTAAAATGTGCAGTTTTACTGTATGGGGGGTCCGAAAACCAGTCAGAATCTGGTGTGACCACTGTAGAGTCTTGTCGAGAGAAAAAACAAAAAAATTTGCGGGACAGCACATTCCTAAGGAACTTCCCCCCCAGCATATGCAAGTCGTAAAAAGTTAATACATGATCGATCTGCATTTAACTGGCTTGCTGATTTCCTGCCCTAAATCCCCTTTTCTCATGAGACCTCTAAAAACAAGGAGAGGTTTGAGGAAAACATCTCGATCTATTCCAGAACAAGACTTTACTGTGGCTTCTTATCACTTAAACGTAATTAAACCAGAACAGGACCTCTGTATCCGGACATGGTCCTGTATAACCGTTTAACGCATAATTCAATAATGGAAGACTGTTTTACGAGAAGATCACCAGCACTGAAGCTCTGCTGATCCACAACGTGACATTCTCATGACCGCGAAACACCCCCTGCCGTTCTTCTCTCGCATTACACCAGAATGCGCTTGCTTTTTTCTCCTTTAGCAGACAAAGAGACTCGAACTGTTATAAAGTATTTCCAATGACAATCAATAATTGCTGCTGCTATTATTCTGATACACTCCAGAGACAATATATATTAATGTTGTATTTTATGTCTTCTATAAGTGTGCTGTGTTATTAGAACCTATGATATTTAAATATTTGCCATATAACTTTTCCCTGGTAAACAGATCCCTAGCGTTTAGTTTCATACGAATGGTCATACTAATTACAAATCAATGGTGCAACAGATTTGGTGAAAATATAAACGGGTAAGCATGTGATAACACTTTACATAAGTCTTAAACTCCTAGAGTTTTTCCACATGGAAGATCACAGATTAGATTAAGTGTGTCCAAAAGAAATAGAATGGACGGAGCTCCGCCCTACAGAGACAATGTGATTGGATCAAACAGCGGATGGGATGGACTGAAATCAGCCCGATTAAAAACAGACACCCAGCTTTTGGGCTCGTCGCTTGCTTGCTCTAAAACTTTGGCGTCATCACTGATCGCACTGCAAAAGCGCTCACCGCATTACCATCAGGCTGACGAACCTAAATAAATAAACACTTTGACAAATTTCTCACCGAAGAGACTGTTATAGCCTGAAGCCACTCAAAACTTTGAGAAGAACTTCAAGGGACCAATCGCAGGAGGGCTTTCCTAGAAACACGTCATGCAAAGCCAACTAACGTACTCGGTTACTATCGTAACCTCGGTTCGCTGAGATACGGAACGAGTACTGCGTCTTGTAAAGACGCATATGGGAAAATGCCTTTTTTCTCCTGAACTGAAGTCTTATTTAATTACACAGTGAAACTGCACGACTATTGGTTCGTGCAGGTGTAGAAAAACGAACCAATGGGTCGGCAGCGGAGCTGCACGAACCTATGGCGACGATACCGCCAATATTCCCGCCCGAAACGGGGGGCATCTGGCTATATTAGCGGTCGTTTCGCCATAGGATCCTCAGGTTTACGCCGACTGAAGCGGCGGCTGAGTCGTGCAGCTACCTGGCACGGCAAAGTACGCAGTACTCGTTCTGTATCTCAGGGAACCGAGGTTACGATAGTAACCGAGTACTCTACTCGTACTGCGTCTTGTAAAGACGCATATGGGAACTGAATTTAATCATGCCGTGCTAGGGTAGATATATACTTCCATAAACATAAATGCCCATAGGGAAGTAAGTAGTATACTTCAGGCTAAAGCGAGCTAAACTCATAGAGGTCATGCTCGGCCTGGATAATCGTTCCACTTCTGTATACTCAGTTAACCGGAGTATGCAGGGTGCCAATCAGAGAGCCTGAGCGCATTGCGGTCAAGAAATCTCTGACAGGATTGTTCCCACAGCGTATGTGTACAAGCTCATCTAAGCAGAGAGGACTCTGGCCTGTAAGGCCGGTATGTCCAGGTTATAAAACCTAGCAAATGTGGACGGAGTGGCCCAGCCAGCCGCCGTACAAATCTCTGTAATGGATACACCGCTAGACCACGCCCATGACGAGGCGATGCCTCTAGTCGAATGGGCTCGTACTCCAATGGGGCATTGCAGGCCCAAAGAAGAGTATGCCAGCATGACAGCATCCACTATCCACTTAGAGAGTCTCTGCTTCGTGATCGGATGTCCTTTGGTGCGGTTACCGAAGCTAACAAAGAGCTGTTCCGTATGCCTAAAAGGCGGAACGCTCAAAGTAGATTCTCAGAGCTCTGACAGGGCATAACAAAGATAACTCCCGGTCCTCCTCAGGCGGAGGAAGCGGAGAGCGTGATGACCTGAGCTCTGAACGGGGTTGAAAGTACCTTAGGTGCGTAACCATGCCTTGGTTTCAGGGCGACCTTGGAGTCGTTAGGCCCAATTCCAGGCAGGCAGGGCTAGTAGAGGCGCCTGCAGGTCTCCAACTAAGCAACCGACGCTAGTGCTAGTAGCAGAGCAGTTTTCAGCGAAAGTGACCGGAGGTCCGTAGACTGTGGCGGCTCAAAGGGAGGGCCTTTCAAGGCCCTCAGTACAGTGGGCAGATCCCATGTAGGGACAGTAAGGGGCCGAGGTGGATTCAACCTCCTGGCTCCTTCAGAAAACGGACAACTGAGTTGTCTGTGCCACTGGCCCGCTATAGGGGCATGAAGGCCGCTATAGCTGCTACGAACACCTTGAGTGTAGGTGAGAACGTCCTTTATCTAGCAGTTCCTGCAGAAAGGACAGAACCACCGCTAACTCAGAGGTAGAGGGGTTTTCACCACGGTTGAGGCACCAAGTGGAGAAAACAGACCACTTAAGGGCATAGAGGCGTCTCGTAGACGGGCTCTAGCCTCAGAAATGGTGTTTAACACTCGCTCTGGGAGGCCAGTAGGCTCCCATTGAGCGGCCAAATGTAGAGAGCCCACAGCTTTCCGTTCGCCTGAGAGAGGAGATCCCGTCTCAGGGGCACGGGCCAGGGGGCTGCTGTCAGTAGCTGAGTCAGCTCTGACAACCAAGGTTGGTTCCTCCACAAGGGGGCCACCAATAGCACCTTGTGACCCTGTTCCCTGATATGCATGACGACCTGTGGAAGCAGGGCGATCGGGGGGAATGCATAAAGGAGGAGGTTGGGCCAGTCGTGGGCCAACGCGTCCCTGTCCTTCGAATAATAAGTTGGGCAGTGAGAGTTGTGTTTGGAGGCGAAAAGGTCTACTTCTGCCTTGCCAAAGGTCTTCCAGATCTTCTGAACCACCTGCGGATGGAGCATCCACAGCTCCGCTGCCAACCCATTGGTTCGTTTTTCTACACCTGCACGAACCAATAGTCGTGCAGTTTCACTGCGTGATTAAATAAGACTTCAGTTCAGGAGAAAAAAGGCATTTTCCCATATGCGTCTTTACAAGACGCAGTACGAGTGGAGTATCGATAGGGAACAGCAGCCAGAGGTTTCATCAACCACGCGGAAACACCAGATCAGCTGTCAAATTCAACTGAAATCAAGTAAACCAAACAAATCTCTATCACCAAACTGGTGAATTGATCTGTATGCAGTAAAGATAGCGAAGTCTCTGCTTGTGATCTACCTCTGGTAAAGTTACGAGATAGCAAAAGTTTCTTCAAACCGCAAACTCCTGACCTATGTGTGTGTGTGTATGTGTATGTGTGTGCGTGTGTGTATATGTGTTTTAGTATGTTTAGTCCATGTATTGTAGAATAAAAGTTAGCAAATAAACCATGTGCTTGGTGTCTTGTGCTGTGTTATTTTCAAGTTTAAATCTATTTGCCAAAGATCACGTTACCTAGATCAAAATTTGATAAAGTACTATTTTGTTTGTTTATCGTTGGCCATGAAGTAAGAAAAACTAAATTTTAAAAGATATACTGATTTTAATAGTCATCTCTCCAAAGTGCCAGATGCCATCGAATGTGAGCATTTGCCCCTCAAGTCGGTTACGACGAAGAACTGCAGTCAAGTCGAGACCCCGATGAGGATGATGAGCATGCAGGTGAGCTTCCCTGAGATGGGTGGCTGGTCTCAGACGACCTTGGAGGTGAAGATGCTAGATGTGGAGGTCCTGGGCTGGTGTGGTTACACGTGGTCTGCGGTTGTGAGGCCGGTTGGATGTACTGCCAAATTCTCTGAAACGCTTTTGGAGACGGCTTATGGTAGAGAAATGAACATTCAATTCACGGGCAACAGCTATAGTGTACATTCTTGCAGTCAGCATGCCATTTGCACGCTCCCTCAAAACTTGTGACATCTGTGGCATTGTGCTGTGTGATAAAACTGCACATTTTAGAGTGGCCTTTTATTGTGGCCAGCCTAAGGCATACCTGTGCAATAATCATGCTGTCTAATCCGCATCTTGATATGCCACACCTGTGAGGTGGATGGATTTTCTCAGCAAAGGAGAAGTGCTCACTAACACAGATTTAGACAGATTTGTGAATGATATTTGAGAGAAATAGGCCTTTTGTGTACATAGAAAAAGTCTTTAGATCTTTGAGATCAGCTCATGAAAAATGGTGCAAAAACAAAAGTGTTGCGTTTATAATTTTGTTCAGTTTACTTAGAACTAAGTACAACAGAATTTAAACCAAACCAGACATGACAGTAGTAAATCAATTATTATCTTTATCTGTTTGAGAAAACTGGAGGTGCTACCAAATTATCTTACTCAATATTTCAAGTCCAATTAATGTTATTGTAGAACAAAATCTAAGGGTGAATCCCATTTCTCTGTCTTACCCCTTCCCCTTCCCCTTCGTCTTACCCCTAGCCCTTGTCCCTCGAGACCGAGTGGTAAGTGCTAGGGGTGAAAACATACCCCTATGAAATGAGACGCCACTTGGTTACTGTTACGTCATCATACATCATCGCTAGCTAGCTGCTACGTCACCAGAGGCGACAAGTGTTGATCGCAAACTCTCCGTCTAAAAGTGTGTGTATGTCGATTGCGTGGGTTTAAGTGATAGTTTCTCTATTCAGAGAAACGCGGGACTGTTGTGCAAATCAGCAATGTAACGTTAGCGTGGAAAAATAGCGATTTTTTTAAACGTTTCAATTAAGAGCATGGTTGCAAATATATATGTAAGTTACATGACTGTGTTGAGCATGAAACAAGACTGTCGTAATTTTAAATAAATTATTTAAGCCGAAAATACTCTCTGGATGATCTGGCCGCAGTGTGTTCTGGGTACCCCTTGGTTTCAAGTAAGCTCGCGAAAATTCTTGGTTTTAAGGGGTATCTACCCCTTCCCCTTAGCCCTACCCCTCGGTCAAAACGAGAATTGGGACAGCCCTTACTCTCACGTGAACGCGCAAAACTAAGGGGAAGGGGAAGGAGTAAGACAGAGAATTGGGATTCACCCTAAATCTTACCCAAAACCTGAGTTTATTTAGTTTCCCAAAAGGTCTCCCATCTACTGTTGGGTTAGCCTTACTTAGCTTCACCAGATATCCACAAATATACATCCAGCTCAAGGCTAAGGTGATTATCATCACAAAGAATGCTAACAAAATTTGTTCATGTAAATTTACCGTGTCCCATTGTGCATACTATCCATTCTAAATAGTTTCCCAAAGCATAGTATGTTGAAAAGAGTATGCCAAAAGTCCTTGGATGGTCCAGTATAGGGGTGCCCAGTCCTGTTCCTGAAGATATACCTTCTTAATCAAACACAAATGTGCTATAGCTACACTCCTCATATCACAGTCCTGCAAAGATGACAGTTTACTCACAGTTGCTGTCCTGCACCAAACTAAGAGTGCAGTTGAAGTCAATTCATACTGCACAGAAGGACACAGACCAACGGCAACTACGACCGAGTATAGTATGTAACGTTACGTTACAAAAGGATTCTTCATGTTCAGTTTGTGAAAAAAAGTACTGACCAATGGCAACCGATGCCAACAGGGGTAACACACTGATCAGACAAAACCAGACTAATGTATCTGTTGCCGTTTGTCTGCATCTGTTGGTGCAGTGAGAATCGGCCTTTAGATCTAATTTATAATGATCATTAAGCGTGACCATGATATATAAGTTAATGGTGACACATTTTGCTAAATAAAATGATTCTGCTAAAAGAGTAGCATGATAAATTTGTGTTTGTTCAATTTAGCATATTCTGACATTTCAGTGTGGTTGAAAAACCTTTGGAAAACACTTGAAAACAGTAGTGTGGATGGAGACTATTTTGAAACAAAAACAAAGTTTTCAAATGTATTCGGATTAATGTATACATAGCCTAAGATCTTCAGGAGCACTTGATAATTACAGAGGTGTGTTGTTCCAGGGTTGAAACTGAACTTATGGAGAGCTACAGTCCTGCAGACTTCATTTCCAGCCCTGCTCCAACACACCTGCCTGTGGTTACCAAGTAACACCTTGATTATCTGGTTTTGGTGTGTATGATTGCTGTTGGAGCTGAACTCTGCAGCTCTCCAGGAGTAAATAGTCTAATCTCTCATACATCTCTCTAATAAATAATATTGCCCACAACCCATTACGTTTTGGATGAGGATTCATTCCAGAACTACAAACACGAATAAAAAGAACTACAAACATGGAGGGTGTTTGTGTAATGGACAGTTATAGAGCAAGTGAGGATTATTAATCAATATCTAACCTTATGAAAAACATATATTCTATATGTATCCATTATATTTCCTCTTCAACATCATTGATAACGTTTGTAAGGATAAAAAATAGCAAAACTTATAGCCTACATGTGTCCATACACTGTTGCATAATAAATCATTGAGCAAAACAAAACAGGCAGATTAACATTGTTTTCTTTGCAAATCTGTAGGAAGAACTTTTTGAGTAATGAGAATTAAATTATATAATATGTGGAGTGTGTATTTGAGGGTATTAACTGTGACAGAATGATTAACTGGCTCTTTACTGTGACAGAATGCCTGTAACCAGGGCCGCTGCTGGCAAAATGGGTGCCATAAGCAGAACTGTATTGCTCTGCCCCCTCCCTCAAATATTATGATGCATAAAAAATAAAACACTTTAGGGGTCAAAATAAAACTTTAATAAAATATAAAAGTAAATAAATTGTCATTAAATTGTATTATTTACAAATTACAATTTTAGCTCTAGAGTCTAGACAGTTTCCTTGGCTATTATTTTATTAATGCAGTTGTCTGATAGTTTTTTTTTGTCTCAAGCATTCAAAATTCACACAAAAGAAAATTAAGCAGTTTTACTACGATAAAACTATGGTTAAAATTGTAAGGGTTGTGATGTCCACATGTTTTGAAGATAGATGCTGTAGCATTTCTATAGCAAAATGGTGGCCAAAATTAAAGATTAAGAGGAGATTTGAATTAGCTTAAATGTTTGGTCAATATTAAAGGACTTGATCGTTCTGCAATGTATCACCAGGCCTTTGGCTCCCTTTACGGGCATTTGTAAAAATATGTTATGTAAATATCTAAATTGTTTAATTTGTATTAAATTATTTATTTTAACACTGTTTTTCAATGAAACCATATAATTATCAATTAACCAATAATTATTGCCTCATTGCTATTATATAATTTATGTTAAGTAATTTGAAAGGCTGTTTTTGGCTTAGGTCTGTTTTTATTTTTTCATTTTTTTGCCATTTTCTGTTCCTCAACAGGTCCCCTGTGCTTTCTGCAAATGATACAGCTTCTAATATAAGATGTAACAATTCTATTGATTCCTGGGATCCAAAAACCATTCGATCTTATCTCATTTAGAGTGAATCCTTTTCCTTGGTACATAGCTTTGTCGTGAAAGTGAGCCACAATCATTTGTGTCTGGATTGAGTCTGGATATCTTGAACGACTAGTCTTCCTCCCACCCTAATCACACCATCTTCATCTAAAAAAGGGCCAAGAGGATACAATGCACTGTGTGACGAGACATTTTTTCCACCCTTTATTTATTTCAACTCTTACTTTATAAGAACTTTCTTGTAGACATTTGATTATGTAAAGTTCTGCTTTTTGTCCCTCTGATACAGTACTAGGATGACTAGATTTGTCTTTGTTGACTCTCCTTAAAAGACGTGCTACAGCTCTGATTGCCTTTGACCATGAAGAAAATTTTGAGAGACGATCAACCAAGTTAAAATTTTCTGTACAATTTGTGTTCAAATGACAAAAGGTTTTCACTTCTGGAGCTCCTAATAAAAGATCAGGAACAGGTTCAGCTGGTATAGGCATTTCCTTCTCCCACAGAAATGTTGGACCAACAAACCAGTTTGAAGCAAGAAGCTCCCTTACTGTCAGACCGCTTGATGCATGGTCAGTGGGATTTTCACCTGTTGGAATATATTTCCATTGTTCAACAGTTGTACTGTGGCATATTCTTTGCACTCTGTTTGCAACAAAAGTGTGAAATCTACGTGCTTCGTTGGTTATATATCCCAGCACTACTTTAGAATCTGTCCAGAAGTTCTCTTCAATAACTGTATAATCCAATTCTTTCTTTAGGACACTGCTTACATCAACAGAAACAACTGCAGCTGCTGGCTCCAATCTAGGGATCGTTGTGAGTTTAAGAGGTGCAACTCTTGACTTTGCCATCACTATAGCACAATGAATATCTCCTTCCTTATTCTTAAGTCTCAAGTAAGAGCACTGACTGTATCCATGAGTACTAGCATCGGAGAAGTAATGCAATTCAGCTTTAACAGGTTTCCCGAAGTTAAAAGGTGCATATGTGCGTGGTACATCTATTTTCTGCAGATTCTGCAAGTCTCGTTTCAATTGCTCCCACCTTAGACTCAGTCCATCACGATAAAGGATCGCCCCATCCACTTCCACGCTTACACACTTAAGGCAATAGGCAATATTCTCTTTCCATTCAAGAGCACGGGTGCTATAAGACTCAAGGGATCATAAACAGAAGAAACAGTGGATAATATGCACAACGAGAGGAAGGTTGATCTTTCAGCTGAACTTTGAACTTGAAGCAATTAGATTCTATTTCCCTATTATCTTAATAACATCTGTGTATACTAGTATTTGAAGTAACAAACCATGTTTAATTTGTGGCATCCATGGCTACAAGAACTATGATTTTTGGTTTTATTCGTAGTAAAACCATCGATAGTTTTCTTAAGGGAGCATGGAAAGTCAGAGAGAATATTATATGCGTTGCTGGTGGTTAAATTATTACCGACATTAAAACACGTTATTAAAGTCAACAGCCAAAAAAATTATGAATGTAGCCTACTAAGCCTACCTAAAAATTGCACTGGTTTCATATATTTATTTTATTTTATTATTTTCTCTGTGTTGGATTGCTGATGCCTTTTCACAGGCATAGCTGTCCATCAATAATGATAATTTGCTTTCATCTGCAAACATGAGGCGCGAGCGGTCGCAGATGCAGGAATGCTGCTTGTGTGATTAGCCTACTGCACATTGCGTCTGCATTCACCGTAAAAACATTAAAAAATATATAATTATATAGATGTTAATGTTTAGAATTGTATTTATTTATATGTACATGTTAATTTTAATACTAATATAAAACAAAAGTGTTTTAGTTTTTTTTGAGCAACTGGGATGGTGCCCCCCAGGGACTTTGTGCCCTACGCAAACTGCATACTCTGCGTATAGGGAGCAGCGATACTGCCTGTAACTATGCGACAGAGCACAATTTCACGACTTAGTAGTATATCCAAAAGCCTGCCTATTCTTCTGCTACACACACAAAAGTATCTACTTTTTCTTTTCAAAAAGAGTATAATATTTTAGGGCAGTAGCATAAGTAGATGAATTGAGAGCCTTAGAGGCAATTTCATTAAACTCAGAAGAAAATGTATAATTACTCATCAATATTTGTCACGAATCCGGTTCATGGGCTTCCCTTAACTCACCACCAGAGGTCACTCGCTCACCACATGGATTGTTGCACTACACTCACTGTTGCACTCCACCATTGCACTGACGACACACACAGCTGATTGCACTCAACACACTGCTGATTGCGCTGAACACACAGCTGATTGCACTGATCAAACAACCTACTTAAACCATGGACTTCCTCTTCCTCTTATTGTTTAGCATTTAGCATTCTCCTAATGATAGCTACGTTCCAATCCTGTCCGTGGTTGTTTTTGTGTTCAGTCTCCTGTATTGTTCTGCGTTTTTCCCTTTCCCAGTGTTAGCTGCTTTTTGGAGCCTTTTCTAGTTTTCCGTGTCTCATTTTAGTTTAGTCTTTTCTTGTTGCCTTGCTGTCTGGTTCCTGATCTCCTGTCTTGTACCTGGATTACCCCTCTTGTCAAGTTCTCTGGATGCTGTTTGCCGATCGAAGACCACGCCCGTTTACTGGAGTACTCATCTGCTTTGCCCTCAATATACCAGTTTGCCATTTGTTGACCTTGTCTGTGTTTTTGACCATGCCTAATAATAAAAGCTTGCACATGGATCCGCACGCCTCTCGTCTTGTCGGCCCTGTTACAATATTAATACATTTCAACTCATTTGTATGATTTTCCCATTCTGAATATAAGTTTAGGCATTGGGGTTTACAGTGTGTCTCATGAAGTTCCTAGTTTTGTATGTGTATATGTAAAACCCATATGTTTGCTCATTGAGTTGTCAGTTGTTTACTTTTTAAATACAATGCTGTTATGTTTGCATTTACCTTTTGGATTACTTCAAATTCTTGGATTACTTTTTTTGTTTATTATTAAAGACCTGATACCCTTAGGTCCTCACCTTAATTTCTCTTTACATAACAGCAAATTCTTTACATAACTCTTTACATGCAACCGTTACATAACAGACCAGAAGTATGGGTCTAGCAGCAGTTCAGCTCATCCTCCTTACCCAGGGTGAACATCTCCTTGAGGACCAAACAGTTCTGGCTAATCAGGTAGACTTTCCCAATTGCTCTCTCATATACTTTATATATGCTGGCCTTAATGATCCCCTTAAAATCTGGTTGCCTCTTGATAGCTTTTAAGGAACTTTGTGCCAATTTTTAGATCTGGCTCTCTGGATAATTGGATCCCTATTTAACGTGGATAAGGTGAATGAGGATCATAATCACCATGTGGCCAAATACCTCCAAGCATTCAATATGATTTTGAACTATTGGCTTCATTTTAGTTTTCTTTTCTCTTCTTTTATGGAATAGAAATTTAAAGCAAAGGAATAAAATAAATAAGAGCAAAGGTAAGTGGCATTCATTAGGATGAAAAGCATTAGGGGATCCATCATTAGCGATTATGAAAGAAATTAATGATTATTCTTTTAACTTTGCTTTCTAGTTGGCATATTAGACCTTTGGTCATTTTATGAAGGTTTTTTTTTTTGCTTTAGTTTTGCTTCTTTCAGCAAATAACTACGTTATTCCACATTATCCCTTACCTTGCAGTGATTCTGAGAGTCACTCCATCTGTCTTCTAATAAAATACAGCATGTATTTCCTTAAGCAAATTTACTTTAAAGACAAAAAATGCCTTAGTTACAGTCATTCTCAACACACATTACAAGTCAGCTTGACTGCACCTGTGGTAAGTGGGTTGTTAAGTTGTAAAATGTGACAGTAATAATGATTATCCTACCTTTGCCTTGTTGAACCTGAATGTGACTGCTTCACATAAATACTGTTTCCTAATACATTTTGAATGTGGCAGTGCAAAACCCCCAATAGTTGCCAGTGCTTCATTTTAATAGCAGGTTGCCATCTTTTGGGAGGCTATGCTAAATAAACAGTACTGTTCAGTATGTTATATACTGTATAATACCTTTGTGTGAAACCAAACATATCATGCAATTAGCGTTGCTTGGTAAAACACAAAACTTTTGGACCTACTTTTTGAGGGTAAAGAAACATACAAACTAACTGGACAGTTATTGTCTGAAGCTATAATATTACTAACATCTTTAGGACTATTGTATAAAAGCAACATGAAACAATAAGTCAAGAAAGAAAATATTAACTCAAGTCAATTGCTTCGCACTGTGGGAGCGAAAACCCAGGATTCTGTACTGCGGCAGTAATACTAACAGTGTGGTAGTTTGCTATTCAGGATATAGCCATGGACTTCAGCCACTGATAGTATAATAATAAGCGTCAGCAAGAAATAACAGATTTTGCCCTTATCTTTTTAAACAGCCATAGTATCAGATTTGACAGTGAACCTCAGGATTGTCATGATTAATCAGCCAGTCATCTTTATTTCCTTCATTCCATGTTTTATTATACTGTACATATGTTAGATAACTTTAGCATATTTCAAAATAATATAGAAAATATGATTCATATACAGCATGTTTTACTAACTGTTCTTTGTCACTGCAAATTAATTTTAGCATTGAATTACTTTCCGGTCTTTAGTCTCTATTATTCTTTAAAATATATATATTTTTCAAGCACTATAGAATACTTTTTTTAAAATCTTTATAATTGTGAATTAAATAGCTTTTTTGGATGTTAGGAGATGAGGAGGACATAAATATTTGGTCAAGTCGTTTTCTCCAATGTGCCGATGTTTGTCTTTTACCAGTAGACGTTCTTTTTTTGGAAGAAATAACCTTTTGGCAATACAAAATATTACTGAAAAAATTAAGTAAGCCCCTTGTTGATTCTGAGTCAACATTCAACAATGTCATGACAGTGTTTTTTTAATTGCTAATGTTTTTTAATCTACAGCTTTTTAAATCATAACCTCCTCATGACAGACTTTTAGAGTTCAGGCTTACAACTGCAAAAATAATTTTTTATGAGTGATCGCTTCTCCAGAAATCACACAATTCTTCTAAATGTAACAGAGTCTGTCAAAAATTACACATGGGTGGTTTGGACACGTGAGAGTTTACAGGAGGGGCCCTCTGATATTAGGCTGTGCTCAGGAACTCTTGGACACAACACTCACACCATAGTCACACCTTCACACACGCCTGGATTCTGAGCAGACAGGTAAGCTACTTAATCATCAATGTACTAAAAGATACTGCGATTAATGTGAAGATTAAAGATGCTTCTATTTGAATATTTGACAAGGGTTTGTTTAGTAATGTATGCTTCACAAGACTTTAGACCCTTAGATTTGAATAAGAAAGAAATGTTGCGTTCACTGTGTGAACTGATTCCCTTTAGGGAACACATGCACGAGTCTGTTCAAGAGAACATCATAAAAGCAAGATAACAGTATGTGCCAGATATTCTGTGCATATAAGGAAATGGTGGAGATAAGTTAAATGACTTGAATATTTTAGTGCTGGATATTGTTAAAATGTATTCTATCAACTATAAGCAAATAAATGCTGAATGAAATTACAGTTGAAATTAACTGATGTAAACTATAGAAGTACAGCTGATTTTAGCCTTTATGCCCCAAAATGTTAAACTAAATGACATTATGCATGCTCTAATCATATAAAAGCTTTGTTATTTATCTTTTTATTACTATATTTCAAATATATTTTTTACATTGTATTTTCCTACTCAACTCCTCTCCATTTATTTATATATTTATTTTTTCACTTTTGTACATTCTTGTTTAATTTTTTATGGTTTATGCTTTTTTTCCTAAATAGTTTTTAGAGCTGCATTTTATGTACTATATGTAGTTCTTCTTCTTGCCCTCTGCTAACTTATTTGCATGAAACACATTTCATACAAAGCATGTAATTTTGAGCGATTCAAATAGGCAAATTATTTTTAAACATTTAAAAGGGACTAAGGAAAAAGAATGGTTTACAATTAACTTGACATGGGTTTAAAAGAATGAATGATAAAGAAAGACAATATATAAATAAAAAGATGTACATTCTAATAAAACAATGAAGAGCAAATGCTTTATATATTTTACATCCCTTTGGTTATGATTTAATTTCCCCCCCTTATTTCCTCTTTTTTTATTGCCTTGTTGTTTTGATTTTTTAATGGTTTTTATGATTTCCTTATAAATAACTACTGACCCAAAAAGTACTTTGAGCTCCTTTTATAGGCCCATACTAAAGGTTGTATACAAATAAAATGTATTATTATTATCTCCTAATCACGGACATCACATTTCATACACTGGGCAATTACTAATTAGCGGACTTAAAAACATAACTGATAAAAAATGACCAAATGGGTGTAAATTAATGAATAACAAAGACTTACATGGTAAAATAATAATGAGACATTGATGATAAATGTGTTTATCTTGAATATATCTCTAATTAACATGTGATAGACATATTATATAATCACTTATATTATTTGTCTCAGTATGTTCTGTGACAAGGTGCTGTCCTTTTTGAAGAGCCTATCAAGGCGAAAGCCACTGGAGCCTGATGGTGAAGAGTCCAACTTCAAGCGTTGCTTAACCACACTCGACCTAGTGGCCCTTGGGGTGGGAAGTACACTTGGTGCTGGGGTCTATGTCCTTTCTGGAGAGGTTGCCAGAACAGTAGCTGGTCCCAGCATCATTGTGTCATTCTTGATTGCAGCAGTGGCATCTGTGTTTGCGGGCCTGTGTTATGCAGAGTTTGGCGCCCGAGTGCCCAAGACTGGCTCTGCCTACCTGTACAGCTATGTCACTGTCGGAGAGGTGTGGGCCTTCATAACCGGCTGGAACTTACTGTTGTCATACATCATAGGCAAGAACAAACATTAAATGCTCAGCATTAACAGTCCATTAAAATATGCTTTATTTGAGCTGGCTGTTGTTGTTCGTTAATATTGACAATGCCCATTACCTAGTTATTAGAAGGAATTTAGCCAAAAATGAAAATTCTGCCTGCACTTTTCTCACTCTCATGCCATTCCAGACATTATTGACTTTAATTCTTCCATTCAAAACAAAATGGTGATTTAAACTGACACAAAAAACTAAACACAAGTCATACGAACAACTTTTTTTTTTTTTTTTAAGACTGGATGTATAAATATCTGAATTGACCCTTCGCAAAGGCCGGCCCCCTTCATTACTGTTGCTATGTCCGACAAACCATGGCACTCTCACGTCACACATTATGTTTACACGCAGTGAAAAATACATAAAGGAGTAAAGAGAAAACTGACAATGCACCGACAAACAAGGTAGAGTAGGTTACTTTAGGTATGAAACAAGGTCTCATCTGTCAAATTTTGACATTTTTTAAAGAAATTGATACAATAAATGTGCATAAATTATAAATGTCTCATGACAGATCGATGTACCGCCTCAGTTCAAGCAACACATGAACCGATCATCTCTTCCTCTTTACTAGATATAGCATGAAATAAACATGAATGGGCATCAAAAGGTATCGCATTTCAACCATGGAGTGACGTCCTTGCACACAATTTTAAAGTTCAAGTCCACCCACTTAATCTACTCTTTTGTCTGGTTTGTTTGTCAGACAAAAATGGCAGATTCAGCATTATGATTGGTCAGATCACCTGTCAATCACACTTCCTGCGAAGGGTCAACTGAGAAAAGTAGTGTGGACATTCTGTCTAATATCTCCTTTTGTGTTTCACAGCAGATAGAAAATAAAAATGGATGTAAATACATGCGTGTATTGAGACAAAAATTTATATATTTCTGCAAACTATCCCTTTAAGATGTAGTAATATAGTACTTGCTACATTATATAGTTTTTTGGTTAAAAAAAAATGAATAAATACAGGTGCATGTCAATAAATTTGCATGTCGTGGAAAAGTTTATTTCAGTAATTCAACTCAAATTATGAAACTCGTTTATTAAATAAATTCAATGCACACAGACTGAAGTAGTTTAAGTCTTTGGTTATTTTAATTATGATGATTTTGGCTCACATTTAACAAAAACCCACCAATTCACAATCAACAAATTAAAAAAAAAAATTTTTTTGTGAATTGTTGGCCTTCTGGAAAGTATGTTCATTTACTGTATATGTACTTAATACATGATAGGGGCTCCTTTTGCTTTAATCACTGCCTCAATTCGGCGTGGCATGGAGGTGATCAATTTGGCAATGCTGAGGTAGTATGGAAGCCCAGGTTTCTTTGTAAGTGGCCTTCAGCTCATCTGCACTTTTTGGTCTCTTGTTTTCATTTTCCTCTTGACAATACCCCATATATTCTCTATGGGGTTCAGGTCTGGTGAGTTTGCTGGCCAGTCAAGCAACTTTTGGTGCTTTTGGCACCCCAAATCACAGACTGTGGAAACTTAACACTGGACTTCAAGCAACTTGGGCTATGGGCTTCTCCACCCTTCCTCCAGACTCTAGGACCTTGGTTTCCAAATAAAATACAAAACTTGCTCTCATCTGAAAAGAGGACTTTGGACCACTGGGCAACAGTCCAGTTCTTCTTCTCCTTAGCCCAGATAAGACACCTCTGACGACAACTGTAGCCAAATTCCTTGACACATCTGTGTGTGGTGACTCTTGATGCCTTGACCCCAGCCTCAGTCCATTCCTTGTGAAGTTCACCCAAATTCTTGAATCGATTTTGCTTGACAATCCTCATAAGGCTGCGGTTCTCTCGGTTGGTTGTGCATCTCTTTCTTCCACTCAACTTTCTGTTAACATGCTTGGATACAGCACTCTGTTAACAGTCAGCTTCTTTGGTAATGAATGTTTGTGGCTTACCCTCCTTTGAAGGGTGTCAATGATTGTCTTCTGGGACAACTGTCAGATCAGCAATCTTCCCCATGATTGTGTAGCCTAGTGAACCAAACTGAGAGACCATTTTGAAGGCTCAGGAAACCCTTACAGGTGTTTTGAGTTGATTAGCTGATTGGCATATCACCATATTCTAATTTGTTGAGAATTAGTGCGTTTTTGTTAAATGTGAGCCAAAATCATCACAATTAAAAGAACTAAAGACTTAAACTACTCCAGTCTGTGTGCATTAAATTTATTTAATACACAAGCTTCACAATTTGAGTTGAATTACTGAAATAAATGAACTTTTCCACGACATTCTAATTTATTACCTGTAAATAAAAATAAATAAGTATAATTTAAGAAAGACAGCAATAAATGTCTTAACCCAAATACACTTTTATTATAAAAATTATTTATTTTTCAGAGCTGTCGGGACGAATTTCGTAGGAAAATTGCCCACATACCTCATGCGCCCGTGCGTTTCACGTCATACCCGTACACAGAGAAAAGTAACTATGGCTTCGTTTGTCACAATGAAAAAATAAATACCACAGATCACAAAAGTGATATTTATGTATCCTTCCTCCCTGTACTTCTGTATAACGTTTCCTCGAATCACATTCATCCACATAGAGGAGCAGAGCCGGAGCACAACAAAAACAATGTTCTTCTGCAGGATGCAAGTAGTTCTAGTTTTTAACTGCTAGCATGCAAAAAGTTACATAGTGGAGCTTTAGTCTAAAAAGATGAACTCGCATTGCCTTTAACAAACACAGCTTAGCTCAAATAAGATTTTACTATTTAACATTCTCCAATCATTTTAATCAGTGATATTGATCTTAAAAGATTTATTTCATGATATTATGCATGACTCACTAAATTATGCCTATAATTATATGCCCTATAAACCTGCTTATAAAATTTTTAAGAACCACTAACAGTTTGTATAACTGGATTGCTTGTTCTGAATGACTTTATGACAGGGACATCCAGTGTGGCAAGAGCATGGAGTGGCACTTTCGATGACTTGATTGGAAATAAGATGGCCAATTATTTGAGGGAAAATACACCAATGAATTTACCTGGCCTCGCTCCCTATCCAGACTTCTTTGCTGCTGGGCTTATCCTGGTTTTGGCAGGCAAGTAAGATTTACAGTAAATTATTTGTAGCATCAATAAATGAGCTATGTTAAGATACAGTAATTTGAATCGGCATGAGTTAGATTTACGTTGACTGTTAATTTTTTTAGGTATCCTTGCATTTGGGGTAAAGGAGTCTGCCATTGTCAATAAGGTCTTCACAGCTATAAATATAGTAGTTCTGGTTTTTGTCATCATTACTGGATTCATCAAGGGTGACATTGGAAACTGGCAGATAACAGAGGTGGACATTTGGAACTACACAATAACTGCGTATGTTGCATTATAAAATTTACAGAGCTTTTGTGGTAATGGCAAAACCGTTGAATGCATGTTTTAGATCAACAGCTTTAAAAATTAAAAGAGACTGTTTAGCACACATTATAATTATTATTATGTATTTTTGAATTACCACAATACATTTAAATAATTTTTAACATTGCTATTTTGTTTAGAAATCTCTCGACCTCAAATGAAACTTTATCCAGTTTTGAACTTGTTTAGTTCAGTTCCTGGTTAGTTATCTTTGCGTATATGTCCTCCTGGAGATGATCCTGGATATTTATGTTTGTGCATTAAGGACTATTTAGATCAAATATAATTTGTGTTGAATAGTTACTTACAACAACCGCTTCAGAAGTCTTGGAGCATAGTATTATTAAAGTACATCTCTTTTATCTAGGTGAGGAGGTCAAAAACCCCCAGAAGTCTATCCCTATAGGAATTGTGGCTTCTCTTCTCATCTGTTTCGTGGCTTATTTTGGCGTTTCGGCTACTCTCACCCTCATGATGCCCTACTACCAACTAAGTGTTCAGAGTCCCTTACCTGTAGCCTTCACCTATGTGGGCTGGGATCCTGCAAAGTATGCTGTGGCTGTCGGATCTTTGTGTGCTCTATCAACAAGGTGATGCAACACATGTTGACCCATAAGGCACTATAAAAAGCGGCGTTGCGTGATCAGTAAGAGGATAGAAGAGAAGATGCTCATAAACTAAAAAGGAAAGCTGTTTATCAGTTGGGTGAAATTAGCATCATAAAATACAATGTAGTATACATAATGCAGGACTCTATTGTCCAACACAGTTGTCAAGGATTGATGTTGATGCAGGATATATCAGAACAGAAGTTAATTATTTACCTTGTGTAGTGGATATAGTCAAAACAGTCATTTTTATCACTAAAAATCTGTTTTATTGTACATCCAGGTTCATTAGGTTCTCTATGGAAGTTTTAAGTTTTTAGCTTAAAATTGTTATTTAACTGTACACAGTAAAACGAGCAAATATGAGAACGTAGCAAGTAATTTGCTCAACTTACAAAATAGTAAAATAAATTACAGGGTTCAACTAAAGAAACAATATTGTAATGCAATTTGTTTACTTCTCGACAGTCTACTGGGGTCCATGTTTCCTATGCCCCGTGTGCTGTTTGCTATGGCCAGAGATGGACTGCTATTCAAACCATTGAGTAACATGAGTTCCAGACAGAGCCCTGTCATCGCCACACTTTCGTCTGGAGTTATAGCAGGTAATTCTCTTTGAGAACACATGCCAGTGATACACCATGATACAAATAACTAATCTACATGACATACTTTAGGTAACATCAAATCAAATCTCTTTATTGTCATAACCACACACCAGCCTCTTGTCTTAATTTATTTTTTTGCCTCTGTTATTCTATTAGTGAACTATTTGTGTTTTTAGCAATAATGTCCTTGGTGTTTGACCTGAAGGCTCTAGTAGACATGATGTCTATTGGAACACTCTTTGCCTACACCCTCGTGGCCATCTGCATCTTAATTCTTCGGTAAGCTTCAAACACAATACATAATTTAAAGAATAATGAACATTATTGTAGCTTTTATGATTTGTTTATGCCTAATTCCCAATTTTACAAAGCACACAAAATATGCATTCTCATCGAAATATGTAATCCCACCTTAAAGGGATAGTTCACCCAAAGAAATTAAAATTCTGTCATTAATTACTCACCCTCATGTCGTTCCAAACCTGTAAGACCTTCGCTCATCTTCAGAACACAAATTAAGATATTTTTGATGCATACCCAGAGTTCTCTGACCCTCCCATTGACAGCAATGTAATTAACACGATCAATGTCCAGAAATGTAGCAAGGAGATCGTTCAAATAATCAATGTGACATCAGTAGTTCAATCATAATTTTACGTAGCTAAGAGAATACTTTTTTTGTGTGTAAAGTAAACAAAATAATGACTTTATTCAACAATTTGTTACAACACAACCAAATAAATAATTTTATTTGCAGCACGTTTCTTTGTTTGGTTGTGAGTATTTGCAGTGCATTTCTTTATTTGTTTGTGTTGTGAGAATTTGCAGCGTGCGTGTTGTCAAATTGACAGTTGTTTTCTTATAATAATAATAATAATTCATTACATTTATATAGCGCTCAAAGCGCTCTACATTGTCAGAGGGTATCTCCTCATCCACCACCAGTGTGCAGCATCCACCTGGATGATGTGACGGCAGCCATAGTGCGCCAGAACGCCCACCACACACCAGCTTACTGGTGGAGAGGAGACAGAGTCATGCAGCCAATCAGCAGATATGGGGACTGTTAGGTGGCCATGATGGTCAGAGCGGAGGCCAATGGGTGAATTTGGTGTTTTTCTATTTGCAGTGCGTTAAGCTCTCTCGGCCACCGTACTAAAGCCCTTCCTCCTCCACTGCTCCTATCCAGCTTGTTGGATTCCCTGGTTCCATCTGGAGCCTTCTTCTCTGCTGGTCCTGTCCAGTTACAAAACCACCAGTTCATAATTCAGTTATCTAATCTTTTCTCCTCCACTGGTTCTGTACAGCACGATAGACTCTCCAATTCTGTCCATGGCCCTTTCTCCTCTGTGGTGCACCGCATTATAGCTTCTCTGGCTATGTCCAGGGCCACTGGTCATGCTCTTCTAATTCTGCAATGGTTGTCATTGACTCCTCTGACTACTTCTCACTGGCTTCTTCAGTCCGCCGGCTCCATCTGCACAACCACAGTCTCCTGATCCACTGTGTTCTTTGGAGTTTGTGGCATCTGAACACTTCCCTTAGGCTTCACCTGGGCCCTTCCAGTCCATGACTCTGCTTTGGCCCTCCGATTCGGCTCCACCGTGGCTGTCTGGGTTCCTTGTCTCCACTGTGATCCTTCCACTGGGCCCCTTGTCCTTCCAGCCTTGCAATGGTCTATTAATCCACTGATTTTAGTCAATTTTTTTAGTCTCTGCCATTGATCTCCCACTGGCTCCACCTTTGTCTTCTGCTCCTCTGATCTGGCAGCTCAAACTTGGTCCTCAGTACCTGTGATCTGGCTCCAGCTTAGTCTTCACCTCCAGCAACTACTTCTTGAGTATTTTATTCCTAGGTTTTCTTATGTTTAGTGATTTCCCCAGTTGTGGTCCACTCTACCTTCCACTGGTTTCTCAGTATGCCCTTGTTTTTTTTTCTGATAATGTTTGTCACTTGTTTCTTGTTTAGTCAATTATTATCCTGTATGTTTATGCTCATCTGTCAGTTGTATTTCTTTCACAAGCTGTTTGGTATGTTTTCCCCCCTTGGACTACCTTTTTATTTTAATTATCTCCATCTTTTAAGTGCTATGTTTTTATCCACCTCAATTTCTCCTTGGCCTCTCCTTCCTACAATATTACATGATTAGTATTTCCCCCAAAATATGTTTTGCCTGTAGTAGTACTGGCAATCAGGGCTGTTTCTAGCTAATTTGACGCCCTAGGCGAAATCCCTATTGCCCCCCCCAACAAATTATATATTATTATTCATTTAATACACCAGTTTCGTGTCACATTCAAATTGGTTGTTATAGTATTGACACTCATTTGTGGAGATTGAGTTCCACAAATCTGAATACATTATTTGTAAATTAACTTAAGATAAACATTTTGCACAATTTAGTATCTGCAATATCATTGTGTTGCCACTAGATACCTGTATAGCCCTATGTCACAATCTCTACAAGCTAAGACATTGAACATAATTTACACATCACACAAATTAATTTTATTACATTTGGATTTGGATACATGTTTAGATATTATTAATGGCTACTTTTGCCTTTGTTTTTGTCAAATTATTTTGTTGTTGTTGCTTGAAACATTGATTTAAAGAGTCAGTTATTGCATTATTATTTCAGTCAAACCTATAAAACCCTTTGTTTCCTACAAATTTCCTATAAAACTACAAATAAAAGCCTGATCAGTGGCATAAAAGTAATCAATGCAGCTACTTAATCATTTGCTACTCAGTAACGCGTGAACTTCCCCTTTAAATAACGTGACACGCACCTTTTGGACAAATTTTGCAACACGATTTATCAACTGCCACAAATACTGCCTAAACAAAATAATGATTTTGTGCACTATATTTACTGTACCAATATTTTAAATTGACCTTTGAACCTAGCGCTTTTTGAAAAAAGTGTTACCTTACCAAAGCACTGACAGCGCTCTGATCCAATGGCATACAGGCATCGTTAGATTGACAGTACTCTACAGTGGGGGCGGCAGTCATAGTATCAGGGTGACCATGCCACTCATTATCACAACCTTGCTAAAATGTAGTGCCAGTACATGAGCTCATTTGCTCCCCTTCAGCTGGTGGCGCCCTAGGTGACCGCCTAGCTCGCCTATGCCTAGAAACGGTACTGCTGGCAATGCAACTGCACAATAAACAAATTTTCTCAATATTCAAAGAAAACACAAATGTTCAGGCAGCAGTGCTTGATATACATTACTGACAATAATAACGGTTGTGAACTAAAATAAACAATTTTTGTCCATACAGGTACCAACCAGAGGCCACTGAGATGAATGAGAAACCAGAAGTTCAGAAGAAATGGAATCCTTTTCGCCCCCCTAAATATGCCTCTGCTAAAAGTTCTAAAGCTGTGTCTATGCTAACCATACTTACCAGTGAGTTTTTAATCATCATTATCAGTGTATGATTATGTTGAGGAAGTGTAGCTAATGCATGCATTTCTCTTTTTTTTAATCTGGTCTAAAACAAAGCAGGCATATGCAACTAAAAGAGCAAACGATGCAAATTAGTATGCAATCTACAGGCAAACCAAAAATTATTCAGACACCAGATATAATTTTTTATATATTTTTACTATTGGGTGCAGGACACTAGTTAATTTATGTAAAAATAAATAAGTTAATTTATGGATATACAAATAAACTGAGATATATTATACCCATTCTTCATATAGTGGACTACCAGTAAAATTGATAAATTTGGGACCAAACATTATTATGAAACTTTGACCTGACCATGTTTTGCTTTAGCGTTGTTTCTCTAATTGCTGATGTGAACTTTTTGCACCACAGACTGAACAAAATTAAGCATTGCTTGGTAATTGGTTGTCCTAAATTGGTACTATCTAATTGTGTACTTAAATTTGACAGCTGACAGCTATTCAACCTTATTCATTACATCCCTATCAAAGTTATTTGACATTATCAAGATTATTTTTTTCTGACAGTTTAACTCTGAGTTCTTGTCATATTTTATTACCATTTTCTAAACTAAAGCAAATAAGCTGGGATAATGTGAGAAATGTTGAAGGTGTCTGAATAAATTTTTATTTGACTTCATGCTGTCTAGAAATATTATCATTCTTGCACAATCACAGAAGGGTGGGAAATTTACTGTTGTTTAGTTGCACAAGCCTGTGTTCTCATAAACAAGCTAAATAAATAGTTTCTTCTAAAAAGCATTCACTTAAAAGTAGCATGCAAGATAAACACAAACTACATATGCTACTTTTTTATGATTATTACCAATTTGCTATAGCCATAATTCTTTGGAAAAATGCCTTAAAATGAATGGAAATTCCAAGCCTAAAGAAAATCCAAGGTAATTACTTTTCTGGAAATTATGACTGCATGGTGGCGCTAAACTTGTAAATAAAATCATTTCGACATGACATTCGACATTTTTAGCAAATTTTCTGCTAAAACTGAAAAGCCTTTGCAACTCTTGATCATATGAGCAGGTGCGCAATATCATAAATAGCCAATGTCATACCAGGAGCCTATACCATGAAGCTGGATTTTCTGTCTAGCCAGGTAAGTTTCAGTTTAGTTTGCACCAATCCTGGGTTTTAGGTACCATGAAGTGGCTTGACGTTTAGCTGCATTAGTAACTTACACTCCACGGCTAACCTGCTCCGGGGCAGGTTCTGTTCTGAGTTAGAGATCTCAAACTGAAATTGGACCAATCCGATGTGAGCAAAGTGACACATGTCTGACACACAAAAAAGTCACTCCCCCAGTTTCTCTTCCTACAAATTAAAGGTCACTATGAAGTACCTTAAAAAAAGAAGAAATACAACAAAATTGTCTGGCTTTAATGATAATTACAATTTATATATTATTTATATAATTATCAGTCTGTATAATAAACAGTCTCTATATATTATCAACTATATAAACTAACTTTACAAGTTTCACTTGTGACTGCACTGATAGATCAATATAATTTCCTTTATTTGTCCTCTTTCATGGACAAGTATTTTAGTGGAAATGCGTGTAAATTCCTCATTCTTTAATCTCTTAACCTTTAACAAATGAGATTTTAAATCTCGCTGGCTCTCTCGCGAGAAGTGAATCACACTTGCTCCGTGTTGTGATTGGCTGTTCACCGCTGAGGTCACACATTCATGTGCATGCGCTCCATTAACTCAGGATCAAGCTGAGTTGATAGAGAAAGTTGATGAGCCGCTTCATCGTACCAACAAAGCCAGATTGGTGTGGTTTGGTTTTGTCAACACAAAACTTATCCTATAACTCTGAATTTGTTAATCTACAATCATGGTACAGGCCCCAAGACAAGAAAGTGAAAGATAACCAGATCAACAATCAAGTGCATTTAACCTAAATGTATGCTAAAATGATTTAATGCTAACTCTCTTCTTCACTTTATTTTTACTTTTAATGTGATTTCTAGTTGTGCTTGCTGTTATCCTGAGTGTGAGCATCACAAAAGGTGTACAAGCTGGTCTGATTGAGGAGTGGTGGATGATTCTGATTATCACTTTGGTTTTGGTGGCGTTTGTCATTATTATCATTTTTATTTGGCTACAGCCACAGAATGGAACCAAAGCTGCATTTATGGTAAGCTGTCACTCACTGGGTGAAAAAAGCAACAACATTTTTTTTACATTTTAGCAACAAGGCATAAAATTTTCATAGATGTGTATTCTAACAGTGGTTCTCAAGTGGTTTTGCTTCGAAGCCCAGATTTTACATTCGACAGCCCAAAACAATGACAAAATAATTTATCAAGAACAAAAAATTCATTAAACTTAAGTCTTGAAATGAACTAATATTACCACGCATAAGTAAAAATTTAATTTGATCAATTTTACATTAACATTCCTTACAGCATAAATGTGCTTTACATATGTTTAAAATGAAATAAACACTGGGCCAAAAAATGTAACTTGTTTTTTTAGCCATCACCTAGCAATATAACAAATTTTAATTTAATTGAAATTAACGTGCAGTTAAGTATCCAAGAACATTACATACAGTTCGCACTGAAGTATTTCCTATTAAAGTATATTACAGTATCTCACAAAAGTGAGTACACCCTAAGTGATAACAGCTATACATTGTTTAACCATGCAAAGCCACATGTCCTGTTCATGTTTTTGCCTGCTTGACAGGACCATACGAATTTGTGTATCTTGTTTTAGAGCAGTTACAATTTGGTGCTTTGAGTATAATTCTCTCATACTGACCACTGGATGTTCAACATGGCACCTCATGACAAAGAACTCTCTGAGGATTAGAGAAATTGAGTTGTGGCTCTCCACAAAGATGGCCTAGGCTATAAGAAGTTCGGTAACAGCATGGAACTGAGTTACAGTACAGTGGCCAGGGTCATACGGAGGTTTTCCAAGATGGGTTTCACTCGGAAGAGGCCTCGCAAGGGTCGATCAAAGATGTTGAGTCCTTGTGCTGTGCGTTAGGTGCAGAAGTTGGGTTAAAAAAATAGAGGCATGAGTGCTGCCAGCATTGCTTTAGAGGTTGCAGAAGTGGAAGGTCGGCTTGTCAGTGCTTACATACACCACACACTGCAACAAGTCGTTTTTCATGGCCGTCATCCAAGAAAGAAGCCTCTTCTGAAGCTGGCTCACAAAAAAGCCTGCAAACAGTTTGCTGAAGACAACTTGGCCAAGAGCATGAATTACTGGAACCATGTCCTGTGGTCTGATGAGTCTAAGGTAAACTTGTTTGACTCCGATGGTGTCCAGCATGTGTGGCGAGGCCCTGGTGAGGAGTACCAAGAAAATTGTGCCTTGCCTACAGTCAAGCATGGTGGAGGTAGCATCATGGTCTGGGACTGCATTAACTACTGCTGGTACTGGGGAGCTGCGTTTCATTGAGGGAAACATGGATTTTAACATGTTATGGGACATTCTGAAGCAGAAGATGATGCCCTCCCTTCAGAAACTTTTTTCCAACATAACCACCCCAAACACACCGCCGAGATGACAACTGCCTTGCTGCTGAAGGTGAAGGTCATGGAGTGGCCACGTATGTCTCCAGACCTGAACCCTATTGAGCAAATGTGGGGCATCCTCAAGCGGAAGGTGGAGAAGCACCACGTGTCTAACATCCAGCAGCTCCGTGATGTCATTATGGAGGCGTGGAAGAGGATGCCAGCAACAACATTTTCAGCTCTGGCAAATTCCATTCCCAGGAGGATTAAGGCAGTGCTAGATAACAATGGTGCTCCTACTAAATATTGACACTTTGGACACAGTTTTGACATGTTCACTTAGGGTGTACTCCTTTTTGTTGCCAGTTATTTGGACAATAATGGTTATATTTAGAGGACACTAAATTTGTACTTCTATACAAGCTGCACATTGACTACTCTAAAATATATCCAAGTTTCAGTTGTGGAGTATTTTCCCTTGAAAAATTATACTAAAAGTTTTGCTGAAATGTGAGTGGTGTACTCACTTTTTGTGATATACTGTCTTTCTAAGTATTTCTTTTTATTTAATTTTTTTATATAAAATGAAAAGCATGCTAAAGTGTACTTTTTCACCAGGGACATTATATTTTGTGGGGGTTGCGATAGAACAGTTAAGAACTACTGTTGGTAAAAACATTGACATGTTCTGTGTAGAAGTAATTATGTGGTCTTCAGAAACATTTTCATGCTTTTTTTCTGTAGGTCCCACTTCTGCCACTACTCCCAATTTTCAGTACATTCATAAATGTCTACTTAATGGTCCAGCTGGGGGGTGAAACCTGGATTCGCTATGCAGTGTGGATGGCAGTGGGTAAGACAACATGACTATAGAGTCCTATATACAGTTTATATAGCACTTTCTGGAAATGAGTGTGTGAGGATGTGGTTTGGAGAAGGTTTGGAAAATGCAGGTACATCTAAAAAAAATTGAATATCATAAGTTTTTTTTGAAAAAAATATTTTTTGTCACTCATTTTAGAAAGTGAAACCCATATATTATATAGATTCATTACACATAGAGTGAAATATTTCAAGCCTTTATTTCTTGAAATTTTGATGATTATGGCTTACAGATAATAAAAATCCAAACTTCAGTGTCTCAGAAAATTTGAATATTACATAAGATCAATAAAAAAGGATATTTTAAACAGAAATGCCAAGCTTCTGAAAAGTATGTTTATTTCTATGCACTCAATACTTGGTTGGGCCTCCTTTTGTATGAATTACTGCATCAATTCAGCGTGGCATGGAGGCAATCAGACTGTGGCACTGCTCAGGTGTAATGGAAGCCCAGGTTGCTTTGATAGCGGCCTTCAGGTCATCTGTATTGTTGGGTCTGGTGTCTCTCATCTTCCTCTTGACAATACCCCATAGATTCTCTATTGGGTTCAGGTCAGGCGAGTTTGCTGGCCAATCAAGCACAGTAACACCGTGGTCATTGAACCAGCTTTTGGTACCTTTTGGCAGGGTGGACAGGTGCCAAGTCCTGCTGGAAAATAAAATCAGCATCTCCATAAAGCTTGTCAGCAGAAGGAAAAGTGCTCCAAAATTTCCTGGTAGATGGCTGGGTGGACTAAGGACTTCAGAAAACACAGTGGACCAACACCAGCAGATGACATGGCAGCCTAAATCATCACTGACTGTGGAAACTTCACTCTGGACTTCAAGCAATATGGATTCTGTGCCTCTCCACTCATCCTCCAGACTCTGGGACCTTGATTTCCAAATGAAATGCAAAATTTACTTTCATCTGAAAAGAGGACTTTGGACCACTGAGCAACAGTTCAGTTATTTTTCTCCTTAGCCCAGGTAAGATGCTTCTGATGATGTTTCTGTTTCAGAAGGGGCTTGGTAGCCTTTTTCCTGAAGATGTCCGAGCATGGTGACTCTTGATGCCCTGACTCCAGCTTCAGTTCACTCCTTGTGAAGCTCTCCCAAGTGTTTGCTTTGCTTGACCGTATTCTCAAGCTTGCGGTCATCCCTTTTGCTTGTGCACATTTTCCTACCCAATTTATTCCTTCCAGTCAACTTTGCATTAAATATGCTTTGATACAGCACTCATTGAACAGCCACCACTTTCAGTAATGACCCTCTGTGACTTACCCTCTTTATGGAGGGTGTCAATGACCAACTTCTGGACCATTGCCAAGTCAGCAGTGTTTCCCATTGTGGTTTCAAAGAACAAGAGATACCCAGAATTTATACTGTATGGATGGTCATTTATTGAAACTCAACTCAAATGCAAATATTCCAATATTTTGAGATACTGATTTTTGACTTTCATAGGCTATAAGCTCTAATCGTCAAAATGAAAACAAAAAAAACTTTTGAAGTGTTTTACTTTACATGTAATGAATCTAAAATACATGAAAGTTTCACTTTTTGAAATAAGTTACAAGAAAAAAAACTTTTCACCATATTCTAATTTTTGCGATGCACCTGTAAACCTTATGCAACTATTTAAATCAGAATTCAGTCAGCAAACCTGTTTAAATAATATCAAATAGGCTTCAAACTAAAAGGCAAGGTTATATAAATAGACAAATATACCATGTATCATTTTAAATCTCCAAGTTAATGACATATGCAACTGTTGCATTTATGAACATAACCTTCACTGGACCAGAACCCATGTGATGAATGAATATCATTGGCAGGAGTGTTTTAACAATATTATCCAAACTTTTGACATGCATGCGCACCATTCAGCTTAAACCAATCATTGTATATAATAAGTGTAATTGTATTTTCAAACAAAACAGGCTTGCTCATCTACTTCTGTTATGGAGTGCACTTCAGTGTACAGAAGAAACGGAACCAGTCTTCCAAACACCCTGTCAATATTGAGACAATTGATGTTAAAATGGAGGACAAGAAAAAAATGGGATCTACTACACCACCTCAGCAAACCAAGTTTTAAAGCCAACATTAATGTCCAGTGCATTGTTCTTGAGACATAGAAACTACAAAATGATTTGTTTTGTACTGAATTTCGAATTAGTATAAGAATGAGTTTGTAACAAATTATAAAACATGAGGAAAGTATGAAGGTTAAGGTTATATATACTATATATTTTATAATTAGTACCTTTTTGAAGGTACTGCCCTAGTGTCAGTAGTTATTAAGCAGCTTTTATTTTATTACATATTTATTGTTATTGTTACTAATCATAAAGCCTATCAATTACACAGAAAATCAGGTACCACTATGCATCAACCCATTACATTTTTCTTTCTTTGCCACCACTGGTATGTTCAAAATATAAATGTTCAATGAAAAATTTATATGAATGGCCTTAGCTACCAAATATATTTGCACAACACCACATTATTTATAGGTAGCTATTATGCTTTGTGAAAAGAACAATATTTGTTTTATCTATAAAAAAAAAATTCAGTTGAGCTTGTGTAAGTGTAAACACTGTAAGAAACATTTATTCATATGGCTTCATATATCTACTGAGGGCATGACCTGTCTTATAAAGCATAAATCTTTTTCCAGTCCTCTGTTATTACTGTTATTTATCTTATCTGAGTGTACTCACCATTGAAAAGCATATTGAACCATGTTTAAAATAAAATAATTTTTCAGCATGCCAACAGTAGACTTTCAGTAGACTTTGCCATACTAGGTACTACCAAGATCCCAGAGTTTTGCCACCTTAGGGAACATGATGGATTGAAGCATAATAGATACGCAGGAGCGAAATGATTAAGGGCCTTAAGCAGTAATATTTAGTAACTGATACGTACCTTAATAGGTAGAAAGTAGAGAGACTGTAAATTGGGGTATTTTCTTGACCTGGTTAGGGGTATTTTCTTGACATGGTTAGGACTCTTTATTGAAGATGCAGGACAACCGCCTAGCAGCCTTACAATAGTCCAGTCTAGAGGTCATGAATGCATGAACTAGCTTTTCTGCATCAGAAACAGGTAGCATATTCTGTAGCGTGGCAATTTTTCTTAGATGGAAGAATGCTGTTTTTGTAATATGGGAAATATGATTTTCAAAAGACAAGTTGCTGTCTAATTTAACACTCAAACTTTTACATTTTTAACACACTCTGTTAGCTTAGATAATTTAGATGTTTCATCTGTTCTTTTTGAAATATATAGCTGAGTATCATCAGCTTAACAATGGAAACTAATTCCGTATTGTCTAATAATATTACAAAGGGGCAACATGTATTGAAAATAGCAGAGGGTCTAGGACAGATCCTTGTGGCACTCCATACTTTCCTGGTGTTAATTGAGATGAATCCCTGTTTAAATATACAAATTGATAACAATCGGATGGGTATGGAATTATATTTGTGTCAATAAAAATGAACGTAACTTTATACAAACGAACGTAACTTTTCCAGAAACGATCAAAAATATGCCATTACAAAAGAAGAAAAACACAATGAAAACGTAAAAAAATTACTCAGTCGCACAAATTTAACATGCTCTTCAAATAGGCTTCATTCTTTGTTAATGATTTTCATAGATTCGTTTTCGCAAATCGTGGATTCTGAATGCGTTGCCACAGATTTCGCTTACGCTTCGCAAATTTTCGTTTGCTGTTTTGGCACAAACCTCTCGTGAGGCGGGCTTAACAGCGATCCACTCTGATTGGCTAGTGAGCTTTTGATGAACAGCTGCTCTCTGACCTAGAAGTACAGGCGTCATTGGCGCGCATATTGGAAAGCTGTCGCGGTGATTTGTGTGCAATAGTCGTCGTGCTTGGTTTGTATTATATTAAGTATGTAAATAATATTTGACCTTGATCGTCTCAGTCTGTAAAGATGAGCTCTCAGGAGAGACACGGAGCGGGATCATCGTCCTCCTCAGTTTGTCCCTCAAGGCAGCTTGAAGTAAGGTTAACCAATAACATCGATAAAAGTTTTATTCATGTACAGTGTGCAACAGTTCGTTGCGGGTTATCAGCATTTGGAGGTCAAATATTATTTACATACTTAATATAATACAAACCAAGCACGACGTATTACACAAATCACCGCGACAGCTTTCAATATGCGCCAATGACGCCTGTACTTCTAGGTCAGAGAGCAGCTGTCTATCAAAAGCTCACTAGCCAATCAGAGTGGATCGCTGTTAAGCCCGCCACGAGAGGTTTGTGCCAAACAGCAAACGAAAATTTGCGCGAAATCTGTGGCAACGCATTCAGAATCCACGATTTGCAAAACGAATCTATGAAAATCATTAACAAAGAATGAAGCCTATTTGAAGAGCATGTTAAATTTGTGCGACTGAGTAATTTTTTTTCGTTTTCATTGTGTTTTTCTTCTTTTGTAATGGCATATTTTTGATCGTTTCTGGAAAAGTTACGTTCGTTTGTATAAAGTTACGTTCATTGTTATAAAGTGACGTTCATTTTTATTGACACAAATATAATTCCATAGATGGGTAGGATCTAAACCATTTTAAAGCCTGACCTTGATTACCCAAATAGTATTGTAATCAATGAGCATGTCATGATCTATAGTGTTAAATGCAGCACTAAGATCAAGTAAGACTAGCAATGAAATGCAGCCTTGGTCTGACACAAGAAGCAAGTCATTTGTAATTTCTATGATGGGCCTAAAACCTGACTGAAATTCTTCATAGATATCATTTTTCTGAAGGAAGGAGTACAATTGAGCAGACACAACTTTTCGAAGATTTTAGACATAAAATTAACATTTGAAATGGGTCTGTCATTTTTCAGTTCACTAGGATCTAGTTGTGGTTTCTTAATAAGAGGCTTAAAAACCTCCAGCTTGAATGGTTTTAGGATGTAATGCCGAGTTAATAATATTGAGATGTGGTTCTTCTGCTATAGGTAACAACTCTTTCATTAATTTAGTGGGCACAAGATCTAATAAACATGTTGTCTGTGGTTTATTTTTAACCGCAAAGGTAAAGCATGGCTTAAAACTATTGAGAAAGATGTGAATGAGGAGGAGAATGTATGCATAGTTCAGGTACTTTGACATTTAAGCATGTGTTTATAGCATCTTCACTCAAACTCATGCTTTATCTTTCCTTCTCACAGTTCAGAATTGAAATGAGGGAACATTGATTACAGAGAAGTACCCTGTGCAATGATATCCATGGTAAAAAAAACTTTTCACAATACAAATCGTTGCAAAGCAACTTTACAAAAAAAATTAAGTTTCTACAATATGTTTAGTAGTAGTTTATCAGTGGTGACTATGTCAAGTTGACCTATAGCAGAAATGTATGGTAAAATCAGTTATTGACCTAATCAAACAGACTAAGAACACTATTGACAGCAATGATTATATGCTGCTATCAAACTTTTAGCAACATTTGGTAGTTCTGTATGCTGTTTTATATCTTAAATTTGTGACACTGTTCTTGTTTATTATGCTTTTTAAAATAGGCAATACACCTACAATATTTCCCCCCCTAACATAATTCACAATCTATTAAATGCTTAAATGATTGGCTATCTAATGCTCATGGCTGCCAATAAAATGACCTGCCAAATGCTTAAATAATTAGCTGAAAATCAATCAGGAAGGTTGGGCTGAATTTCACTGTACAAAAGAGACATGCATGGGAAGAGAAGAAGACTTAATCATGAATGTACATATACTTATAGGCTTGATAATGTTGCAAGAACACACTAGGTCTCATACAAACATTAGATTAAGCATAGCCAGCACCTGTTCTTCTAGTATGATTTCTAACTTTCCTCCTGTGAAATGTAATCTGACCACTTTTGCAGTGACAACTGTTATAAACTAGTCAAGCTGCCCCCTTGACACATTAGGCATACTGTCTAAATTTCTTAAAACAGTGTTGTTGTTTTTTATTACCACACATCATAAGAATTGTTAATCAATCCACCTGCAGGTCAATTTTTTCATAGTTTGGCACAGCAGTTATGGCAAAAAACATACCCAAACAGAACAACTATAATTTTAAGATGTTCAAATCTGGTTCTATGGCCAAACTCCCAAAAGAATCAAACAAAAATTGTCTAACAGTTTTAATGAATCTGCAAGTTAATAACGACTCTTAGAAAACCAGTCAGTTGTAGCTCTCTAGACCATTGAGCATTGCATTTGACAAATAATCATACGATTGATGATTACAGAACTAGCTAAACTGGTTTATGTCCTAGTATTGCTGGGTACAAATACCTCCATATGTCATGTGGTGCCCCAAGGCTTGATTTATCACTATATGCTGCTTATGACTCTTTACTTGTCCCTTGCAATTACCTTCTGTCCTTAATTATTTTACTACTACTTTATATTTGGCATTGTAAACACTTCATAAATTCCATTGTGTTTTGCCCATATTAAATAATATTCGACCCTTTGGTCCGTCTTGTCCTCGTCCCTGTTATTTCTTGCTTCAGAGAGGTAGGTGGCAGTATTTGCGTCATTCGAGTGAATCGCAACCAACACATTTCAGAAGAAGAAATCCAGGGGTCCTTTCGATATTTACAAATTGATCAAGGAACGCTTCTTGACGGACATTTGGGTAATTATTAAAACAGTTTGTATTATTTTGTTGTGTAAGAGCAATTATAGAATGTCCTTTTGTAGTCGTTTTATTTGTTATAGGTGTAACAGTTAAAGTAATGAAATAATCAACAGTGCCAACATACATCAAACCATTTGGCGAAGTTACTGGTAACGTTAGTTATTTATCAGCGTGCGACACGTTTCTTGCTCGTGTTTACATCTGCGCCATCACGACAAATATTATTGCATTGTGCATTTTTAGCGTTTGAAGATGCTTTTGACAAACATTATTTAGCTATGGGTTAGCTCTGAGGCTAACTGTACCAATGAGGTTGGTTACGGTAATATTATGATTTTTATTAATCTAAATCATTGCACGATATATTTAATGTTAAGATGCAATTTTAACAAAATAATAAATATTAACTCTCATATAGCCCATCCTAGAAAGTATTTTAGATTACAAAACCTAAGAACATTCCTCAAGCCTGTCACATGAAACAGACTCAAAGGGGTTGGGCCATGATAAGCAGGGAGATCCTGTCATTTTTAACTTAAGAATATCCAAACTTAGTATTTTTCACATGAATTTAGCTTGAGATGGTACTGTGCAATTAACACTTCCTGTCTGATAGATTTACTATTTCACAACAACTGGAAAGCTGTACTGTATGTAACGTTACCATTTAAAATTGTGATATTTGGCCAGTTGTAAATAGCTGCAAACTCCAATCTTATGGCGTGTTTAATACCGGAAGTGGCGCATTTCATGGAAGAGAATCCATAAAACATATTATTAGACTGTTTTCCAAGGCTGCATGATATGTTAAACCCTTTTAAAAATCACAATTAAGCATAATTGTGAATTCACAAACGCTAGGATTTAATTAAATAATTATATGCGCTTTAATTATTCACACGCGTGTAGGTTAAGTACGTGCGTCACACAGCAGGTCTGTTCACAGTAGTTCCACAGAAACTGTTATAATTTACATGTGGAGCATCTCAAACTCCATCTCTGCATGTTGTTGTAAGTTTGTGTTTATTATAACGTTCATATGGGAACGCAACGTGCGCCATTTCATCAGATTTGTAAAATCATTTATAAACTTATGCAGGATAAATCGCGATTTCAAAATAAAAGCTTAAACACTCACTCTGAGTTTACACGTTATTGTTAACTTACATCTTTTTGTATTACCACAAAAAAAATTGTAATTATAGGGCCCTATGAAATCAGTTTTATTTCCAAATTCATTTTTTTTCCATTTTAATTTTTCAAATTTTTTATGGTGAAATTAAATTGTATTAATAAAAAAGCCTGTCTAATTAATTGAGTTTTACAGTTTTATCTTTACCAAATTCTGGTTTCCATTATTTTCTGTAAATTCTGGATTTTCTTACTGATACTGAACTGATTTCAGTGATTTGGACTGAGATGGACACTTGCTTCTTGCACTCAATGTTGCACGTTAATTTTGATTTAAAAAAGGATTTCATAGAAATTTGGATTTTATTTGATTTAATAAAATATTCTTAATTCAAATTGTTGATTTTTTTTGTGGGAAATTAATTGTTTAGATTAGTCAATTAATCGATATATTAGTCATTAGATTAATACAAATAAAAATAGTCATTAGTGGCAGCCCTATAAGAGACCAATTTTCAATATGAAGCAGCAAAACGAACTGTTTTCTACAGCTAAAAGTAGCTGGACGTAGGGGTGGGCGATATGACCAAAATCTTATATCACGATATGACAAATTGTATATCACGATAACACTATATATCACGATATAGTGATATTTTTTTATTATATTAAAATCTTTGATACTATAGAATTTTCATAACCCTTTCAACAATGTCAATATCAAACTAATACAATCCTAAAGAGAGAGAGAGAGAAAAAAAAACTAATTTCATTACTGACTGTTTATTTATCTTCAGTGAGTTTAAGGATAAGAAACGAATTGCAAGCAGTAGGACAAAAAACTACAATAAATAAGAAACGCTACATTGTGTAAGTGAATTAGTCTTCACTGTGTTAATTATATCTAGTGATCGACCGATATTGATTTTTTATAACCGATACCGATATTTATACGTTTATGTAACCGATAACCGATATTCAGAACCGATATTTATTTACTGTTATAAAGTAAATAAATAACAGAGTGAAGTAGGCTTGCTGCCATAGACGTGATGACGGTTATACTGGTGTTAAGCCGCAACACTGTTGCATTACTTGCTCACCATGGCACCGTCCCCCACAGTCGTTTAGATTGTTTTTATAGTAATAAAAATAAATTTGTTCAGATAGAGGACACTAAAATTAAAACTGAACGCGGCTGACGAACGAGAGTCTTGCATCACAGCAGTCTAGGTCTGCATTGCCGGCTGTCCCGACCAGATTTCTTACTCCGCTGTCCTTGAAGGACGTGCAATTCTCTTTCCTTTTTTTGTATTATGCTTATCCTATCATTTTAAATGACAGACTGTGTCGAATTTATTTATTTTTTCTCTGCTGCACTTTTCACTGTGTTAACAGCAAGATGTTAAATGAATTTAGTGTTTTGACAAGACTAATAAAATAGCTATTAGGCTAAACCTACATTTTTTCCTATTGTGTTGTAGGCTGAATGTTAGCATAAACGAATTATATCCTGACAAAACAAATTATAATAGGGATTACAATTTTTGTATAACTTTTTTCCTCTCTGTGAAACTTTATTCCGTGTTGGCAGCAAAATGTTATTGACATTTTTCAGTCAATAAATTCAAGACTCTTGACAAGACGAATAAAATAAATACAATTTTGTGCAGATTAAACTTTTTTATTTGTTAGCCTATCTCTGTCTTTCAACAGAAATGTGAACAAACAGAATATATCGCGGGAGCGGAATAAAACCTAAAATAGTCCCGCGCAGACCTCTACATCACAGATCAGATTTCATTTATCACGTGAAGAGAGATGACTGACAAGAAGAGTGAGGTGACACAGACAAGACAAGATGCGGAAGAGTTTCAAAACGAAATGTAAAAGCACCCGTTTTTAGCCTGTTGACTTCTGAGTCTGACATTAATCTAAGTCAAGGAGAAAACTCACCGAGATCTACCAAGTGAAAAGTAAATAAATGATAAAATACACATTAAATAAATTAAAAAGGCTTGTTGTGATGTATCTTTATGTTGCATTAATTTAATAATAATAAATAAAATAGTGTTTTATTATTATTCACTATTCACGTCGCTGTATTCAACTATATACTGAGCTGTATTCAAGCAGAAATATGACACGTTCGAGAGCGCACACACGGTTCGTTTGCGCGTCATTTATAACGGACATAACGCACGATCATGTCACTGTAATCAGCTTTACCATGATTACAAAACTTGCCCATCCAAACTTGTGTGTACTAGTGTGACACTGGCTTCTTGTATCCAGCGAGAGCAGTAGTTTGTGTATCATGTTCTCATACAGCGGCTTTGAGCCGCCGTTCAGTCTGTATTCACAGCGCCATGAGAACCGTATTTCTCCTCCTAAACACAGAATACATAGAGAGGTGAATACGATCTATTACCCCTGATCTAAGTGATAATGTTTAAAAAAAAAAACATTCGTTTCTCATTTATTTGGTTCCACAGTATTTGCTGATTTTTATTTTAAACACTGCTTGACGCCGAATTTGCTGCTGATATTAAAGTCAAAGTAAAACGCGCACGGCGCTTACAGGCTATTTAAAACCTAAGGAAAAGAGGGAAAACTCAAACAAAATATCAACTTCATTTTAAACTACAGTTTTAGGTTCATAAGCTGTTATATTCTCTGGAATATTGAAATAAGCTATAACAAACAAAACATTGTAGGCCTATTTTATTGCATTGCTCAACTGGCATGTTATATCAGAATTCAAATGTTTTTGTCATTCTAGATTATGAAAACTGCTGACAGCGCGGTTTATCTATGTATTTACACAGAACTACTCAAACTGCGATCGCTTGCAGAGATAATAAATAATTAATTTCGATAGAGATGTATTTATTTAGATGTTTAATGGTAAAATAATGGTTCGATAGTAAATGTTAATATAATTCAGCGTGTTTCAAACAAGTTAATCTTGTATAAAGTTACATGCATGCGGTGGTTGTGCTGGAGCATTTCCTGAGTGAACAGTGTCCACTGCTCCAAGTGTGTGTGTGTGCCCACTGCTCCGTGTGTGTGTGTGTGTGTGTGTGTGTGCCCACTGCTCCAGGTGTGTGCACACTTGGATGGGTCAAATGCAGAGAACAAATTTCACTGCTGGTTAAACTCTGTATAATTATGTATGTGATGACAAAAAAAAAAAAAAATTCAAAACCGATATTTTTTTTTCTTTCAAAACCGATAATGGTAAAATGCTTAAATATCGGGAAAAATATCGGTAAACCGATATATCGGTCGATCTCTATATGATATATATAATTAACATGTGTATTATGTATAGATTCTATACATATTATAAATATATCATTATTATTGTTATTTTTTATTTATTCTCATTAAAGTTACAAAAGTGATTTAGTCAAGAGCAGTGAGATATTTTCTAGCGGTGTGCTATGATTAACATGAATGGCAGACAGACCAAATATTGGACAGCTTCCCCTTTAAGACTGAAGTCCAGATCCAATATAGCTAAGTTACTGTTACATATGCGTTTTCTCTTTCTACCGTTTACTCTCTCTTAAGACCTAAATCGCTGTGTTTATGAGGATACTTGCAAAGATGGGGATTCTGACGCATATAAGTGTGTTTATGTAATTGTTCAAAGTCGGCAAAGAAAAAGCGCTCTTCTCACACAGAAAGAGACGGCGCACGCATATAGGTCTGTTGTTTGTGATTCAACGGTTTAAAATCGGTTGTTTTAAAACTGCAGTGCTTAAAAACGCATGACCATGCTACAGATGTATTCCCTCGTTTAGGAACGAGCTCCTCGTTGTGTCCTGGCTGGTCGTTGTCCACCTGCTTCTTTCTCCCCTTCACTCTCCGTGGTGGGCGGCGTATAAAGATCGCAGTCACTCAAATGATGAAAAGGTATTACCGTAAACAATGTATTTTGCGACACCACGAAATAAACGATAGAACATAATATGAAATTATAGACTTTTTATTTCGTCCATCCGATATATATCGTCATATCGCACAGCCCTAGTAAGAGACCTGAAGCTAGACCCATATAATTTACGAATGGCCGCGGCCATTTTTACGGCAAGAAAAAGGTGGATATGGTCAGTTTGGATACTAATACTATTCTTCAAGTGTTAACACATTTGTCCCATTCTGTGTAAATCAGGGTAAAAACTTGAGATATTTCTCAGTTTTTTTCTGTGTTACATAATAACATATACATACTTTATAATAAAATTTGTTACAATAATAATATCATCCATGCTATGTTTGTATTGTTGTAGTATAATGATCATCTCTGGTGCCATCTTCTCAGTTTAAGAAATTCAAAATCAAACATAATAGACTTGCCTTTTCTGTTCTGACTGTGTGAAATCTCAGACTGCTGCCTGATTCTCTTTACTATCTGTAAAGGTTGGCGATGGATACATTTGATGGTGGTGTCAGTGAAGACACAAATGAAGCCGAGACTATTGGTTCGCAGAGCCTGTATGCGACACTCGGCTTGTCATCAGAAGATGTGGATGCACTTGCTCAGATTCCTGAAAGTGAAATCAGTGTAGAAACCCTCCCTAATCTAATCATCCAACTCAAGGCGAAGAGAGTCCATAAAGAGTCAGCTACCGATGACACCGACTACAGAGACAAGTCCAGAATTTCACAGGACAAGCTGAATACACCCGAAAGATGCACCAGTAACAGATGCAGAAGCCCCTCGACTTCCAGCTCAGCGCGGCGCAGCCATGAGCATCATGGGAGAGGGGAGGGGTATAGGAAGGTTGAGAGGTACACAGGAGGAAGAAGGGACCTGGGTTACAGGAAGTCATCCCGAGAAAGACAAAGCGGGGATAATGTGACTGTGGAGACAGAGTCTGGTGACATCCCAATGGTTTTCCCACACAAATGCTCTCTTTGCAAGTGTGTGCTGAATTCCATGAAGGTAGCTAGCATAAATAAAAAGATATATGGTAAATTGTGTACCACGATAAAACAAAACAATTAAAGTAAAACAACAAATATACCTAGAAATGATTAACATTTTGTAAAATCACATATTAGGGCTGGGCATTGTGACCAATGGTTCAAAATAGTTCACTATTATGGGTAAAGCTATCCATGCTATTCATCAGCTGCTTAACATTACGAAGCGAGGGAATACAAAAATACCCAGACAAGACAGGAAAGATGTGAAGTGGAGTTTCATTTTTGTTCCCTCAGAGATATATTGTATGTATATTGGAGATTTTAAGGATTCAGACTTGACTCATTCAATCATAATTTTGAAATGTTTTTCTTTGGGTCCAAATAAGTTGAAAACATTTAAAAAAACAAAAGTATTTAATTTACTAGAATATTCAAAGTTAGGCATTATTGTTTAGATGAATATATTATACTCATACCATGATGTATGATTTTCTTTCTGGATGAACGGTGTTTATCATAATCTGTTGTATCATAATCCTAAATGCTTATGTTTTGTTTTCTTGACTGTCAGACATGGAAAGACCATCTTTCAGGTGTCCGCCACAAATTACGTGAATCAGAACGAAGTACTCGCTCATTTCCACCCCCTAAAAGACCCTGCAACTCTGACTGTAAGAATTATAATTTCATTATTACATTCATTACTAACCCCAGAAAAGTGTTTTGTGTCTTTTAGATTGTGCCTGTTAACTTTGAGATCATCTACAAGCTAGCGTACACCTAGAAGTTGACAAATGTAGGAAATTACAGCAAATATAAAATTTCTTGAAATTGAACCACAATTAACAATTATTCACTATTAATTTATTCAACTGCATACTCAATTATCCAAAGCGACTTCCAAATAAGGAATACAAGTGATCCAACCTAAAGAGGCCGATAATGCAAGTGCTTGTAATACAAAGTTTAAACATTGTTTAGAATAGTATAAGCTAGAACCAGTGGTGGTCAGTAACGAAGTACAACTACTTCGTTACTGTACTTAAGTACATTTTTCAAGTATCTGTACTTTACTGGAGTAGTTTTATTTTGAGTAACTTTTACTTTTACTTCACTACATTCCAAAGCATAAGATCGTACTTTTTACTTCACTACATTTCATAAAACATATCGTTACTCCTTATAATACATCACGTGCTCCGAGACGCATGAAGCGGTGTCTGATTCATGAACAAACTGATTATTTTCAATGAACCTGTTCAATCGGTTCGCAAATCGCAACAACGATTCATTCACAAATTTCTCGAGTCGAAAACTTGATTCAAATGATCCGTTTAGGCGAGTCTTCTCCAGTGAACTGAACTCATAAGTAAAGAACCGGAGATCTCGTGATCGCGCTACTGATGCTGTGAAAAGTGCGTTACTAATGTCGAATTTTAGGATTAATTATTGTAACTGAAAATAATATTTAGGTCAAAACTGTCAGTTGTTTGTGAACTAAATCTGCTGTAAAGGGTGATCTATTTAAGCCCACTGAAATGCTTGAATGCAGACAGATCAACATCAGTGTCTCTAACGTTATGTTTTAGGTCAAAAACAAAACATTAAAATAACACCGATTAAATAAAATAACTCATGCGTGTAGCGGATGTATACCAGTAAAGGCTGTGTGTAAACCTCACTCCCTGACCTCAAAAAAGAGGCGCTCTAGCGACTGATGCAGAGGCTGTAGCCTTTGGCGTTCCTTGTTAGGCGCCCGCCTCCCGGCGCCCGGAATCCCGGGTTCGCGACCCGCTCGGAGCAAGAAACGAGTTAAGGATGGTGTGGACCGGGGAGATACACACGTTCATATTCCCGCTGCTGTAACGTTAGCAGTTTTTTTTTAAATGCTATGCATTTAGACCTATGTGACGTCTGTTTTTATATTGTTTATCAACAGTATACATTTTTATATTGTTTAGATCAACTAGCCGAGTAGACAGATATGAATGTTTATTCATAACCATACTGAAAATAAGTAAATATTGTTAGCTGATGCTAACTGTCTAGCTAACAAGCTTGCTGGTGCTAAGTTGAGGAAATGTTTTGATATAAAGTCCAAATATCTTTATTCAGCCACCTAGATAGATTCCATCTGAGGGAAAAAGAAAGGATGTGATGTTCAGAACATATTAACTACAGTAATTATCAGAGTGGGAAGTGATGCCCTCTGGGGGCATTTGGCCAGGGTGTTTTTACACCACAGACAAGGTTTGAGGAGAAAAAAATCATTATGAAACTATAATTAGATTTTCCTTAAAATGTTCTTCCTAATTTCAGGCCTAATTCTAATGTCATATATAACTGACGTTCTGCAAAACCACAAGTTCTAAAACACTTTTTCTTACTGGTGAAGATTAGATGGTGAAATCTGTTTTTCTCAGGTACATGGCAGTGTAAGCTTCACAGTGAACATTACTACATCACTCTCATCAACGTAGTCCATATCAACAAAATATATATCTTGACTCTATATAGTGGTTATTTTGGGAAAACCCAGGTATTTTGGGCAGTAGGATTATAAAAATATGTGCTAATATAAAATTAAATAAAGTAGTCTATATAAAATTGCAAAATAAATCTGTCTATCAGTACTTTTTACTTAAGTACATAAAAATTGAGTACTTTTGTACTTTCACTCGAGTAAAATTGAAAAAGCAGTACTTTTACTTTTACTGGAGTAATATTTTAGTATACGTATCTGTACTTTTACTCAAGTACTTGATCTGTGTACTTTGACCACCACTGGCTAGAACAGGGAAGGATTAAGAGAAAATGAAAGCATAATTATTTATTTATTTATGAAGATCCACTTAATGTGCGCACAGAAGAGATAAATCAAACATTGATCTTGTAAATGCCTCTAAATAGGTTCAATTTTGGCCATTTAAATGCTCTCATGATTGTGACATAAGCTAAAACCAATTAGCTATTTATAAAATGCCAATTCCTTAAGTATCATTTTCTCCAACTTCCTGTTTAAACTGGAAATACATCAACACATGAAAGAAAACTGGCTCATCGTGCCATTTTATAGGGTTTTTAAGTTTTAATTATATTTAAATTTTACATTTCACTTGTGCAAGTTATTTTATATATAGTACTGTATACATTTTAATAACAACTAAATTAACAAATTTAACAAATGTTTTTTTTTTAAGGGGATCAGTCCACCTCACCAGAACACCTCTTCCCTCCTACGGTAATTTAAGTTGTGTGCTGCTGTCTTATGGTTATTTATGTTATTTTTTCACTAAAATTGCTTTTTTCATGTGGTTATATTATCCTCAGCCCAATAGAAGAGTGGTAGTTGCCAAATTTCCTATGGGTGCTGTGGCAGTGGGGGAGCTTTTAGAGCTTGGCAAACCATTCGGCACAATTGTGAAACACCTGGTATTCCCAGCAAAGGTATTTACACACCAGAAAGACATTATACATTTATTCTCTCTGGTGAACCATTTAGTAATTTCATGACAATTTGCAACTCTGTTTTGCTCACCATTGCTTTATTCATGGACTTAAAGTTTTCCGGCACCATGCCGGATCTCCGGCGTGCGGCGTTTGGTGGCGGGGAAAAAAAGATAGTCCTACAATTAAACAAAACTTGTTAATATCACGTTCGAGTTCATGAGTTCACCTAACAATGGTATGAGATGAACACAGCTTTTACTCTATAAATTACTAGTCAATCAGAAGTTTTTGCTCTTATAAACAGGAGACGCGCATAGTATCAAATTGCAGAGTTGCAGTCCTGATGAATGGAAAAGAACCCTGGGTCTCGTTGAAAAAGCAATGGTCAAAGATGTCCATCTAATGTTACCGCATTTTACATAGAAAAGTGATTTAAAAAGCAGCTGAGCTTTATAAACAGCTCAGTGTACAGGTATTACGTTATCTCCAAAATAATTATATTATGGCCAGAACAAACTTACCGGTATTTTTTAAAAGGTCCTGTTCACACATGATTTCTTAACGGTAATTTACCAGTAAAGACTACATACATGGTCAGAATTGTTGGCACCCTTGGTAAATATGATGGAAGAAGGCTGTGAAAATTAATCTGCATTGTTAATCCTTTTGATCTTTTATTTAAAAAAAATCACAAAAATCTAGCCTTTCATTGAACTAAAACAATTGAAAATGTTCAGTCTTTAGTCATTATTTGGGTAGCACACATATTCTGAATGCCTTCGGCAGAATTCAAATGAGCCATTTTAATCTAGATTAATCTAGATTAATTCCAAAATTAATCTAGATTAAAAAAATTAATCTATGCCCACCTCTAATATATATATATATATATATATATATAGGTAAAAAAAGAAATAAAGAGTCAAATGTGTAATAGAATAAAGAAAAGTGCAAAACAAGATGTGCAAGACAAGTAAGATGTGCAAGACAAGTAAGATGTGCAAAAACAAGTAAGATGTGTAAGATAAAGCATGTCTGTTTGTGTCAAAATCGTGATTAAAATCGAAATCGAAAAAAAATATCAAAAAATCGTGATATATATTTTTTGTCCATATCGCACAGCCCTACCTGGAGGTGAGGAATAATACAAAAATTTGTCATATTCACTCAGTATTAATTGATATAATAATTTACAAATATCTAAATTTCAATTAAGTAGAAATTAATTGTATTCAGCTGTGTTTTAGGCACTAAAATAATCTAGTACTTTATAGTCAACCACATTTTTATATAGAAATAATGTAGATTTCTGTGCCACCCCAGGCTGGTTGCTGGCCCCTCCCTGGCCACCCCTATCAAAACATCCTGGCTCCGCCACTGCCATGCAGCAAACGATCACATCAGTCAGTGTGATTTAAACATTTAAACCTGCATTCTCACTGCCGCTGACCTAAAGAGAGCAGCTGTCATGTATATGAATGAAACAGCTTTACAGTCTTTTCAACCACACAGTATCATTACATTTACAGAAGCACTGTTATACATGTTTATAGTTCAGATATAAACTCTGATATGTACGGTAGCGATTACAATAGAGTAAATCTCCGTTTGAAAGTAATTTGATACTTCAAATGAAGATTTATCGATTACATTGCTACGCCAGTGGGTGTCGAAAAGTGTCTGTTAAAATGTATTTGTCTTAGAATCATACAAGAGATTCATTAAAGGATGCTGATTCATCCAGTAATGAAACAAGCACATCTTGAGTGAGTAATTCATAAATTACACGAGATTTTGTTTAGTTGTCTAATATTTTTTTCTTCAGAATCATGAGAGAACCACAACTTCCATTGGGAAAAAATGACAAAATTAAATTTATCCAGAATCATGCAGCTCTATTTTGCACACAAACAGCTCTTAACGAGTCCAGTTTTTATGTAGCCTGTTCATGGTATTCAGCTCCAATAAATGGTTTGCTAAAAAGAGACAGGATAAATGTTTGATATCATTATTTAATCACATTGGAATCGAAACTGGGAATCGAAAAGAATCGCAATCGATAAGCAGAATCGGAATCGAAATCGATAAAATTCAAACGATACCCAACCCTAGTACTAGATCACAAATGCAATGTAGAAAAAACATGCTCACTCACATGCACACAAACACACGTGTGACCGCAACAAAGAGCATTTTTTAATAGAAATTGGCAAATAAAATCAATAAATTCTGCATAAATCTAAAAATGTCCACACAAAAAAATTGAAGCCTGATACTAAAGCACAAATGCAATGTGGAACAAGCCATTCTCACTCACTCTCTCTTACACCATTCATATCTACTTATTGCAGTTGTTGTTTTTTTGTTTAGTTTATTTTTTCATATTGGTTTTATTTACATTTATGTAAAATAAAATTGTTTTAATTTTACTTTTTAGATTGAAATATGTACCTGCAATCAAGTTTTAGTGACATTCCTGCAAATGTATGTGGCATTATTGCAAAATCGGGCACTTCAAAATACATCAAACAAAAAAACTAATTCTAACCTTTGAGACAAAATATTGATTTTAATGTATTATATAATGTTTCAATATATATATATATCAGAAAAGTTGTGAGAGGAACAGAAAAATGAATGGCTCTCTATGGGCCTCTGCTGGATATATATGGTTACTACACTATTCTTTCAAAAACTGAATTCTACAAGTTTTTCTCTAATCACCAGATGGCAGAATCTTACACCTAACATCTAGATCAATATCCAGAAACAATTTAAATTAAATTAAATTAAACATTTTCATAAAAAGTTAATATTTCACATGTAAGCTAATGGTGTAGTTGAGGATGTTTGTGGTAAACGGGTACAAAAGTACTTCATATCTCCCAAAACACAGCATTAATGTATAGATGAGAAGTAAAAAAAATATATATATATTATTTATATGATTAAAAATGTATATATTTTTACAATTATTCTTTCAATTTTGGGGTCATATTCACCCCAAAGATACCAGGTGTAAACAGGAAATGAAGGTCTTATGAGTTAATCAATGTCCTAATGATTTTTGGCATAAAAGATAAATCTATAGGTTTGACCATACAATGTTTTTTTGGCTATTGCTACAAATATACCCCAGTGACTTAAGACTAGTTTTGTGGTCCAGGGTCACATATGTGAAAAAGGTCTTAAAAACCCTCTTGTTTTTATTTTATTTTATTTATTTATTTGTATGTATGGGCGTTAAAGTTGCATTGCTTTTGTTTGCTGGGTAACAGGGATTTTTGGAGTTTAGTTCTCACAAGGAGGCTCAGAGTATGGTCAATCACTTCCAGTTGAAACCAGCCTTCATAAAGGAGAACCCAATAATCCTCTACTTATCACCAACAGTGGAAGGCATTTATGTGAGTAGGAACCCCACACATCACACCCTCTATTAATCACCCTCTATACTTCGTTTAACAATCTATCCATTTATAATGGATTTCCTTGACAGTAACATTTTGTTTGCATATATTTGACAGACACCACCCAAGTTTGATGCGCCTTCACCAAAACGAACAAAACGTTCAAATGTGCCTTCGGTGGTTTGTTTTTCACGTTTGCCTCCGGGGGAGGGCTTGGAGGCTGAAGTGCTGGAGCTTGCAGGCATGTTTGGTGAGGTGTGGCTGTCAAAGTTCACTGACTGTAAGGTGAGGATTACCATCTTGAAGAACTTGTGATGTCAGCTTATGTTGTGAAACTCAAGAGACCGTGTAGGATCTTTTAATGTACAAACTAGGGTGGTGTAAAATGTACATTAATCAGCCACAACATTAAAACCACCTGTCTAATATCATGTAGGTCCCTCTCGTAATGTCCAAACAGCTCTGATGTGTCGAGGCATGGGCTCCACAAGACCTCTAAAAGTGTCCTGTGGTCTCTGGCACCAAGACATGAGCAGCAGATCCTTTAAATTCTGCGAGTTGTGAGGTGGGACCTCAATGGATTAGATTTATTGGTCCAGCACATCCTGTAGATCAGTGGCTCTCAAAAGTTTTACAGGCCCCTCCCCAGGCATTTAACGTCCCTTCTGCGTACCCCCCTTTCTCACCCTAGTCACTAGTCACAAAGATCTAAAAGAAAAAGTGATTCATTAGACCAGAAAATTCTTCTATTGCTCTATGGCCAAGTTCTGATGCTCATGTAGATGCTTTGGAGGTGGATAGAGAACATCACGGCCACTCTGGCTGGTCTGTGTATGGGGCTGTGTAGCACAGCCCCATACACAGTAAAATGTGATCCACTATGCTCGGACAGCTACCTGTCACAGCCACCATTGAGTTTTTCAGCAGTTTAAGCTACGGTAGCTCCTCTGTCTTTCCTTGCACCGCTTTTGGCAGGCACTAATCACTGCATACCAGGAACAGCCCTATCTAGGGCTGTCACGATAACCGCATTATAGCAATACTGACAAGCATAAACACAGAGGAATGCAGCAACCGCGATATTTGCATTTTCTTTTTTCGTAAGGTTATGCCCTTCTCGTTTTACACTTCAGACATGTGTACAGAATATTAAATAAGTTAGTAATGATAACATAATGTGTACCATGCTGATTTGTACAGAGGCTAGTAGATTTGCACTTAACAAGCCTAAACAGACAGCGAATGAGAGAGAGAAAGACTGATCCTGTGCGATTACCCGCATCTGTCCTTTAGGCCGAGTCATGTATTTTTGCGAAAATAGGTTGTCATGTCCAAGAAAAGCAAAATCTCTGTCTAAGCATCGACGCTCTGCTGGTCAGCTGAGGCTTTAAAAGTGGCGCTCAAAATTGAAATAATTTCAACAGCTTGTTTCATTACATATCTATTTGAATGAATCAGCACTTTTGAACGTGTAGTTGAATGAATGGTTAAAGACTCACTTAAAGACAGTCTCTTACCAATGAAACTGCACTGACTGACAGCCCTTCTAGAACACGCAGGTGAAATATCAACAGAAAAAGTCTCTTGTCCAGTCAGATTCAATGATCAGCACTAACTTTTATATAATAATAGCCTAACGATTATATTGTCAGGTTTGTGTTTTGTTATGCGGACCGTTATTTTGTTAATCTCTTCTGTTTACTTCTTCTGTTTCAACACGATTTAGTTTCAGTTTCTGAATTCCTTAATATATATATATTAGGGCTGTCAATCGATTAAAATATTTAATCGCATAATTGTCATGAGTTAGCTCGCAATTAATCGCACATTTTTATTTGTTCTAACTGTACCTTAAATTAATACTTTTTAAGTTTTTAATACTCTAATCAACATGGGCATGGACAAATATGGATTTATGCAAATGTATGTTTTTTTATTATTATTGAAACCATAGTCAACATGGAGCATAAAGACTAGACATATTTCAAAGATCATAGATGTTTTTGAAAGAACTTGTTCATGTCTATTAGACACATGAAAAAAGAAATACCAGGTTCCCATTGCTTCTCTTTCTTTGCACTGAGCAATTTACTTACACAAACCTGTTTACATTTCTGCAGGACAAGGCAACTCACTTCTTCTGAACATGCAAAATGTACATGTCCTATATTGTTTATTATTACATTTGTTTACCTCTCTGTGCCCAGTGCCCACTAGGGTTGTAACGATATACTGGTATGACTATATACCACGATATAAACACGTACGGTTATCATTCCGTGTACATTTGCTTATCTACGGTATTTGGAGAAAATAAAAGATGCATTATCTCACCTGCGCCTAGGCAACAACTTTCCACTTAACTGTTCTCTTGCTCCACCCACACGTGCAGCGGAGACGACATCAGAGGCCGTTATCTCTAATCTCTAGCCCATGTCACAATATAAATCAAAATTGGCAGTATGGGAATAACGTTACTTTGAATATAGAAAAGACGAACGCTTATTTGTCCTCGAGGATAGACAGAGTTTGCAAAAACAGTGGTCACAAAGCGGGTGCAAAAAGAGGAAACGCATCGACCATGTTTACCTATATTTCGGATCACCATCCTTCCGTGAAGATATAGTTATGTCACATTTATAACTTAAGGTTAAAGCCTTATGATTTCTGTGATACGGAGTGTGCGGTTTTATGGATTGATGAATAAATCAAAAACAGAGCTGTTAAATCACTACATGGTCTAGTGTCTGTGATTATTAAAGCTCAAAAACACTGCTATATAAAAATATAATCTGTTTATTTTGCTCTCTGTGAATGAGCTGCGTTATGTCGGGTACTACATGCTCAAGTATGCACGCCTTCGCCACTCAGTGTTTAACAGCGCCTGCTGTCTCACTATCTGAAGACAAACACAGAGAGCCTCACTGACACTGAGAGAACAATTAATAATCCTTTAATTTTATTTTAGAAAACCATTGTCAAATACACTGACACGCAAAACTCTTCACTTCAACCCATGAAAATAAAAGTCCCGCTTTTCGAAAAAATCGACAGAAATGACGATTGTACTATAATGTAGCCTACTTCTAAAATAATAATAATTTATAGAAACATTTAAGGAATATAATTTCCCTCTCATTTTTATTAAAGGGGTGGTTGATTGCGATTTCACTTTTTTAACATTAGTTAGTGTAATGTTGCTGTTTGAGCATAAACAATATCTGCAGAGTTGCGGCGCTGAAAGTTCAATGCAAACGGAGATATCGTCTTTTAAAATTATGGAAGTTTAATGCATACAAAAACGACTGGTAAGGGACTACAACGAGTTACTTCCTGGGTCTGATACGTCACAAACTCAGATTAACCCTGCCCCCAGGAACATGTAAAGAAGAGGGCGAGGCCATGCTGCGCTGCTTTAGAGAAGAGAAAGAGAAAACTAGGGATGCATGTAAAAATCTATTCATTTGAATCGCGATTCTGTCTTCTAACGATTCAAGGTTCAAGGTTCAAGGTTCAAGGTTTCTTTATTTGTCACATGATAAATTATACAGGGTATAATCAAAAGTGAAATGTAGTTCAAATCAGGTCCGCTCAGTGGACAGTGCAAAGAATTAAAAAAAGAAAATATATATATAAAAAAATAAAAAATAAAGTCAAAATTAAATTATATAAAAGTAACACCACACAAGAGTATGTATATATATATATATATATATATATATATATATATAAAAGAAATAAGAAGTAAAATGTGCAATAGAATAAAGAAAAGTGCAAAACAGTAAGATGTGCAAAACAAATTGGATGTGCAAAAAACTGTATATGGGACTTAATAAATATTAGTATAAACAGGAGGGATGAGAGATTCACAAGTTTCAAAATCATTAAGGCAGCGGTTCTTAATACTGTTACTCGTGTCGCCCTGCTCTGCATCTCTCTCTCTCTCTCTCTCATTCAGATCGTCAGATCAGCTCCAACAAACTGTTCCAATTATACACTTATTTTCACACAGCAATGAGAAGCATTATAAATGGACACGCGTGTGGTTGCAGTGCTGTATTAAAGCTTTAATCAGGATAAAACCGTATATTAAAAGCTAACTGTTGTGCAGCCCTTTATGAAAACATAAAAGGATAAGTTATTTTCATTTGATTACATTTTAAAGACATTAATTACATTTTTAAAGCTTTATGCATTAATTTCATTACCACCAGAATCAGTCAAACCAGAATTTATGAATTGTTATGAATTCGTAATGATGAATATAAGTTGTTAAACTAATATATAATCAATGATTAAATTTACTTGATTGTTTTTGATTAATGAAATTTGAATAAATGCATGCTTTGTCAACCAAAAACCCCTGTTTTGATTGTTTAATACGTATACCATGATCCCGTGAAACCGTGATATTTTCTGAGACTATTATCATACCGTGAAAATCTCAACACCTTTACAACCCTAGTGCCCACTTACTGTATTTTGGCTATACTTGCATGTAAAATTAGAGAAGCAAGCAACATAATATCTGTGTTTAACTGAATTAAGCTCTGCTCTTCTCTGCCGCACGCTGAACAGAAACTGAGCAGATGCAGAGAGAGAGATGTGCGGCTGAACAGAAACAGAAACAGATGCAGAGAGAGAGATGTGCGCGTGCTGAACAAAACTGAGCAGCATAGAGAAGAGGTGTGTCTGCCGTGCTGCGACTATTCTCTGACCGCGATTCTCGGAGACTAAATAAGGTTTGGGCGCTTTTTTGGGGGGGGAAAAGAGTCGCTAAAGGGGTCTGCAATGTTGCTAAGTTGGCAAATCTGTGCATCTCCATTTCTCCAACTACGGGTTGGGCCACGGGTCAAAGAGAAAATAGGCGCTGCGTTAATCACGTTAATAAAATTAGTGCCGTTAAAAGGAATTTGCGTTAACGCGTTAACTTTGACAGCACTAATATGTATGTATATATATATATATATATATATGGCGATAATACCGCACACCACTCAAAATTACCGCAAGGGAAATTCCTTAACCGCGACAGCCCTATAACTATCACTATTTAGCCCTTGTCAAAGTCACTCAGATCTTTTCATTTGTCCATTTTTCCTGCTTCAAACATGTGAAATTCAAGAACTGACTGTTCACTTGCTACCTAATAGAGTATATCATGCCCCATAACAGGTGCCACTGCAACAATATAATCAATACTGTTCACTTCTCCTGTGAGTGGTTTAAATGTTCTGGCTGATCAGTGTGCATATATATTGATACTTCACTGAAATTGAATCAGTTTATAAAAAAATCTTTCAATTAATTGTATACATTAATTTTGACAGCCTTTGTAGAAATACATTTTGTTTGTTTTCTCAGTTAAACTCTTGTATGTTTATGTGTGTAGGCCTTGATTGAGATGGTTGACTGGCGTGATGCTGACATCATGGTAAAGTATTACTACAGTAACCCACTGAGGATTCAGGGCAGAAGTGTTAAAGTGTCCATGTCACACATCACAACCCTGAGGTAAGAGACTTCTGATATCCCAAGCCCTAAAGAGGTACTTAGACCAGAGTTTTGTGGGTTCTTGTGACGGTATAACATTTTCATGTTGCGATAATTGCTGAAGCTTTTATGGTATGATCACGGTATTAAAATTTAGTTGTAACAAAAGGGTTGTCATAATACCAGGGGCATAGCCATCATTTCAAAAGTGTGAGGGGGCTGAATGTCTAGTGTCATACCTTTTTTTTTACCCTTGTCTAACTGACAGGTTTTATTTTTAATCATACATTTTTGCTTAATATGCTTTATGATTATAAAACAGAAGGAAAGAAAGAGAGGAGAAAGAAAGAATTATGTTATTCCGTGCAGCTTTTTTTTCTCCATATAATTAACACCAAAACTTGCTAATAATTCAACAAGAGCAATAAGCAGAGCCACTTAACATTGTGCAACACTATTCGGATACCACATGCCAACTTACGCTGCTTGATTTTTTCGTAAAAAAGGTGTGAAGAGTTTTTTGCTGCTTTGAACTCATCGCGACCTCTATGAATGTTGGATGCAGCACAGGACCACGCGTGCGAGCTAGGGCGTGTCGTGACGTGACTTACTGAGTGACTGATTGCCATGGAAACGTAAATGTAATTTATAGACTATCTTGTCTTTTTGAATTCTAAATCATTCTGCATTTATATACATTGCTCCATTAAAACCTCAACATATCGAGAACAAATGAAACTGTCAAATGAAAAAGTGCGGGGGACGAATTTACTCTTTATAAAAAGTGGGGGGGACACGTCCACCGCATAATCTACGCCCCTGCATAATGCAGTATAACAGGTTTAATAACTTTTTTCTTATATTAAAAAGAACTGAACCTTTAAATACAATAAAGCAATACACAAAATAATTTGTAAAATAAACAGATGTTTTAAACAGATTAAAGTGCAAAAGATAATAAAGAAAAATAGGTAGCACTTTACAATAATGTCTAAGTTAACCTTAGTTAGTGAATTAACATTAACAAAAGGGGTGGGAATCTTTAGTCACCTCACGATCTGATCCGATTCTGGGAGCCACGATCCGATTCCAGAACGATTCTTGATCTTTTTCCATTCAAGAACTGAGTGATTTTTCTTCATCTTTACTGTTGTTTTTACTACTTGTTATTCTAAAGGCTTATTACCGTCCTTTTTCGAAACACACACACGTACATACACACAATGTCCTGCTCTCACTTGGCAGAGAATGGCAGAGATGGTGACTTAAATGTTTTTTTACATTATAAAAGGCATGTTAGTATATGTTATCCTATACGTCAATGTATTCATTACTTTTTTGTATTAGTGTTTAAAATATTTGATTTAAAAGTAATTAATTAATTAAACTAGCTTACTGGGTGACCAGGGTAGGCTATGACAGCCGTCATATGATCATACGTGCCCAGCTGATGCAAATCAAATAATTTATTACTACACCGAAGAAAGTGCTGTCTACACTCTCCCCCGACCTGATTGTATTGATCTATACATTTGTCTGGTTATTTGATGAGAAAAGGATGTAGTTGCAATAAACACATCAAGAAGATACACCTGCAGAAGTGGAGGACTTCTGTCTTGAGGAACTGCGGAAGATCTTCGGCTGACCAGTCAGCAGAAAAGGGGCATTTAATTCCCGCCCATGTGAAGAAATTGAATATTCAAGCTGCTTTTTCATTTTTCTACCCTTGGATGAAAAATTAAGCTGAATTATCTTTTACCTTTCGATATTTCACTCGTACTGTGTCGAAGACGCTTGTATGGGAAAAACTATTTTCCTCTTCAAATTAAGCCTTTTTTTAAATCACGTAGTGTAACTGCATGTCCATTGGTTTGTGCAGTACTAAAAAGCAAACCAATGGCTCGGCGGGGGCCCGATCCTATGGCTATGCAGCCCGCAATAGCCCGCCAAAAGGGGCTGGGCGTCTGGATATATAAGCGCCCGCTTCGCTCATTTATCATTTCAAATCATTTATAAACCTACACAAACACAGGATACATCACGATTTCAAAATAAAAGTCAAACGTTCACTCCGAGTTTACACATTTTGATGTCCACATATTCATCTAATTACAGCAGCTATAACATTTCTTTCCAAAAGAAATGGCCAAATATGAAAGATTAAGTGGACATTTGAATGAAATGATGCTTAGTCAATATTAAACAAGGATTAGATCTTGCAGTAATGTGTAGAAATAATTATTACGCGGCCAGCGACCCCTGCAGGTCTTTGTTGTGTAAAGAACATTAGCTCTATTGTTTATGTATTTAAACCGATTTGTTCAATAAATCCAGAGGTGGAAAGTAATGAATTACATTTACTCGCGTTACTGTAATTGAGTAGCTTTTTTGTGTACTTGTACTCAAGTAATTTTTTTAATCTGTAATTTTACTTTAAGTATATTTTGTGTGAAGTATTGTACTTCGTTACATTTTAAAACACATTCGTTACTGAGTAAAAAAAAATCGCTCCGTGGAAACAACTGCAGCAAATAATGGGCAGAAGAAGAAACTGGCGCTAAAATCACAAGAAAGATGCAGATGGACAAGACAGGCGTTAATGGTGCAGACCCAGCTGAAAACCAGACCCGGTCATACTCTGCTGAAGTTGAACTCGAAGGAAATGAAGTGAACCCCTGGCCATATTCATGCTCTATTATGCAGAGTAAGCTGTGTTTGCCTCGGGAGACCGAACTATCAGCTTATAACATCTCGACATCAACCCTTCGCAAGCATGTAGAGGTAACGTAAGGTAAATACTTATATCGGTGGTTAAAATGAAGCTTTGACGGTTTAGCAAAAGGTTTTGCACAAATGAGCCAAAAAGACAGTGGTGCAGGGTGTGCAATTTCATCTGAGATAATATAGTAATTGTTGTTTTAACGATGTGCGATTTGACATGATCAGTATTTTGCCAAAAACCAAACAAATCACTCTAAACAGTGTGCCGTGAAATCTAGTAACGTTAGATAAGACTAATCCGCGTGCATCTGGACTGCTTTCTTTCACTGCGTGATTCAGTCTGTTAAAATGCGTTTAGAATGATCACAAAATTGAAGATATAGAAGCAGAAAATTTATATATTTATATAATTTAATATAGTAAGTCAACATCACATGAAGAATGCCGTTTTTCTCAAAAAATCACCATGATTACATAGGCCTGTAGTTTTGCTTTTTACACAGTTCAAAAAACAAGAAGTTAATTAAGAGACTTACGTTTTAGACACCATATTGCCTGTTTTTGCTCTATTTCGACAACAAAAATAATACCAAACACAGCCACCATAGCACAGTTTTGCGTCTCTGACTCTGAGCAATGACGGTGTTTCATTCCTTGAATTAACCGTTTAAATGATTCTGTTCAATCGCAATGACTCACTTATGAGTGACTTGCTGACACCTACTGGTGGTTCTAATTTAACATTTAAAGTATCTTTTTATTTTTGTATTTCAAATGACTATTTAACATTTGTGACCCTGGCCTGGAGCACAAAACCATTCTTAAGTCGCTGGGGTATATTTGTAGCAATAGCCAACAATACATTGTATGGGTCAAAATTATACATTTTTCTTTTAGGCCAAAAATCATTAGCATATTAAGTAAAGATCATGTTCCATTAATATATTTTGTAAATTTCCTACTGTAAATATATGTAGGGATTTTTTGCTCCCTCAGATTCCAGATTTTAAAATATTGTCCGATCATAACAAACCATACATCAATGGAAATATTATTTATTCAGCTTTCAGATGATGTATAAATCGCAATTTAGTAAAATGGACCCTTATGGTTTTGTGGTTCAGGGTCACATTTTATGCCTTATTTATCAAAACATTATTTCTGCATTTTTAACTGCAGGCCAAATGCATTCATGTCAGTGTGTAATACATCTACGCCACTTCAGATGAAGCTTCTGCGTTTCCTCTGCATTGCAAAGATTAATTTTGTTGATACTGATTTAATTTCCCTGGTAACAGCCTAAATGTGTTATTATTCTAAATAACTGATTCCTTTAATTAAAAACACCTAGTTTGAGATTTATAGGCCCATATCCCAGGTGTGTCAAACTCTGGAGGGTGTTACTGGAGGGCCACAGCCCTAAAGAGTTTATTTCCAACCCTGCTCACACACCATGTAGTTTTCAAATAAGCCTAAATGATTAGTTTAGCTGTATCAGATGTGTTTAATTAGGGTAATATCTACACTGTGTAGGGCTGTGGCCCTCCAGGTACTGAGTTTGACACCTTTGGTCTGTCCCATTTTTTCCTCCCTCTCATTGTTAAAATGTAACTAAGTAATTTTTACTCTGAGTACATTTTAAATGAGCTACTTTTTACTTTTACTTGAGTATATTTTTAGACTGGTACTTTTACTTGTACTTAAGTAACATTTCAGTAATGTAATGGTACTTTTACTTGAGTAGAATATTTTTGTACTCTTTCCACCTCTGAATAAATCCATATAATTTCTTGCTTTTGATACTTTATTTGAACTAATTATTATTGCCTAATTGCTATTATATATGTATTTTAAGTCATTTTAAAAGCTATTGTTAAGTTACATATTTTTGTATTATCACAAAAAATTATATTAATGTTTAAAATAAATTACATTTTATTAATAAAAAGCCTGTCTCATTAATTGAGTTTTACAGTTTTATCTTTACCAAATTCTGGTTTCCATTATTTTCTGTAAATTCTGCATTTTCTTACTGAACTGATTTCAGTGATTTGGAATATGAGATGGACACTTCTTGCACTCAATGTTGCACGTTAATTTTAATTTAAAAAAGGATTTCATAGAAATTTGGATTTAATTTGATTCAATAAAATATTCTTAAGTAAACTATTTTTTTTGTGGGAAATTAATCGTTTAGATTAGTCGATATAAAATAGTAATTAGTGGCAGCCCTAATTGAGATGCACCTGTATATAGACGCCATAGGATGACCCTATGGCTCAGCCTGTGCTTGGTGTATTCTATTGACTCCCCTAGGTTTTACTCCCACATGAGTCTTGGTTTTGAGTTGTTCCACGTCATAGCACGGCGTAATTGTACTTGTTCCTATACAAGCGTCTTCGATGCAGTATGAGTGAAATATCGAAAGGGTACGTACTCTGTTACTATCATAACCTCGGTTCCCTGAGATATGAAATGAGTACTGCGTTCCTGGCCATGCTATGAGCTGCATCCTTCAGTCGCTTCTTTTGAAGAAATCTGAGTAGCGGCAGCGAAGCAGGTCAGCCGATCTGGTTTCGTCCATTATTAAAGTGAACCTTTTTGACATGTTTCAGTGTTGTTGTTGCTGTTCAGCAATGGCATGGAAGCGATGTTTTCTGGGGGTTTGCAAAAGGTCGGTGGGCAGTGCTCTTGTGATCGAGTAGTTCTGACACACATTTTTACGGAAGTCATAAGGTCTCATGAAAAAGCACAGCTACTTTATGCAGGCTGTGTGTACTTTACTGTGGATTGACTGTTTTGAAACTTACATGGTAGTCACATAGCCCCTAGACCTCTGTTATCATGAAAAAAGACAAGAAAATTTAAGTTTTGACAATATAAAATGCTTTGAAGAATTTTTCATTGGCAGTTTATGCTAACTAAAGAATGAACTAATGTTCAATTCACATATATTTGTATGGTGCTTTTCACGATACTTTATCAAAGTAGCTTTACAGAAAATGACAGTTTCTACATTATATGTAGGGATGTAACCAGGGTTTGAAATTAACACCCGCCAAATGTGGGTAAAAATCAGCTGTGGCAGGTAACGCTGTCAAATCACAAGCCAATTTAGTGGTTACTTTTCGTAAATTATGTTCACTCATTAATGTCATGGGGAAGTTCATGCAAGCCAAGTCTGTGCAGCTTTAGCACTGAACTCATGAGACAGCATGACATTATCGAGTATATTGCAAAAACCAAACAAAACACACCTACAGAGTGCACGCATACATGACATGATTGAGTCTGGTTAGACTATAGTGCGCATGCGCATTAAGAGGGCGTTGTTTTACTGCATGATTCAGTCTATTAATATGCATTCAAAATAATCACATAATTCAAGATAAGGGGCAGAAATTGTATATATTTATATCAATTCATATAGTTAATCAATATCACACGAAGAGTGCCGTTTTTTTCTTTAAAAACTATGCTACAAATGGGATATTGATTTTATACAACAGTTAAATAAACAAGTTAATATCAAGAGACTTACAGTTTAGACACCATATTGCCTGTTCCCTCTCGAGCTTTCACGAAGATCATGGAGAAATTCTCCGTTATGGGAACTCCTTCCCTCCAACCTTTCCTGAAGTCCTATTGGCTCACGCCAGTCCAATTGACTGTTGCAAAGCATGCAAATATTGACAAGCTCGAGATGCAGTATAAATGCGGAGCCTGCAACAATTAGGTCAGAATCTTTAGGTCCGATCGAAAACCCGCTGGATAGCCACAACCACTGCATTGCCTGCCTGGGCCTGGCCCATGCGGAGGCGGCTCTGGAAGAGTCTAACTGTGCAGATTTGCCGATGCGTGTGCTGAGTACTCGCCGGAATCTGGCCCGTAGCCTCTTTGGGGTGAGGCCCTCTGCCGCCAGCGAGCCCCCCACCCGAACGTGAAAGCAAAGGTTTGGCCCGACGCCACCGTTCTCAACGGTCGCCTCGATCCCCAGTCACCTTCTCCGATTATTGTTTCTGTCTCTGTCCGCCACGGACTCTCCGTCGGCCAGGAAGGCAAGGAGGACTCAGTCCATTTCAGCCTCGGAGAAGGAGGACTGGGCTGAATCGGAGCGGGATCACTCTGACTGCCAAGAGGAGCTCATAAGGGTCATGAATAAGGCTGTCCAGGAGTTTGAGCTCTCTTGGAATCCTCCAGAGGAGCCGGCCAAGAGCAAGCTATATTCCTGGTACTTCAGGTCCAGCCGTCGCCAAGTGGACTCGAGAACATTGAAACCGTTCTTTCCCCATGTCCACGATCAGCTCGTCAAGACGTGGTTTGCGCCCCAATCGGCGCTCGTCCACTCAGCGACGCAGGCTATATTTTCTCATGTCGATGGGGGTGGAAGCCCACGGCTATGTGTGCATGCCCCCCATCGAGGAGACTGTCGAGGCACATCTGTGCCCTGCATCGGCCAAACCCCTGGGCTCGGATATCAGCCTAACCTCCAAGCCATGCAGGATGACAGCCCATCTAGCCAGCAAGGCTTACTCCTCGGCTGGGGAGGGAGCCTCCGCCCTGCACGCTATGGCGGTGCTTCAAGTGTTCCAGACAAAGCTCCTGCAGTCCCTGAAGGGCGGGACCGTCTCACCGGACACGGTGAACGGTTTGCGTGCAGCATCGGACTTCGAAAAGCTGATGGCAACAAATAGCAGTCTGTCACAGTCACTTCCTCTCCATCAGAGCAGCGCACATCCCTGGTTTTCTGAACCACGGGGCGGACATGCTTTCGAGGAATAGGATTCCGCATTCTCGCTCGTGGTGAACAGATCCACCTCTGCTTTACCGTAGCGGGTCCAAATCATCCGAACCGACTCGGGTGCAACCTCCACTCTCCTTGAGGAATCCTATTATTTCTCATATACAACAGAGAGAGAATTAAATTCAGCACTTTTATTTCCAACATGCGCTCATTCATGGCTGTATTATTTAATTAATGCACAGTTACGTCTTTATTGGGAAAGATTGATGGATTATCTTACGTGACTCTGTGAATTCATCTCTATTTCTTCGAGCCAAGCTGCATAAACTTCATATCAGGCATTTATGTAATGCATCCAATTTTTGCATTAATGGCTGTTATGTTAAATAAAGTTTACTAACTACAGCAAATCAAGTACCTAGACGCCATTGTTGTTGTCTCGTGTCCCCTCAGACGCGCTGCAATGGCGATCCTGCCCGCAATTCTCAAAACAACCACTAGATGGTGGCATTTATTGGTGAATCCAATATTACAAAACCGATATCCGATAATGGTAAAATGCTTAAATATCAGGGAAAATATTGGTAAATCAATATATCTCAAGTTGATGTCCAAATGGCAGAAATGTACGGTAAAATCAAGCAGTTAGTTAATGTCATGTAATAAAACAGACACTATTAACAGCATTGTTTATATGTTGCAATCAAACTTATAGCAAAATTTGGTAGTTTTATATGTTGTCTAAGGGTTATCTTCATCATCTGAGGTCTTCTGAGGGGTTGGCATCATCTCTTCTCAGGTGTTCAGTCATCTCAGGTCTTTGTAAGGGGTGGATCTAGATTGAAGCTTGTAATTCCTATTCCTAGCCTAGCTGGCAAAAATAGAGAACAATTAGCGTAGCTGCTATTCCAACTCAGCAAAAAATGATGTGTTCAACCCAAGCAAAAGAATGTTAATGGGATTTTAATCAGTTGTACAGTCCCTCCAGGATTTTGTGATTCTGCGGTCGTTGAATTTATTGCAAAATCAAGCAAACTCCACAATTTTCGCAAGAGCTCACAAATTTCCGTAATTGCCGCAGATCTTCCGCAGATTTTGGGTTTAGACGAGTCCCATGACGTCATCGCAAGGCACATTCAGTCAAAGAAGGGTTGTTTCTCAGTTTGAAAAATGGAACGAACAGCCTTGCGTTCTCATCATACCCGATTTACAAGAGCTACATTGGACAAACGAACTGAAAGAGGAACGAATCAGCGCTACTCGTTTGGGCTACACAGCGCAGCCGTTTCTCTGCTTGGGCTGGAGCCGCGGGCTGCTCTCGATCACACGGCACCGTTATACACAGCGCTGGGGAAATACGTGATTTATGCCTCTATTAGCTGAATGTGGAGATGTTTTGATTAATCACAGATGCTGTGCATAAAGCTTAACTTGAATTTAACTTTTTAAAGATGATTTTAAATGCTTCCTTTTACTGAAAACATACTTTTTTTTCAGAGAAAATAGTTCAGAGTCTGTGACCAGAAAATCTGACTCAAGCAAGTACAGCAGACAAAGAGAAGAGTCTACATCTAGCAACAAGGACAAAAGCGACAGCTCAAACCAGGAAGCCACAGAGAAAGAAGACGTGTTGATGGAAAGTGAAGACAAGGTTCTCGCTGATAAAGAGGGAATTCAGATGGAGGATGAACCTGGTCTGCTTGATGAGGGGTCGGAAGGCATTGTGGTTAAAACAGAGGAGGAAGAAAAAACTGAAGAGAAGGAAAAGATTGAAGAGGAGAAACCTACCACTGCTGAGGAGGAGAATAAAGAGAGAGGTTTAGAGCAGAATCAAGAGGAAGAGGTGAGTTGATAGAAGGTGAAGTGTGTCATTTTTAAAATGCTTTTTATCCGAGTGTTATATGCAGAAGCAATTAGTTAGCCATTCATGGATAGGTTTGAACACCTGAAGACTGTAAACACTGTTGCCCATGGTGCACTGTTTTGTAGGTGCAACAAAATGTTTGAGATGTGAGAGACTATACATTAGCAGTTATCGTTTCTATTTCAACGGAAGTTGATTCTCTGGTGCTGGATCATTTTAACTGCAAAATAATACAAAAATGCAGTAAATATCACTGTTAGGGTTGTAACGATATACCGGTATGACGGTATACCACGATATGAACACGTACAATTATCATACAGTGTACATTTACTTATCTACAGTATTTGGGGAAAATAAAAGATGCAGAATCTCACATGTGTCTAGGCAACAACTTTCCACTTAACTGTTCTCTTGCTCCACCCACACGTGCAGCAGAGACAACATCAGAGACAGAGGCCGTTATCTCTAATCTCTATCCCACGTGGAAATATAAATCAAAATTGGTAGTATGGGAATACTTTGAATATAGAAAAGACGAACGCTTATTAGTCCTCGAGGATAGACACAGTTCACAAAAACCGTGGACACAAAGTGGCTGCAAAAAGAGGAAACACATCGATGTTTACCTATATTTCAGAACACCATCCCTCTGTGCAGAGACAGTTATGTCCCATTTATAACTTAAGGTTAAAGCCTTATGATTTCCGTGATGCGGAGTGAATCCCAGAATCCAGTCATGACAATGAATTTACAATGCAGATGTCACATAAAACGCGCGGTTTGATGGATTGATGAATAAATCAAAAACCGAGCTGTCAAATTACTACATGGTCTAGTGTCTGTGATTTTATTAAAGCGAAAAAACACTGCTATATAAAAATATAATCTGTTTGTTTTGCGTTTCTCTCTATGAGTGAGCGGTTGTGTCGTGTACTACATACTTAAGTATGCGCACTGGCACCGCTCGTAGTGTTTAACAACGCCTGCTGTCTCACAGCATCTGAGGACAAACACTGAGAGCCTCACTGACAATGAGAGAACAATTCAAAATCATTTCATAATTTTATTTGAGAAAACCATTGTCAAATCTTCTTCTGTGATTTGCGGCAGCTTAGACGCTTCAAATGCATATTACTGCCCCCCTCAGTTCACTTATACCCGTCAAAATAAAAGTCCTCTTTTTAACTCGAAGAAATTGACAGAAATGACGACTTTACTATAATGTAGCCTACTTCTAAAATAATAATTTATGGAAACATTTAAGGAATATAATTCCCCCCTCATTTTTATTTAGTAAATCTCTGTTGTGCAGCCCTTTACGAAAGCATAAAAGGATAAAAGTTATTTTCATTTGATTACATTTTAAGACATTAATTAAATTGTTAAAGCTTTATGCATTAATTTCAATACCACCATTTTTTTATAGTATATTTGTATTATATCATAATTTTTCTGGATTCTGTACTTTTAAGTTAAACCAGAATGTATGAATTGTTATTAATGATGAATATAAGTTGTTAAACTAATTCATAATCAATTAAATTTGAATAAGCACATGCTTCCAAACATACCGTATACCATGAAAAGACGATTATCATACCGTGAAAATCTCATACCGTTACAACCCTAATCACGGTTTAAAAGTTTGCGGTCAGCTAGATGTTTAAAAAAGAAAAGTAATTTAAGTACTTTTGTTCAGCAAGTATGCATTACATTCAAAAGACATAATGTTACAAAAGATTTCTATTTTAATGATAAGAAACGTTGTTTGCTCACCAGATCAGCATATATATTTTATTTTATTATAAAATAAATAATTTTTTATCCAAAGCGACTTACAAATGAGGACATTATAGAAGCAATCAAAACCAACAAAAGAGAAACAACATGCAAGTGCTATTACAAGTCCTGGTTAGCTTTAAGTTATAAAGTTACACATAGGAAGGTTTTTTTTTATGTTGCTTTTTGTCTATGGCTTTTGGTTAAAGCCCCTGAAACATCTAAGGATCTAATTTGAGTTGGTAACAGTAACCCCTGGGTATGTGCAACTTTAAGAGAGCAAACAAGCATTTTATAATGTTTCTCAACTTAGTAAGATTTGTTTTAAAAATTGTTTTAAAGAATGCTTTTCTGTTCACCAAGGCTGCATTTATTTGATCAAACATATAGCATAAACAGTAATATTGTGAAACCTTATATTACAACTTATAGTAAATGTATTCTGGTTTTACATATTAAAAAAATATATATATTCCTGTGATGCAAAGCCGAATTTTCAGCACCATTACTCCAGTCTTCAGTGTCACATGATCCTTCATTCTAAATATCCTGATCTGGTGAGTGAACAACGTTTCTTATCACTGAAATAGAAATCTTTTGTAACATGTCTTTTGAATGTAATGTATCCTTGCTGAACAAAAGTACTTCAATTACTTTTCTTTTTTAAATATCAAGCCGCAAACTTTTAAACAGTGATATTTACTGCATTTTTTTATGATTTTTTTAAATGATTTTTCAAATGTTTAGAGATTCAATAAAAAACACCTGCAAGTGAAATCAAATCAAATCACTTTTATTGTCACATCACCACAGCAGAAGTGCCTTGGTGAGTGAAATTCTTACGATCGTGCTCCAGACAGTGCTAAAGAAAAACACCAATTTACATATGGACAGTACGTATTTACAGACTGTACAGAAGACAATGTGCAAAATAGAGAGCAGGGTGAAGGCAATAGCATCGTCTGTGGAATGGTTACTGCGATATGCAAATTGTAGTGGGTCCAGTGAAGCAGGCAGCACAGAGCAGATGTGTTCTCTGACGAGCTTCTCAAAACACTTGCTGAAGATGGGGGTCAGAGCAACGGGCCTCCAGTCATTCAAGCATGTGATTTTATTTTTCTTTGGTATGGGCACAATGGTGGATTTTTTTAAGCATGAGGGAACCACAGACAGAGAGAGGGAAAGATTGAAAATGTCTGTAAAAACCCCGGCTAGCTGGAAAGTGCATGCTTTGAGCACACGGCCTGGTATACCATCCGGGCCCACGGTTTTACGGATGTTCACCCGTTTGAAGGATGGGGTTACATCCGCGACAGAAAGCGAGAGTGGACTCACCTCTTCTGCAGCAGCCGCGGGAGCGTTCTCTGTGTGGGCGGTGTTATCAGCCTCGAAACGAGCATAAAAGGTGTTGAGCTTGTCCGGTAGAGAGGCGGCTATGTTCACAGTAGCTGGTTTATTCCCTTTAAAGCCTGTGATGTTGTTAATGCCCTGCCACATGCTTCTTGGGTTGTTGTTGTTGAATTGTTCTTCAACTTTGTTTTTGTATTGTCGTTTGGCGGCTTTGATGGATCTCCTGAGATCGTAACTGGCTTGTTTCCGATCCTCAGTGTTTCCGGATTTAAAGGCAGATGTCCGCGCTGACAAGGCTGATCGAACATCGCTGTTAATCCACGGTTTTTGGTTGGGGTAGATACGGATTGTTTTTGTCGGAACTATGTCTTCTATACACTTCCTGATAAGACACATGACCGTATCTGAATACATTTACATTTACATTTAGTCATTTAGCAGACGCTTTTATCCAAAGCGACTTACAATTGGGGAGTACATAAAGCGATTAATCTTGAAGAGGCAAACATACAGAGGAAGTGCCAATAACACCAAGTCTCAGGCATTGTTCAAATAAGTACATGCTAGCAAGGGAAGGAGAGAAAGATAAAGAGAAAGATGAAGATTTTGAAAAAGTGAAAGTTCTTTTTTTTTTTTTCAAGTAGAGTTGAAAGAGATGAGTTTTCAGTTGTTGCTTGAAAATTGACAGGGATCCAGCATTCCGGATGGGGGTGGGAAGATCATTCCACCGGCCAGGAACGGTAAAAGAGAATGTTCTGGAGAGTGATTTTGAGCCTCTCTGTGATGGTACCACGAGGCGTCGCTCACTAGCAGATCTCAGACTTCTGGAGGGGATGTAAATTCGTAATAGTGAGTGGAAGTAGGCAGGTGCTGAGCCTGTGGTTGTTCTATATGCAAGCATCAGTGTCTTAAACTGGATGCGAGCTGCAACTGGTAGCCAGTGCAAGGAGACAAAGAGAGGTGTAACATGGGCTCTTTTGGGCTCGTTGAAGACCAGTCGTGCCACTGCATTCTGAATACGCCTCTATGTCGTCATCAGACGCTGCCTGGAACATGTCCCAGCCTACGTGATCAAAACTGTCCTGTAGTGTAGCGTCCGATTGGTTCGACCAGCATTGTATTGTCCTGAGGGCGGGTGCTTCACGTTTCAGTTTCTGCCTATAAGCAGGCAGAAGCAGAACGGAAGAGTGATCCGATTTGCCGAAAGGTGGGCAGGGGAGGGACTTGTATGCGTCCCGGAAAGAAGTGTAACAATGGTCCAGTATATGATCTCCACGCGTGTTGATGGTGATGTGTTGAAAGTATTTTGGAGCTATTGTTCTGAAGTTGGCTTTATTAAAGTCCCCCGTGATAATAAAAGCTGCATCTGGGTGCGTGGTTTCCTGCTCACTTTTATTACCATACAGTTCCCTGAGTGCCTGGTCTGTATTGGCTTGAGGGGGAATGTAAACAGCCGTGATAATGATCGCTGTAAATTCCCTCGGTAGCCAGAATGGTCGACACAGAAGCATATAAAATTCCAGATCAGGGGAGCAGAAGCATTTAGTAGAGTGTAAGTTCCTTTCATTACACCATGAGGTGTTGATATAGAAACAAACACCCCCGCCTCTGCTTTTCCCTGTGAGCTCTTTTGCTCTAGAGATCCGAGCGGTGCACGGAGAAGCCCGTGAGCTCGATGGCTGAGTCTGGAACCATTGCAGACATCCAGGCTTCTGTGAGGCAAATAACACAGCAGTCCCTTGTGGAAGTGCAGGTGTTTGAGAGTGCAAGTCTGTAAATGCAAGTGCATGTCTGCAGCCAGACCCTATTATTTAATACAAATTAAAGTCCCAAATAAAAATTGATGTCACTTGCAGAAGTGCAGGTGTCTGAGAGTGCAAGTCTGAGAGTAAAATCTGAAAATGCAAGTGCATGTCTGCAGCCAGACCCTTTCCAAACAACCACTAACTGTACATTTATTTAAGTTATATGGATTCAGTCAGATTTAACTACAGTATATCAAGCCTGATAGCACCACCCCCCCCCCCCCAAAAAAAAAAATTTTTTATATATATATATATTTCATTTTAAAAGCATACATTAAAAATGACTGTTGATAAATGTTTTATTTAAGTACATCTTGCATTTTTAAGTGTTATGGTATATGACTTTTTTTTTATATGTAGAAACAACATGAACGTATTGATGGCATCTGACTAAAAGCGATATGTATGCTTCTATGTCTTATTTCTCTAGGGTCATTTGGATGATGCAGAATTTCCAGAGAACATAGAAGATTTTGTTACATTAGATGAGCTGGACAACAATGCAGGAGGTGATTCATTTTGATTAAATATTAAGAGGTCAAAACTAAATAAAAAATAGAAACATATACATTTATGAATCGTTCACTAACGTGCATTTAGAAAATAGTGAATTTTCATTTAATGCCGAATTTAAATTGAATTAATCTACATTTCTCCCACAATTTTCTTTTAAGTCTATGAAAATAAGAAGTTTTCAATTTTTTCCCCCCAGATTCTTCTGTGCCAAAGGTAAGCATCACATCTCTCATTTACATTAGATGTTGGATGTCTTAGGAAATAAACATAGATTTCCAGTTCAACAGTATGAGCAATACCAATGTGTATTTTTTTATTGCACAAACACAGGATAGTAAAGTAGTGGTGGTGTGGCCTGTAAAGAAGACTCCTAACTTGAAGAAGGCTCTTTACAGTCTGTCTGCACCCTTTGGCAGTATGGTGAAATCTTTATCCACGTTCAAACAAGAGGTCAGTGTTTTGTTTACAGTTGGGTAAAAATTAGTAATGCCAACCCTATGCATAACCACAAAAACGTCATATCCATTTATGCCGTGTGGTAAAACAAACATTCAAATGAATGTGCGTAGACCTAGTTAGTGTGCTTGATCTGTTATGATTTTGATTTATATTTGCTTAGTGCAATGCCGAAAAGTTGTTGTGTGGTATTCTGTACCTCCTATACGTTTTTTCTTTTATCCCGATCTTAAGATTTATATACTGCCGAATTACACATGGAGGCAGCACAATCTGAGCTGGTAGCACACAACATCAGAACTCCGATAGCAGTTACGGATATACAACGTATTAAATATATTAAGCTTAATATTCATATTTATATGCACTCCAGATAGACTAGATTACTTACCCTTTAATGACCTGTCATTAGTCCCATCCCGCCTGCACCGCAACCCAGTTCTGATGGAGATTTACTGCAACCCTTCTTCACATCAAATAAATTTCACTCCCTGATATTTTGTGATGTAAATGTCATAATCTGTTAAAACATTTATTTCATATTATTATACACAATCCCTTATGAAAATTAACAATGGCAGTGTTTCCCACAGGATTTTGCGAGACTGTGGTGGGTGGACCTCGGTCCCTGTAAGGGGGTCCGGGGGCATGCAGAACCCCACCCCCCACCCCCCCGTAATATTTGTTTTACATTTTAAAGTTAAATTCATCTATGTGGTGCACTTTGAGAGTCCAAAATTAAAAACTTCACATGGGTTCAGTGTGCAAACTTAAAGAAAAAAGCTGGTGAATTGACTTGCTCTTGAGGTTTAAAAGGGACTCAATCCTCTTTTTAATTGTGATATAGTGTCTCAGTCTAAATTACACTCACACCAGGGAATTTAGAAGCCAAACAAATTAGAATATAGTGATAATAATAATAATAATGTTATATTATTATTCCTATGACAGTAATAGCTAGGTGTAACAAGGTTCAGGGTTCAAGGAAGGAGGACGAGGAAGTCAGGGGTGACGAGCCACAAACGGTTGTTTAATCAAAAACAAATCAAAATCACAAAACGAATAATCTTCTTCTTCTTCGGGACCTCGCTTTTCGACTTCCTCGCTGTGCTGCTCTCTCTCTCTGCTGTGCTCACGATCGCCTCTCTCCCTTTCGCCAGGACTGGCGGCCTTTTCTATTCTCTCTCCGACAATCACTGGAATTAGCACACAGGTGTTAATCATCATTCACTTGCCAATCAAGCCACTGCTTGCCTCAACCCGCTTCCTCCTCGCTCCGCCACATACCGCCCATCTCAGGCCGTCTCCCTTAAATTAGGGATAAACCTCCTATAATATCCCGCCAGCCCCAGGAACTGTCTCACCTCCTTTTTGGTCTTGGGACTTGGGCAGGCCGCAACGGCAGCCGTCTTGTCAATTTGGGGACGCACCTGCCCATGACCCAAGTGGAAGCCCAGATACCGTACCTCCACCCGCCCAATTGCACACTTCCGCGGGTTTGCCGTGAGCCCGGCCTCCCGCAGCGACCTCAGGACCGCGCGGAGATGTTCCATATGCCGCTGCCAATCATTACTATGGATGATGATATCATCCAGATAGGCAGCGGCATACGCGCTGTGTGGCCGGAGGACTTTGTCCATGAGGCGCTGAAAGGTGGCCGGAGCCCCGAACAAGCCGAACGGAAGTGTTACGAATTGGTGTAATCCAAACGGCGTGGTGAAGGCTGTCTTTTCCTTGGATAGTGGCGATAAGGGGATCTGCCAGTACCCTTTCGTTAAATCCAGCGTCGAATAAAAGCGTGCCGCACCTAACCGATCAAGCAACTCGTCAACTCGGGGCATTGGATAAGCGTCGAATTTCGACACGGCATTCACCTTCCTGTAATCGACACAGAACCGGACCGAGCCGTCCGTTTTAGGAACTAACACTATCGGGCTCGCCCAGTCACTATGCGATTCTTCTATTACTCCCAAGTTTAGCATGGCCTTTAACTCCTCCTGAACTACATTTTTCTTGTGTTCGGGAAGGCGATAGGGACTGCTGCGCGCCACCTCCCCGGGGAGCGTTTCGATGTGGTGCTGTACGAGGTTCGTGCGACCGGGCAGGGACCGGCTCTCGTTTCCTCCTGAAAACACATCCGCAAAAGCTGCTTGCAACTGGGCCAAGTCGGTGAGTTGCCGCGGCGAGAGGTGATCTCCCCCGGAGACCAGGGCGAGCGGATTGGGTTTGAGTGCCGCCCGGGGCTGGCGTCCATACAGGAGCTCGAATGGGGAAAACCCCGTGGAGGCTTGTGGGACCTCCCGCACCGCGAACAACAGGGGCTCGAGCCATTTATCCCAATTTTTGGCGTCTTCTTTTACGAACTTACGAACCATGGTTTTTAACGTGCGATTAAATCGTTCGACCAAGCCGTCCGTTTGTGGGTGGTAGACGCTGGTGCGAACCGATTTAATGCCCAATAGCTCGTACAGCTCCTTTATCGTGCGTGACATAAACGCCGTGCCCTGATCCGTGAGAATCTCTTTCGGGATTCCCACTCAGGAGATGAGTCGAAACAGTGCCTCTGCCACGCTCTTCGCCGAGATGGAGCGCAGGGGCACTGCTTCCGGATATCGCGTTGCATAATCCACAAGAACTAATGCAAAGCGATGTCCCCGTGCCGAACGCTCTAATGGCCCGATGAGGTCCATGCCAATTCTTTCAAAGTGGACCTCCATCAGGGGTAATGGGCGCAAGGGCGCTTTGGCTGTGGCCGGCGGATTCACCAGCTGACATTCTCGACACGCCGCACACCACCGGCGGACATTCTCGTGAATGCCCGGCCAAAAGAATCGGGCCATAATGCGTTCGCATGTCTTTGCCTCCCCCAAGTGGCCTGCCATGGGAGTACAGTGCGCCGCCTGGAAAATCATTTCCCGGCGGCTTCTGGGAACAAATAATTGGGTTGTCACCTCCTTTGACTGGGCATCTTGGGTTACCCGATACAACCTCTCTTTTATAAGGGCAAAGTAGGGGAAGGAGAGGGGGACGTTCGGCTGGAGAAGCTGCCCGTCCACCGAGCGGACCCGGTCAAACGCGTTTTTGAGCGCCTCATCCCGCGACTGCTCCAGAGGGAAGTCGTCCAGCTCAGGAGGTTTCACCCCCTCGCCGGCTCTCGTTTCCTCCGAGGCAGGCGGTGACGGGCCCGCTAGCGCTTCCCCTGCCTGAGCGGCCGCCTCCCCTGGCCCGCCCGTCTGCCAAGAAACATCCGCACACACTATCCCCAACAATTGAGTGAAAGCCGGCCAATCGGTACCCAAAATTAGCGGATGCTTGAGGTGGGAATTAACCGCCACCTCCATTCTATGCGTTTTCCCCCGAAATTTAATCGATACAGGCACTAAGGGGTAATCCGCCACGTCCCCGTGCACACACCTCACCTTAACCTTGCGGCTCATATCCAATGCCCTCTGCTGCATCAGGCTTTGGTGGATAGAGGTTTGGTTACAGCTGGAATCCACCAAGGCCTGATATGTACCCCCCTTAATACTCACAGGTATTTGGTACTGCCCGGCTTGATCAGGGGCAGCCGTCGGGGAGTCGGGGACCCGGACCAGCAGTCCCACCTCCATCATGGGACAGTGGTCCTGGAAATGCCCCGGATCCCCGCATCGCCAGCAGGCCAGCCCAGGCCTTACCGCCGCCCCCGCGGCAGAAGGATAGGCAAGGGATTGCCGGAGAGAGGATGGGGGTGCTGCTGTGGGCTCTGCCCCGCCTCCACGCCGGGGCCATCGATCCCCCTGGCCGTTGCCACTCCTTGGTGGGGCTCGCAGGGCCGCCTGCACCCATGACCTGGGAGCTGGAACCGGGCGAGAGAGAGAGGGGAGGGAAGGAGGAGGGAGAGAGGGGGAGAGAGAACGGTTAATTCGGGGCTCGCCGACCCCGGGGCACGCCACCATATGGTCCTCCGCCAGTTGGATGGCCTGCATCAGCGACGTCGGGCGGTGGCACTGGACTCACTCCGCCGTTCGCCGGGGTAGCCGGACGATGAACTGCTCCAGCACCACCAGATCGATTACCCCCTCGACGTCGCGTGACTCGGCCATGAGCCACTTGCGGCAAGCGTCCCGGAGCTGCTGGGCCATCACGAATGGTCGGCCGCTGTCCCCTAGCTCTACGGAGCGGAAGCGTTGTCGGTGCTGCTTGGGGTTGCGGCCGACCCGTTGGAGGATGGCCCGCTTGAGGTCTTCATAGGCCAGGAGGTTCGCGACAGGTAGCTGTTGGGCGGCCACCTGCGCTTCCCCCGTCAGCAGGGGAATCAGGCGCACCGGCCACTGGGTGCGCGCCCAGCCACACGCCTCCGCTGTCTTCTCAAACAGGTCCACGAAGGCCTCCGGGTCATCGTGTGGACCCATCCTCATCAGCGGGACGTGGGCGATCGTTGGGGCTGCGACGGGGGATTCCTCCCGGCCAAGTAAGCTCCGGATGGCCCGCCGATCTTCATCCTGCGCCTGGACCAGGAGCCGGAAGCGATCCTCTTGCTCCAGCTTCATGTCCATGAGCGCTTGATGTTGAGCTTGATGAAGACCGGCGGCGACTTGACAAGCTCCATAGCGCCGACTGGGCGGGTTGCATGGCGGCGTGCCGGCTTCCTCGTCCCGGGTTTCGGCACCAGTGTAACAAGGTTCAGGGTTCAAGGAAGGAGGACGAGGAAGTCAGGGGTGACGAGCCACAAACGGTTGTTTAATCAAAAACAAATCAAAATCACAAAACGTAAATAATGCCGGGGCTGTCTCTTCTTCGGGGACTCGGCTCTTCGTCTTCCTCGGTGCTGCTCTCTCTCTCTCTGCTGTGCTCACAATCGCCCTCTCTCCCTTTTCGCCAGGACTGCGGGCCTTTTCTATTCTCTCCGACAATCACTGGAATTAGACACAGGTGTTAGTCATCATTCACTTGCCAATCGTTTCACCGCTCGTCTCCGAACCCGCTCTCCCCCTCGCGCGTTCCGCCTTCCCACGCTCCCCTCGCCACACTAGGGTTGGGAATCGAAAATCGATTCCGATTCCAGAATCGGATACTTAAGGTCAGGAATCGGATACTTGTTGTCAAATTAAAATTTCGATTCCGCCTATCGATTCCTATGTGCTTTTTTTTTCTTCATCTGTGAGAACAGGTGTGATCGCAATCTGCCAGGACCTTGCTCGCTAATCTAAGCGCTCCAAAGTTTGCCTGAATTTGCATTCAGTAGCCAAAAAAGCCAAGTATAATATCTGTGATAGCTAAACATGTTGCAAGAGAGGTGTCACCACCAACATGACATTAATTTAATAGATCGTTAAAGATCGCGAACATGACTCAAACACTAACGTGATTCTATTCCTAAATTAAAATGATTTGTCTGTTTCATTCCTCAACCTTTGAGGTGTGCAATCACAATGTTGTGATCACTTGGTTCATCCGTGCAGCAGTGCCACCACTGATCTAAGCTTGACCACCCTGCTCAAAACTGCAGTTTTTGTCCCCTTTTTCTTGACAAGAAATGCCTTTATTAAGATGCGGAACCGGCGTGTTTTTTTGCATCCAAATCAAACGTGATTCTTTTCAGACGCGCACTGCAGCTTTGCCTCAGCACCAGGCGCGAGTCAAATAAGCGCGGAAAAGGTACACCAGCCAAATGAGCTTCAGTAGAACAACGAGATGCTGTTAGGCTATATGTCAATAAAACAATCGTTTCTGTCCTGTCAGCTGTCACTGTGCCCACGGCGCATGCCCTGATCGCGTCATCATAAATACGCGCACAAGAAACTGCACACAAGTCTGTCGTCAGTTAAGTCATGAAATTACCAAAAAAGGCGATTAAAGCTGCAAACTGTGCATGCATGTGTAACGGATGTATGCCAGTAAGGGCTGTGTGTAAACCTCACTCCCCTCACCTCAAAAAGAGGCGCTAGAGAGCCCGCCTCCCGCACCGGCATCCCGGGTTCGAGACCCGCTCGGTGTGATGGTGCGGACCCGGGGGGGTTACACATGTATGAATGGATTACATTTCAGAACGTCTCTCAAATGCATACTAAAATATAGTCTCTCGTGCTATGGTTTGCTAAAAAGAGACACGGAATAAATGTTTGATATCATAATTTAATCACATTGGAATCGAAACTGGGAATCGAAAAGAATCGGAATCGATAAGCAGAATCGGAATCGAAATCGATAAAATTAAAACGATACCCAACCCTAGTAATAGCCATATATTGGAAAATAATTACACTGTAAAATAAGTGAAAATAAATATTTCACAGGTATATTATTTTACCTTATTCTACAGTAGAGAAATTACAATTGTTTTGTCCTAATTTCTACTTGTGCAAGCAGAGCCTAAAACTAACTTTTTGCCACATTTGCCATTTTAATCATGATATAAACAACATTTTCTGGTGACTTGAGAAAATATACCAGCCACAAATATTATTTTCCTGGCCATTAAACTGTTTTTTCAGCTGCTGCTACTACAACTACTAAACATATTTAATAATTGAAAAAAAAATGCCATTTGAAATTTGAATCAACCACTGCATTTTAATCACGATACAAACAAAGATGCTACATGTAGATGTAGCATGAGCAGGATTTTTTTTTTTTTATTATTGTATCATGTCAACATTTATTTGAAGCAAAAACAGAATTGACTGACTTCAGTTTTGTGAAATTATGCTTAAACCTGCATAAAACAAAACCAGCAGACAGGATGAATTTCACTCTCTGACAGCAGGTAGCGCTTATGGAAGAGCATTGATAAGAGGGGAAAAAATGCCATCAAAACTTATCTTAAGTCAGTTCCATTCAGAAATAGATTCATACAAACCCCACCGCAATATTTATATTTTTCATCCATCCAATAGTGAGCTTGCTCTGCCTGTACAATATTTTCTTTGTTCGCGTCTGTTCATTTTATTCCTTGCTTGCAAGAGATAAACCTATGAACTTTTATTTTGGTGGAAACTGCAGTTGAGCTTTTATTTTGGCGGAAAACTCCAGCGTCTGTGAAAAAACTGTGAAATCTCGTGTCACAATTAAAAAAATTTGTGACAACAAAAAAAAAATCAATACTTTAAAAACACAATTAAAATCAATACTGACAACAAAAAATTGTCGACAAATATTTCTGTTGTCGAATAGACGTTTGATCCCAAGTGACCTAATGTAAGAGCCTGCAATACTGCGGTTTGACCAGCGTGGCGCTGTAGCGCAGGACTTTCATTCTGATGCAGTTCAAGAGAAGAAGAGACAGTGCTTTAGAGAACAGAATTCTCTTCACTTGATGGCTGCTCTCTCGATTCTTCATAATCAGTCAGCAACCTAGGTGTGCTATTTGATAGCAATCTCTCTTTTGACAGCCACGTTTCTAGCATTTGTAAAACTGCATTTTTTCATCTTAAAAATATATCTTAACTGAGACCTATGCTCTCAATTTCAAATGCAGAAATGTCGACTAATCATTTCAGCCCTAAAGTGAACTCATTGTTATGTTCAAGAAACCAGTCTGAGATGATTTGAGCTTTGTAACATGGTGCATTATCCTGCTGGAAGTAGCCATCAGAAGCTAAGTACTCTGTAGTCAGAAAGGGATGGATATGTTCAGCAACAATACTCAGGTAAGCTGTGGCGTTTAAACGATGCTCAATTGGTACTAAGGGGCCCAAAGTGAGCCAAGAATATATCCCCCACACAATTACACCACCACCACCAGCCTGAACCGTTGAGACAAGGCAGGATGGATCCATGCTTTCATGTTTTTTATGCCAAATTCTGACCCTACCATTTGAATGTCGCAGCAGAAATCCAGACTCATCAGACCAGACAACGTTTTTCCAATCTTCTATTGTCCAATTTTGGTGAGCCTGTGCTAATTGTAGCCTCCGTTTCCTGTTCTTTGCTGACAGGAGCGGCACCTGGTGTGGTCTTCTGCTGCTGTAGCCCATCTGCTTCAGGGTTCGACGTGTTGTGCTTTCAGAGATGGTATTCTGCATACCTTGGTTGTAACGTGTGGTTATTTGAGTTACTGTTGCCTTTCTATCATCTCTAACCAGTCTGCCCATTCTCCTCTGACATTAACGAGGCATTTTCGTCCACACAACTGCTGCTCAATGGATATCTTCTCTTTTCGGACCATTCTCTGTAAACCCTAGAGATGGTTGTGAGTGAAAATCCCAGTAGATCAGCAGTTTTTTAAATACTCAGATGTAAAGAAACCAGTTTAATATAGAGCTATTGTTTCAGCTCCGGGAATTAGTTATTAAATATTTAATATTGCTTGGTTAAAAGTAATATTAATATTTAACTTATTTATACTGTATTAAGTAATCGTCCAGCAATCACTAAAGGTACATTCTGTTAATCTCAATTAAAATCTCGCCCATTCCCGTGGCCCCAGTAACGATAAAGCTAGATTAATAATTTCTCAAGTTTGAGCTAGGTTGCGTTATCTTTGGGCAAATAAGGATGAAAATACTTAAAATCACATTCCAGAGACACTTCTTTATAAAATGGAAAAGGTTTATTCGTGATATTGCTATTCTAACATAAATGGATTACCTAATGATACACAAACAGAATACATGCATACGAGAGTTTTGAGGTTAACTGTGGAAAGAATTACCATTCCTTCTATTTCATAACTTAACTAACCAGGAAAAGATCACGAACAAATCTTTGCTTTGTTACTGCATTCAGATCATATTTACCAGTTCAGTCAGGATTAGGAACGCTTAGTTTGTACTCGCTTGTATTGGTTTAAAGCAGGCTGGAGGTTCTTGCTTCGTTTTCCCGCGTGAGTTCAGTTCTTTGTTTCGGGTGTCACGTGGTCGGTTCGGGCTCCTTCGGTTGCTCTCGTGACGTCACCGGGAAAGCTCTCCTTTCCTCTGAAGTTGTTGAGTTCGTTATTCTGTGGTGTTACGGCTTTGGCACGGTCTTGGACTTCTTTGGTTGGTTTCGTTGTGAGAGTCCAGCGGGCCGGCTTCCAGGTCAGCCTTGCGCGCGTTGGAGCGCACAGTTACGAGTTCAGGAGCACAAGAGAGTTGCAAGAGAGAGAAGAGAGAGAGCGCGCGCTCTCGCGCGTCGTTTTAAACTGTCAGGGTTTGGACCTCACCCACAGGCGGCTGGTCCAATCAGAGCGTCGGTGCGGGACGGAGCCCCGCCTGCACGGCTGCTCTTGCAAGGCATTTTTCATGTGACGAGAAATAACTTTTACCCATGTATTAAAACTCTTATCAGGTTTACACATTTATAATATCACCACATTCGTTATCTTACGGATTCATACAATTTTGCAACCATTCATAAAAGTCTAAACACTGCAGCCTACACATTAATATCCATATATTTCTTTGTGGATGCTTTGAAAGTCATGAAACGAACGAATGTCTTTAGGAAACGTTCTCGGCACATTCCTTTGTTCCATAATAGGAAGAAAACGCGCGCTTTTGCGCTGAGGCGGAGGAGGGGCTTTAGAGGGTTGCTGATTCTTTAGCTGCCCCCCCCTTTGGTGACTTGTAGAGCCAGTTGAATTCCTGCCGATATACGTTACATATCCCCCTTGGGCTTGGTGATGTTCCCCTGATGGAACATTGTCAGGCCCTGGAACAAGAGGCAGGAAGAACAGGCACATACAAGACACAAACATCATTCCTATCACTGACTAAAGCCTGGTGCAGGGCAATTTGGGAAGGAACAGGTTAGAAACCTGAGAAGACATAGGGATGCATTGTTTATCATTATTGACAATTGGGTCATTTTTGACTGTTTTAATTGTCAGGGGCTCGACGAGGCGGTATAGGCATGATCTCAGTCAGGTTGGTCAAATTCTCGGGTTCGGGTTCTAGGTCGGGATTACCACGTCGAAAAAGGCGAGGGACGCCTGACGTGCATTTGTTGAGAGACTCTTGAACGACGTTCACTCGCTTGTGTAGGAGGAAGGCCAGTGTCAAAGTCACAACATATCCTACGATAGTAGAGATACAAAGCGCCGTGTCAGCGGCAGACCAGGACCGAATAATTGGCGCGCGGGCGAAAGGCGGCGATAGCTTCTAGCGCTGTCAGCCGGTGTCAATTCAATAAGAGATTTCGATTTCAACCTGACATTCATCGTCGGTGAGGTGATACAATGCTAACTCGTCAATATGGAGGATCGCGCGCCGGGACAGTGATCCATAACGTTTGGTTGGGCAAATTAATGCGGCGTAGTGGTGTCGTGTTAATCGCATGTGAGGGTGGCTGTTCGTGCTGGGGTATTGACCAGCCATCGGTTTCTGATGATTTCGCGTTACCTCAACTTGAGAACGTAGTGTTGTTTCGGCGGGCACTAGTGTTGGGTTTAATGGATTCTAAACCACGGATGCCCCTGGTATTATCGCTGCGTCGCAGAGTTTACTCGGGTAGGGGGGAGTGAATGTCCTAAGTGAGCGTGCCCATCTTTAAGTTTGGGGCCGGATACAACTGTTCGTTGTTATCGTAATACGCAGCGACTTTAGGAGTGTGGATTTTGACATAGGTTTTCCCTTGCCGTAATCCCACATTCACAACGTCTTTGAGCCGGTAAACATTATTAACGTCGATAATGGGCAAACTAAAAACAATTAAATCACCTGTTTCCGGGTTTGCGTATATGGGAATAGCGCTACCGGGAAAGGGCGAGATGGGTTTGGATGAGACTAGCGGGGCCCGCAGTGGCCGAAGTTACAACGTTTGAACAAGGCTACGAGGTATCGTGTAGCACGGAATCCTATTCATGGCTACATTGTCAATCGAGGAACTTACATCGTGTGTCATGTCGTTCATGATTTTGGCGGGTGGCCTCGATCGGTCGACAGCGGTTCTCACAGCGAATTACAGCGACTTTACTGACGGAAGTCGATCTCAATTTCAGGACCTGGATTCAAGGTTTGGTTAAGGGGTTCAAAGTGAAAGAGAGGAAAGGAAAACACAAAGTGAGACACGAGATAAAGAAACCAAACGATAAAGTACATTTAAAAAAAAAAAAAAAAAACTAAAAAAAGAATTCTAAAAAAAAATTATAAAAAAAAAATTATATAATAATAATAAAAAAAAAATTGAGAGTAACTCCTCTCTACTAGATTGGTCCTAGCAGTGCTGCGGAGGAGAGAATATGGGTTGTGTCTAAGCATGGTTGCTATATGTTTTCCTAAAATGACAATACGTATGCTTGTGTGGTGCATATGGTTGTCGGTCTGTGTCAGTCGGTTTGATCTTCCCCCTTTTCCTGTCGGTGGTTTGGATTTGCCGGTTGGCACTGGCAACCCATCATGGTGCATCGTGTGCGTGTGTCAGCATACTCCCCCTCTGGCCGTGAGGTACTACGAGCTGTGGCGCAGTGAGTGGCTCAGGGACATACGTGTGGACACCGTCTTGCAGATGCAGCATGTAGTCGACAGAGTGGAGCTCGCGGAGCTCGGAGGATGTGTTCAGGTCCGTATAGGAAATGGAATGTTCAAATGGGTTTGACATGTGAGCTGTCAAGGTTCGTAGTGACGAATCCGCATGTGAGGGTGAGGAGATCGTCAGCAGCGAACTGAGGTGGTATGGTAATGCAGGAGGGCAGGGGTGTGCTCGCCAGTGGCGGGTTACTGCTGCCACTGTAGGGTTGGGTGGGAGGGCATGAAAGGTCCAGGACTCTTCATGTGATGCACCTGCTGTGGTGAGGGCATCGTTTTGGTCATTTGAGGGGCTGGAGTTTGGGAGGAAACGTTTAGGATGTCAGACCTGATCTGGTGTTCTCCGGAGGAATGGCAGGTGACTGAGACAGCACTTTCAGGAACTTGAGGAGTTTCATCAGCAGGTGTTTGTTGGACGCTGCTGTGATTTGGAGTATTGGGTGTTGAGTTAGTGTTTAACTCTGTTGCTGGGTTTTCAGGTGGGGTTTCATGTCCATCTGAAGTCAGGGTGTTTGCTGTTCTCTGAGAGTGAGGTGACAGTGCTGTTTTCTGTGGCTGATTTGTTCAGCTTGTCACTGCCGTTTCGTCCGACAGCTAATCAGACTGACTCTGGTTCCTCTTTCTTTTCCCACTTCCGGTCCTCCTCTTTTCGTTGGAAGAACTCTTTCACCATCATTTCCATCAGCTTCTGTGAGTCAAAATGCGGTGGTGTTTCTTGTTCTTGTGTGGATTCAGTTTGAACTCGGTCAGTTTGGAATCTTGGTGACTTCTTTCGTCGATTCCTTGGGCTGACTGCTCCAGGGTGAGTTTGTCGCTTTCCCTTGGAGTTTCCATACGAGCTTGGCTGCTTCCACGATCTGTCCCATGGGCTCTCATGAGGCCCTGCTTGGTCCCATGACTTCTCCCAGTGTCGTCCAGGTGGCGTTGGCGCCCACGCGGTCCATCCCATCGGTCATACCTCTGTTTAGGTCGGGTGTCAGCATGTGAGTATCGTTCTCTGTTGGACGGGGGTGCATTCCACTTTCTGTGTGGTGGCTTAGCGCTGTCTTGGCGTTGGGTGCCCTCTAGAGCCAGTTCATGGTGTTGCGTGTTGAAATCAAGAACTGCTGGGGTTTTTGCGCTCTTTTCTGAGGCCATCTTTTGTTTGTAGTAGGCCTTTTGCACCAAGTCTCGCAACTGCTGAGTGTTCATCGTTCGTGGACATGCGAGAACGCCAAGATGGTGGCTTATGCCAGGATGAAGGTTTCTTAGGAAGAGGGTTTTAAAGTTCAGTTCATCTTCCATGTCAGAATCATTGCGAGTTCCAAAATATACTCGTCTGAGTCGACTGTAGTAAGCTTGAGGAGGTTCGTGACGTCCTTGTCTCGTCTCCAGGGCAGCCACTAAGCCTTGATCGGACTCAGGGTCGGCGAACTCTTTAATGAGTTCGTAAGCGTGCTTGAGTTCCTCTTGGAAACTTTCAGACTCCTCTGTGACGTAGTCGAGCTGTCGTGTTAGGCGGCTGATCTCGTTTCTTGATTCAGCCAAATGAGCTTCGAGGGCCTTGATTCTGCTGTTTTTTGTCCCGGAAGCAGTCTTTGCCTTCTCTAGTAGCTTCTCTGCATACTGTAGCTTGTCTGCACGATCAAGCGAAGTCCTCTTTGATTTGCTGCATTTCGTGGCTGGTAGCTGTTACAATCTCTTTTAGCCTGTTGATCTCCTCCTCGGCGCCTTGCTCCACCTCATCGGTCCCTTCCTGTCGTTCACGTTCCAGCTGCTCTATGCGTCGCTGTGCGCTTGTCAGCTCCTGCTGGCGTTGTGCGGCGTGCTTGTCGCTCAGTTTGAGGGTGGCGATGAGTGTGTGACTTAAGCAGGTGATCTTGGCTAATTCTGTGATTGTAGTTTTGACTTGGGTCTTGTCTCATGATGCTTGTGATGTTGTCATCTAGTTGGTCCTGTGTCTGATGTTGGAGTGCTTCAGCAGCTTTAGGGAAGATGCTGTTTGTTGTAACACTTAGCCACATTTCCAGTCTTTCCCAGTGACCGACATGTTCTGTTTGGTGAGACATGTTCTGGCGGGTGATGGGGACCTTGGACCGAACTGACACAGACCTTGACTAGGAAACAAAGCAAAACAAAACACAAACAAAACAAACAGGGGTGTAAATGTGCACAGTGTAGTGTATGCTAGTGTTGAGTGTGATTCTGTTTCTGTGGTCCTCTGTGGTGGGGTGCGTGTAATTTGCAGCTTCTGCGTAGAAATTGAGCCCGCGTAGAGGCAGCACAGCTGGGAAACAGAAAGAAAAGCACACTAACAGAATGAGTACACAGGGACAATAACACTAGACAGATCTCTCTTTTAATAGCAGATTCTCTCTTCGCTTTGTTAAGTCTGATTTAAAAGGACGCTTCTAATCAGGGGATTGTAGGCGAAGTTTTCTCTTTTGTAATAAGACTGGTATTGCTATTCCAATTTTCTCCTTGATGGAGGAAAACAACAGCAATGACAGTACTTGTCCCTTAATGGCAGGATTTTACACCGCAACGCTGGTCAGCGTGTGTCGCGCGTGTTTAAAATTTTTGCCGATGTCTATCTTCTCATTGCACCTGTTTTAACTGGGGGAGGTAGGATTTCACAATAGAGGGTAAATGATAAACAGTTTTGAATGTAGTTCTCAAGTTTCATAAACATCTGTTCAATTGTGACATTTCGCTCTATTCGTGATCTTCCCCTGGCCAAGTCTTAAGCAAACAAGTCAAATTAGAAGTTAGTAACAGGGAGAAAAGAAAAGAGAAATTAAGATTTATTCCCAAGATTTAAAACTAATACGTTGGCACAAGGTGGTGCTGTTGAGTCGCTATGCTAAGGTTGCGTTTTATGCTCCAGATTGGTGAGAAGTGACTTTGATTGTATGGTGTCACTGTCACTTCTCCAACACAACACTAGGGGGGAGCACTATCTACTCTCAGGCCTAAGTAAAGAGGACTTTATTTAATTTTAACTTAATAAAATTAGAATTTGTGGTTTCTAATTAAAATTTATGATGTTATAATTAAAATTAATGGGATTCACTTAGGATTAGAATTTACAAATGCAATCTGCAATTGAGTTGACAAACCAATATTGTTGCAAAATGTAAACAGGAAGTGTAATTAATTATTAAATGTAATTAGAATTTTCGAATTCATAATTAATTATTAAATTAATTTACAGCTTCTAAATCACTAGTTTTGGGTTCCCATAATAGTAATTAAAATAATTTTCAACTTACTCATTCCTCATTGTCATTAACATCAAAAAGAAATTGTTTTTTTTAATAATTAATCTGTCCTAATTACTTGTAAATGAAATAAATTTCTGGCCCTCTTGATAATACTTAAGGTTTTATTGTAGTGGTCAAATTATAAGAGCGTTTATGGTTCATAAATGGATACTGTTGTTGCTGGAAGCAGGAATTAAAATTATTTTATTTAAACGAAATTAATTGCAAAATTAATTTGTAATTAATTGTGACATTCAATTAACAATTAAAAATTCCTAACAATAGCGCTTATCCATTGATGTGTTTTAAAATCATAAAAGCCATTATAATTGAATGAGATCAAACTCACCATCTTATCAAGGTACTGAGATAATAATGACTTATCTTCTAATAAACCTACCAACTATTCAACTACAAAACGTAAGATTTTAATCAACAGTATATTAAACCAACCTGTGGAATTGTTAAACTGATGATTGGAAATAACATTAACACAGCCAGCTTATCAACATATGTTAGTCTGTTAACTGGGAAAATAGAGAGAGAGAGGGAATTAGTGTTAGCCACATTTCCACACACACTGCATTCACTTACATTCAAGCTCTCTAACTGCTACGTGCTAGTCGCTAGCCGTAATGCTACCAGCATGGCATTTGCTACAATGCTACAGTTTCTTTGTTAGCTTAGTGCTAATGCTATTAGTTTTACACGTGGCTAAGTCTCCACGTGGCTAAACTGGTCGCTATGGCAACTCAGTGCCTGTAGGAAAAATGTGCTCCCCGCTTCAGATTAAACAAGCATTGTTCAGATTTGAATCTTTTACAACACAAACTCACTCGTTTAGGGCGAGCTAAATTTATCTACGGGTTACTTATAAATCATCAAAGCCTCAGCGGGCTATTATGCGAATATCTGTCCGCTTAGACAGCACACATGAAAACAATTCAAAATCGATTGCAAAATTTCTCCCCCTTTTTCAAACCGAATGGCCACTCCTTTGTTTGAGCGCCGCACGTTTGGAATTCACTCGTGTGAAATTACATACTGGCTGAGGATTACTTAAATAGCTACTTTAAAAATCTACAGCCGGGAGAATAAAATTATAGCTGAGTTTGAAAGTGGGACACGCACTAACCAAAACAGACTATACAGGCCTCAAACAGAGATGAAACGAGGAACACGCCCGTTCTAACTCTCGTGCGCTTTAAAGCGACTTCATAATTATTTACTGCAGTTTCATTTCTTCTCAACAAACTCGAGTTAAACAAATACCATCTATTTCATTCAAAACGCACTGTGTTTCACAAACAAGAATGCAATATCACAAATAACCGTTTGTTTCTCTATATTTACTCAATTCTTCCGGATAAAAGTGAGAAATATTTCTATTGTCTCTGGTTTGATTTATCAGATTTAAATCTTTAATGCCCGCATTCTCCACCATTCTGTAAAGAAACCAGTTTAATATAGAGCTATTGTTTCAGCTCCGGGAATTAGTTATTAAATATTTAATATTGCTTGGTTAAAAGTAATATTAATATTTAACTTATTTATACTGTATTAAGTAATCGTCCAGCAATCACTAAAGGTACATTCTGTTAATCTCAATTAAAATCTCGCTTCCATTCCCGTGGCCCCGGTAACGATAAACGAGATTAATAATTTCTCAAGTTTGAGCTAGGTTGCGTTATCTTTGGGCAAATAAGGATGAAAATACTTAAAATCACATTCCAGAGACACTTCTTTATAAAATGGAAAAGGTTTATTCGTGATATTGCTATTCTAACATAAATGGATTACCTAATGATACACAAACAGAATACATGCATACGAGAGTTTTGAGGTTAACTGTGGAAAGAATTACCATTCCTTCTATTTCATAACTTAACTAACCAGGAAAAGATCACGAACAAATCTTTGCTTTGTTACTGCATTCAGATCATATTTACCAGTTCAGTCAGGATTAGGAACGCTTAGTTTGTACTCGCTTGTATTGGTTTAAAGCAGGCTGGAGGTTCTTGCTTCGTTTTCCCACGTGAGTTCAGTTCTTTGTTTCGGGTGTCACGTGGTCGGTTCGGGCTCCTTCGGTTGCTCTCGTGACGTCACCGGGAAAGCTCTCCTTTCCTCTGAAGTTGTTGAGTTCGTTATTCTGTGGTGTTACGGCTTTGGCACGGTCTTGGACTTCTTTGGTTGGTTTCGTTGTGAGAGTCCAGCGGGCCGGCTTCCAGGTCAGCCTTGCGCGCGTTGGAGCGCAGTTACGAGTTCAGGAGCACAAGAGAGTTGCAAGAGAGAGAAGAGAGAGAAGAGAGAGAGCGCGCGCTCTCGCGCGTCGTTTTAAACTGTCAGGGTTTGGACCTCGCCCACAGGCGGCTGGTCCAATCAGAGCGTCGGTGCGGACGGAGCCCCGCCTGCACTGCTCTTGCAAGGCATTTTTCATGTGACGAGAAATAACTTTTACCCATGTATTAAAACTCTTATCAGGTTTACACATTTATAATATCACCACATTCGTTATCTTACGGATTCATACAATTTTGCAACCATTCATAAAAGTCTAAACACTGCAGCCTACACATTAATATCCATATATTTCTTTGTGGATGCTTTGAAAGTCATGAAACGAACGAATGTCTTTAGGAAACGTTCTCGGCACATTCCTTTGTTCCATAATAGGAAGAAAACGCGCGCTTTTGCGCTGAGGCGGAGGAGGGGCTTTAGAGGGTTGCTGATTCTTTAGCTGCCCCCCCCTTTGGTGACTTGTAGAGCCAGTTGAATTCCTGCCGATATACGTTACACAGACCAGCCCGTCTGGCACCAACAACCATTCCACATTCCAAATCACTTAAATCCCCTTTCTTCCCCATTCTGATGCTCGGTTTGAACATCAGCAAGTCGTCTTCACCACATCTAGATGCCTAAATGCATTGAGTTGCTGCCATGTGATTGACTGATTAGCAACTTGTGTTACCAAGCAATTGAACAGGTGTACCTAATAAAGTGGCCGGTGAGTGTGTATATTAGTTACCATAATAGTTAACGTTTATTAATCCTGGTTAATGTTAAAATGTTACTTTCAACATACCACATTATAAGTTAAAAACAAAAGGATACTGTTTGCATTAGTTAATGCGTTATGAGCTAAAAAAAATATTAAAAATGAGCTACAAAAAAAATCTTTGCAAATGTGAAAATAAAGTGAGCCTGAGCTTTTGGCAGTCCTTTCACATAACGCACTGTAGCTATCATTTAATTATGCAATAACTGAAACAGACCTGCTTATGTATTCCAAGATCAATACTGAATCAAAATTAAATCATGAATTTGAGGATACAATATTGGTGCTTATACTCAGGCCTTGTGATTACCAAAACAGAAGTGGTTGGATCTCTTGATATGTATTGTGTCTTTATAGATGTTTTTAACTATGCTACCAAAGAATGCTTTCAGTTTTACTAATCACAGTTCTCATACAATTTTTGTCTTTAGCGGTTATGTTTGTTTGTGTTCTTGTAGGCTATGATCGAACTGGAAACAGCTGAAAAAGCCCAGGAAATGGTGCAGTTCTACAGCAATCACAAGGCAACGATATGTGGCAGACCGGTGTCTGTTTTCATGTGCCATTCCATGAAAACAATAGAGGTATTTGTTTGTGGTTTGTGCTTTAAATGGCAATAACATTTCATAATATTATGTTTACTATATTTCTGATTAAATAAAGCTTTTGTGAGCAGCCAAGACAGACTTAAAAAAACTTTCAAAAATCTTAATTATTCCTAACTTTTGTTTACCAGGGTAGTCATAATGTCACTGCTTCCCTTAACAACTTGGTTCACTAAAATAAAATAGATAAAACATTTTGTTGTGTACTTTCCCTCATGTGCTCTTAAATGCGTGAGCCGTTTTCTTCAAAGAACTCAGAAGGAATTATTTAGAATGTTAAGACTGCTACAGATCTATGAGCAACATCAAGAAAAGTTCTGAATAGAAAAAATTGAGGATAAAATAAATTCAAATAAAAATCAGTCAATATACAGTGGGTACGGAAAGTATTCAGACCCCCTTAAATTTTTCACTCTGTTATATTGCAGCCATTTGCTAAAATCATTTAAGTTCATTTTTTGTCCTCATTAATGTACACACAGCACCCCATATTGACAGAAAAACACAGAATTGTTGACATTTTTGCAGATTTATTAAAAAAGAAAAACTGAAATATCACATGGTCCTAAGTATTCAGACCCTTTGCTGTGACACTCATATATTTAACTCAGGTGCTGTCCATTTCTTCTGATCATCCTTGAGATGGTTCTACACCTTCATTTGAGTCCAGCTGTGTTTGATTATACTGATTGGACTTGATTAGGAAAGCCACACACCTGTCTATATAAGACATTACAGCTCACAGTGCATGTCAGAGCAAATGAGAATCATGAGGTCAAAGGAACTGCCTGAAGAGCTCAGAGACAGAATTGTGGCAAGGCACAGATCTGGCCAAGGTTACAAAAAAAATTCTGCTGCACTTAAGGTTCCTAAGAGCACAGTGGCCTCCATAATCCTTAAATGGAAGGACGTTTGGGACGACCAGAACCCTTCCTAGAGCTGGCCGTCCGGCCAAACTGAGCTATCGGGGGAGAAGAGCCTTGGTGAGAGAGGTAAAGAAGAACCCAAAGATCACTGTGGCTGAGCTCCAGAGATGCATTCGGGAGATGGGAGAAAGTTGTAGAAAGTCAACCATCACTGCAGCCCTCCACCAGTCGGGGCTTTATGGCAGAGTGGACGGAAGCCTCTCCTCAGTGCAAGACACATGAAAGCCCGCATGGAGTTTGCTAAAAACACCTGAAGGACTCCAAGATGGTGACAAGTAAGATTCTCTGGTCTGATGAGACCAAGATAGAACTTTGGCCTTAATTCTAAGCGGTATGTGTGGAAAACCAGGCACTGCTCATCACCTGTCCAATACAGTCCCAACAGTGAAGCATGGTGGTGGCAGCATCGTGCTGTGGGGTGTTTTTCAGCTGCAGGGACAGGACGACTGGTTGCAATCGAGGGAAAGATGAATGCGCCAAGTACAGGGATATCCTGGACGAAAACCTTCTCCAGAGTGCTCAGGACCTCAGACTGGGCCAAGGTTTACCTTCCAACAAGACAATGACCCTAAGCACACAGCTAAAATAACGAAGGAGTGGCTTCACAACAACTCCGTGACTGTTCTTGAATGGCCCAGCCAGAGCCCTGACTTAAACCCAATTGAGCATCTCTGGAGAGACCTAAAAATGGCTGTCCACCAACGTTTACCATCCAACCTGACAGAACTGGAGAGGATCTGCAAGGAGGAATGGCAGAGGATCCCCAAATCCAGGTGTGAAAAACTTGTTGCATCTTTCCCAAAAAGACTCATGGCTCTATTAAATCAAAAGGGTGCTTCTACTAAATACTGAGCAAAGGGTCTGAATACTTAGGACCATGTGATTATTTAAGTTTTTCTTTTTTTAATAAATTCTGTGTTTTTCTGTCAATATGGGGTGCTGTGTGTACATTGAGGACAAAAAATGAACTTAAATTATTTTAGCAAATGGCTGCAATATAACAGAGTGAAAAATTGAAGGGGGTCTGAATACTTTGTATACTGAATACTCCGTAACCACTGTATATACAGGTGCATCTCAATGCATTAGAATGTCTTGGAAAAGACATGGAAAATCTTCATTTATTTCAGTAATTCAACTCAAATTGTGAAACTCATGTATTAAATAAATTCAATACACACAGACTGAAGTAGTTTAGGTCTTTGGTTCTTTTTAATTGTGATGATTTTGGCTCACATAAAACAATTAATAAAAAAAAATCACTCAACAAAATCTCAACAAATTAGAATACTTCATAAGACCAATAAAATACAATTTGTGAATTGTTGGCCTTCTGGAAAGTATGTTCATTTACTGTATATGTACTCAATACTTGGTTGGGGCTCCTTTTGCTTTAATTACTGCCTCAATTCGGCGTGGCATGGATCAGTTTGTGGCACTGCTGAGGTGGTATGGAAGCCCAGGTTTATTTGACTGGCCTTCAGCTCATCTGCATTTTTTGGTCTCTTGTTTCTCATTTTCCTCTTGGCAATACCTAGGGCTGTGACGGTATTGGATTTTTTCTTACCGCAGTGAAGCAGCAACAAATATCGCGGTTTGGCGGTTAATCGCACGGCCCCTTGTAAAGAATTTGACGTGGTTGCACTTGTGCAAGTGCGTGGTCTGCTGCTCCAAAGCATCTGTTTCTCCGCGCAGCAGAGCCACGGCACATTGTAGCTGGAGTCAGATTTCACTGATCACGTGAAGATAGGCACTTTCAGCACGACTGCTTCGTGGGTAGAGCCTACACTCACTGCATCAGCACGAGCGTGAAGGTGCACGCAGTGGACTAAGTGCATTGGAGGATTTGGTTTTCAAACTAAAGTAAAAGACCACTTTTTAAACCAGAGAAGGTGACACAAATAATACTGATGAAAAAGAACGGGTTGAATGTTGAACACTTTTGTTACCATATAGCTATAAACTATGATAAATGTTCATCAGCATGCACTGATTAATCTAATGTTGTATCAAAAAAAAAACCCGGAGAAAGTTAGTCCAAAAGTGCGACCAGTGGGAAGAATGAGCAGAGCCCTGAATGACTTGATCATGACTTGTAAGCTTGTAAATGAACATGGAAATGAATAATAATAAAGTCGTCTTATTTATTCTTAAAACAACAAATGAAATTAACAATAATAACAAAATAATATTAATCTCTATAACTTTGCATTTTTTTCGATATCTTCTGAGTTTAATAGGAATTATGGAACATACTTTGTCATTGTTTGTAACAAATTATTAAAAGAATAACAACCTGAGCAAGCTGCAGAAACAGCAAGCCGAGCTTAATATGCCCCAGGCTTAGTTCTGGTGAGTTCTCTGGTGAGAACTTCGATTCCCATTTCTTTAAACATTGTTTTTCGGGCAAGAGTCCGTAGACATAAACGTACTTGTCCAAGCGCAACTTGTTGAAAACTGTGTATGTTGAAATGGATAGGTTGTAACAGCAAATTGGGATATCATTAATATTATTTGACGATTCGTTAGGCTACATTTATAATAACAACCTTTTTAAAGTGCAAAATAAAAGAGGCTTTTTTTCTTCCTGACCCGACCATTCTCGTTAAATATATCTCGTTTCCAGAATCTCACAATTAATTTTCCTCTACTGAAAGAGAAAGAGATAGCAAATAAAAATTAAGTCTGCACAAAATGTATTTTGTTGTATATATTTTGTATTTTTATTTATTTATATTGTATATATTTTATTCTTCTTGTCCAGAATCAATTTAGTTTTACATTTTGTTGTCAACATAATAATAAGTGTTGCAGAGAAAAAAAAACATTATAATAATGTAGGCCAGTTTGTACAAAAATTTAAAAATAGCATATTTGTTATTTTTATTCGTCTTGTCAAAATACAAAATGTGTTTAACCTTTTGCTGTCAATACATTAGGAAAAGTGTTGCAGAGGGAAAAAAAAGACATCTGTCATTTAAATTTATATGCAAAATATGAACAAAACCGTTGGCTTAGACATGGCAAAATTAAATCTCTTTTTCATGAAACCAAACAGTTAAACTGCCCCGAGAAGAATGTCCCGAGTCAGACTTGTCTGACATGGGTTTCTTCGCAGTAAACTGATCATTGTGTAGTCGGAGTTGAACGTCCTTCAAGGACAGCGCATCCCCACTTTACTCCATCCTCATTCTGCTGTCACTCATCTCCGAACTCCGATCATCTCATTTGGCGGATCCTCTTCCTCCAGTGAAATATGTTCGTGTCAGGGTTATTGTAGGTTTGCATTTTTAAATTCGTTTTTATTTTAATATTGCTTTCAATTTTCATTTTTTTTATAATTTGGTTAAATTTAGTGTCGTTTTTATTTTGTGAAGTTTTCTACCCTACACAAGTTAGTTTCCGTTTTTATTTTAGTTTTAGTAATTCAAGTTTAGCAGAATTAACAGAACACTTCCAGAGCACAGACCAAAGACATTTTAATTTAAACTTATTGACGCAAACCACTAGCAGCACCAAATTAAAGCATGCTGAGATTGATTAGAAAATTATTCATTTTATTATTTTATTTAGTTGCAGTCGGTTTTGTTTTGTTTTAGCTTGTCGTAGTTTTTTTTATTCTTTATTTCATTCTTTCTTTCTTGTCTTAATGCCTTTATTTTCATCAAATAAAGTTCTTAATACAACATATATCACCGTTTAAACATATACAAATTTTCTTATATTTCAATTCGTTTAACAAGCATTTTAGAAGTAAAAATAAAAATATTTATAGTCGCAAAAAGACTGATGTGGCTCGTTTAGGTGACTTGGTTTGCTTTGCATAAAATAAACTTGTTTTTCTGTTTTATAGATTAAATGAAACAAACCTATATTTGACCAAAAAAAATAAAAGTCAGTGGCACTGGGAACTGCTCTCACCCGAAGAGAAGGCAAAATATCTGCGTGCACTCGATGCAAACGCAAACTCTGCGACTGTCATTTAGGATATTGGTTACACAAAAACTACCCAAACATTAAAAAAATGTTTAATAAAATAACCGTGATTTTTAGAGTATATATGCACACTGTAAGCAACTGGTGCAAGCTGGTAATCACTTAAGTGGGTCCAACCGAGTGATTGCGCGAATTATCTCTTACCTTTCCATCCTCTGATGCGGATCCGTCACCTCGCTTTATTACACAAATTAAACACTGTATATGATAAAGGCTAAATATTTAGTATTCCACTTGGCTAAAACACAACAAAACACGGTTTTGGATGTAGGCCTATTTAATAGATAATATTACACTTGTGTTATCTCAACCGCGCTTTCTCTCTCACACACATACATTAGGCTATAATCTTACCTTTCAGAAGCGCGTGTCTGGCTTTAAAACTCATCAGACAGCACCAGCAGCAAAAGGAATTCATGTCTGGATAGTTTTATTCGTTTTGATGACATTTATGAATGTACATTATGATGTTTTGCATGTAGATTAGCCTATTGATGATGTTCAGTTGGGGGGCGGCGCGGGAGTGGTATTACTATAAAGCCAAGTTAATTTAGATTTGGAACAACTAAGGGGTGATAACGAATGCCCAAATGATAAACTAAAAATATCTGTCCTTTTTGCCCTGACTGTGTTGCCGCCCAGGCGACTGCCTAGTTTGCCTATATGCACACGCCGGCCCTGCTCATCGACAGCCTGTCTGTTCTGTCAGGGTGCCGTTATGCACATATGCATGCTGCGCACTGTGCGCTATAACATACATGACACAGAAGCGCTGGTCCGTGCGTGCAGCGCGTGAGCGAGAAGAGGGAGTAAAAAAGTACAGATATGCTGTTCTGAAAGGATGTCGGGAACAGGATATTTTTAGACCACCCACTTCCGTTCAAATTACACCAAATTTACCGACCATTACCGTGTTTTATTCCCGCGTTGCAAGAAATCTGGTCGGTGATGACTTCAACACCACGGTCGGCATCTCGTTACCGCGGTGAAGCGGTAATGCGGTTATCGTCACAGCCCTAGCAATACCTCATAGATTCTCTGTGGGGTTCAGGTCTGGTGAAATTTGCTGGCCAGTCAAGCACACCAACACCATGGTCATTTAACCAACTTTTGGTGCTTTTGGCAGTGTGGGCAGGTGCCAAATCCTGCTGGAAAATGAAATCAGCATCTTTAAAAAGCTGGTCAGCAGAAGGAAGCATGAAGTGCTCCACAATGTCTTACTAAACGGGTGCAGTGATGTTGGTTTTCAAAAAACACAATAGCCCAGCACTAGCAGATGACATTGCACCCCAAATCATCACAGACTGTGGAAACTTAACACTGGACTTCAAGCAACTTGGCCTATGAGCTTCTCCACCCTTCCTCCAGACTCTAGGACCTTGGTTTCCTAATGAAATACAAAACTTGCTCTCATCTAAAAAGAGGACTTTGGACCATTGGGCAACAGTCCAGTCCTTCTTCTCCTTAGCTCAGGTAAGACGCTTCTGACGACAACTGTAGCCAAATTCCTTGACATGTCTGTGTGTGGTGGCTCTTGATGCCTTGACCCCAGCCTCAGTCCATTCCTTGTGAAGTTCACCCAAATTCTTGAATCGATTTTTGCTTGACAATCCTCATAAGGCAGCGGTTCTCTCGGTTGGTTGTGCATCTTTTTCTTCCACACTATTTTCTTCCACTCAACATGCTCTGATACAGCACTCTGTGAACAGCCAGCTTCTTTGGCAATGAATGTTTGTGGCTTACCTCTTCTGGACAACTGTCAGATCAGCAGTCTTCCCCATGATTGTGTAGCCTAGTGAACCAAAGTGAGAGACCATTTTGAAGTCTCAGGAAACCTTTGCAGGTGTTTTGAGTTGATTAGCTGATTGGCATGTCACCATATTCTAATTTGTTGGGTTTTTGTTAAATGTGAGCCAAAATCATCAAAATTAAAAGAACCAAAGACTTAAACTACTTCAGTCTGTGTGCATTGAATTTATTTAACACACAAGTTTCACGATTTGAGTTGAATTACTTAGGGATGCACCGGTTGACCGGCCAAAGATCAGAACCGGCCTGTTTTTGCTTATAATGCGCGATCGGCAACCGGCCGGTTTTTGTCTTTTTTTCGGCCGATTTTTCTGCCGAACATGTCATTTGTGTGGAAGACATTCGGCAGGAGCACAACAAACACAGAAAAACAGATACAATGAAGCGAACAGCCGTTGGTGTAACATTACTGGCACACAAATAAGAGCCGCTTTCCTTTGCTGCTCTAGCTGAAGTTGCTAGTGATGGGTCGGTCTTGAACGATTCATTCATTTTGAACGAATCTTTAATGAGACTCGAGAAGAACGAGTCGTTTCGGGGAGTGATTCGTTCAGTCGTGCATGCGCACCATCCTAAAGGTTCTGTACTGGAATTAGTTCACCTGTTTCGGTTTTTCAGTCGTTCGTTCATCGCGTGACTAATGCAGTATGAGCCGGAAAGATAATTGATTAGTTCACTTTTTGAGTCTTCGGGTTTTTCGAGTCGTTCGTTCATCTTGAACGAGACTCAAAGGTCCGAGTCGGTAAAATGATCCGAACTTCCCATCACTAGAATTTGCGCGGTGTTTCTGTCCACGCCCTGCACAAGAATAGACCGTGAACAGTGGTTCAGCGCAGCTTCTCACGTGTTGGATGAGAAAAGAAACAGACCAACTTGTGACAAAGCTGAAATGCTACTTTTGTAAAGAATAAAAGCGTTCAAGCGTATAAACGTCAGTTCTGTACAAGATTATTTTTATTTTACCTTAAAATTACATTGACTTAATTCGATTTAACAAGCACGAGCTGTAGCATCTTTGTTTTTGCTCGTTGCACTAAACATTATTTGATTTAACATTTTGGAATAATTTATTTATATAGCCTACTTTGGTTTTATTTAGTTTCAAATACCTTTTTCTTTACACCAATTTTAAAAATGACAACAAATGTTGATTAAGTAACATCTTTGTTTGGACTGTTGAATGTGTGTTGGTTGTGTTGTTTAGATTGTAACTATGCAAACGTTGCCTTTCATTTCAAATGGTTACTGTTAATGTTTTCATTTAAGGCCAGTTTTATGTAGTTTCAACCCAATTTAAAAACCATCTTGGTCCATCTTCAACTGGGGTTGACCAGTTGAACATGAGAGGCAGAATTTGTAAAGATGCTTGTTTGTTTTTTCTAATAAAATATATTGATAGGCATTTAAAATTTGTTTAATATGCTATATCCATTAAAATAAAAGCTTAAGAACATTTTGAATTTTAAATAATTTTAATCAAAAACTTGTGACACAGCCACTTATGTCTATGTCATATTGAAGTAACACCACAGACGTAATTATAACACCACAGACCTTATAATGCAAGTTACTAAAGGCTCTGTGTTACCAGAAAATACATTAACATCAGAGACAGTAACACCACATACAAATCAGCTTAGACTTTTCTAAAATGGAGGCTACCATCATGATGATTTCAAGATCAGGGGACATTTTGGAAATATCAACAAGAAGTATGTATTTATATATTTTTTTATCAAAATATGCCAGATCTGCAAGTTATCAACATAACACCACATACACTAATGACAACACATGAAATTGTCAGAGATTTAGCTAACTTCAAAATTTATAAGAAAGAATGTACTCCCCATGCACCCCTCAGATCAACCAGCACCTGCAGTGACCGTTACACACAGGAAGTAGTCCAAATAGAATTCTCCCTTTTCTTAAAGGGTGACATCCATTGTTGAAACACCACAGACATGAATTTGGGGGCAACTTTTTCTTAAATATATATATTTTTAAACAATTAAATATTATACATGTTAAATAAAATCTATATTCACTATATAACCACTTTATTTGTGTTAGAATCTTTCATTATTTCTTGTTGGTTGCTTAAAGGAAAATATCGAATCGAATCGGCCAGTTTGCTCAAAAAATCGGTATCGGCCACGAAAAATCATGATCGGTGCATCACTAGAATTACTGAAATGAACTTTTCCACGACATTCAAATTTATTGAGATACAATACAATATACAATATACAAATTAAGCTCAGATGAGCTTTATTTGTCACATACACAATTATACAGAGTATAATGAGGAGTGAAATGTGTTCTCTGCATTTAACCCATCCAAGTGTAAACACTTGGAGCAGTGGGCAGCCGACTGTGCAGCGCCCGGGGAGCAGTCATGGATTTCCTGTCGGTGCCAGGATTTGAACCCACAACCTTGGGTTACCTCGGGTTTCAAGTCCAACGCTCTATCCATTAGGCCAACGACTGCCCGATGCACCTTCAGATGCACCTGTAGATAGAATATTGGGCAGAAGGGGAAAAAACATCAGTCAATACATATGTTTTGAAATGACTTGCCATATAACACAAAGATGACGAGGATATTTTGTGAACACTTAAGAATATTTTTATTCCAAATGTAAATGAAGGATATTTTTACACTTAAGAATTAGTGGTTTTCATCTGCGGTCTTCCCAAATGTAAATGAATAAACAAATAAAATGATCAAATGATTGTTGTATTCCTTGTACCATGTCTATTTCATCTCAGTCTTCAGGAAACAGAAATGTCTCTTAACAACTATTTGAAAATGGTTGTAGTGTTTAAAATTTTCATCACAATAGATTGTGATTTTTTTTTGTGTTAAAGCTACTTATTTTAAGCAAAATGCACTTATTTATTTATTTTTTATATTTTTACTAAAAACAAGATAAAAGATAAGCCTTTTTTTGCAGTATGTGATGAGCAGCATAGCAAATTTTAGGAATATTGACGTTTTCATCATAACCCTTTTATGCTATTTGTTTTTCCTGTGCCTTTACTTGTTATTTCTCAGTGTTACATGCAACTGGAAAGTACAAAGGCAGCTGAAAAAATGGTTGCACACTACACTCGGAGACCTTGCAAATTTTGGGGGTCGGTGCTGAAGATGGCAATGTGCAGGAAAGGGGATTCTGTGATTAACTGGTAGGTGAATGAGGATTATTCATTTCAGTCCAATGTTGAAATCATGTTTTCATTGAAACTGTCGCTAAGTAGATGGATACACGAATTATACAAATTTTTAGAACTAACTTCACGTTTTGTAGTACAGGTCATTAAAGGAATAGTTAACCCAAAAATGACATTTTGTTTGTTTGTACTATTTTTAACAAATTTTATATAAATGCCACTTACATTTTAAGTGACATTTTAAGGTGACATCAGATATAAGGAAACACTAATAACTACTATTTAAAAAATATTATCAGCAATATGAATGACTGCAGGTGTGTATAAACATTCTGTGTAACTGACTGTACCTTGAAATGTTTTTTACAAAATGACTTCAGCCAATGCACACAGACTTTAGTATAAAATTGGAAACTAGGAAAACCATCCTAGTGCAGAGAATATTTTTGATGTGCTGCTTTTGCATGAGTGTGCATGTAATGTAACAACCTTTGGGAAAGTAACAAATAAATTATTATTTTCTATTTGTTGTGACATCTACAGTTAATGATCTTTTATTATAGGAAATACATTGACAATGCAGAGGAAAGAGAGTTAAAAAAGGAAACAAAAGAAATTAATCCAAGCACTGAAAGGACAGAAAACGACCAGGTAATCAAGACTGGCACAAACGAGGTGAACATTAACATATTGAACACATTTGACTAAATCTGTTCTTTTGCTTTAAATAGAAACAATTTGCTTTAAAGAGTCATGCTTAAACGCAGCACAAAAATTTGATTTGCTTTTTTAAATGGGTGATTGAAGAAATGGTAACCAAGTGTCAGGCATACATGATATCTCTGTCAGTAAAAATCATATAAAGGAAAATGTGTGTGTGCAGAACCAGCACAGTTCTTTACCGGATTGTGAAGGTGTTGGTGGAGATCCAGTTTGTGAAAGTAAAGGTTTGGAAGACGATAGTCAATTGGACAAAACTCCTCTGAAACCTTATCAACCAGACCAAATTGCGGGTAAGTCCATCACACACTTGCTTGTATTAGGAACTCCGTTTGGGGAAACTAAATTAGCTCATACATCAGAGTAGGGTCTATATTGGCTATAATTATTTTACTATTCCAAATTTAGCTTTAGATACATTTATCACAAGAATTAGTGGTAATTTCTTAAAATATTGTGCTTTATAAACAACAAAAATGATCAAAGAAGTTGTATTGCCTTGCCATGTCTATTTCTTCAGTTTCTAAAACATTTTGTTTCTCTAACAACTATTTGAAAATGGTTGTAGTGTTTAAAATGTTTCTGCTAATAGATTGTGATTTTTTTTTGTGTCTAAGCAATTAAGGAAAAACTGTAAATCTTATCTTATTTCAGGTGTGAACTACGTAATCCCAGTAACTGGTTTCTTTTGCAAGCTGTGTAACATATTCTACACTGATGAGAAGAGAGCAAAATCAGAGCACTGCTGCAGCCTTGAACACTACAACAACCTCAAGGTGACTGTGTTCTAGTATTAGAAGAGCAATAATACAATGTTATATTCCCACATATCCACATAAATGTTATGTTACCACATATCAGTTGAATTGTATGGTAAAGTTAACATGAATATACAGTAGGGGTGGAACAATACATGCATTCATACCGAACCGGCACGATACGGACATCTCTGTTCGGTGCATGAGGCCTTACAACGAATACATGCAATTCACCCCCAATCCAGAAGGGGGCGTCTGCAGTAATGCAACACTGTTTGATAACCACCAGCAGAAGAACTGCAAATGCCATGAGTTGCGCACTTGAAAACAAAGCCCCCAGACAGTGACCACGTTCTGATTCTGAATGCGTCTCTCACATAGACTGACCAAGGAGTATACTTTAAAGGCTTGCGCACTCAACTGTTTGTGAAATTGAGCTTTGTGCTCGTGTATCCTACCTCTCTCATTCGGCACAAATCCAAATATTCTATAATATTTCCATATTTGCAATTTAACGTATCTGAATGTTAAACTATTATTCATTATGTAAATTATAGGCTTTGTACTTCAGTCACGGGCGCGCTGATGTTCGGTTCATTGAATTTTATTTTGATAAATTACCAATTGTGCTGTCAAGTTAGTAATGCTGGAACGTATGTGTTTTTGTGTGTGTGTGTGTGTGTGTGTGTGCGCGCGCTCCGGCGCGATCACTTCAACTGTTTCCATATACAGCACAAAAATTAACTGAAATTCAGCATATATAGGCTAACGTTACGTGTCGCACTGTTTTTCCCCTTGTTTATATGTAAACTAAATCAAATATATTTCAAGAATTTATTCATTGTATGTACACTGAACAAAATTATAAACGCAACACTTTTGTTTTTGCCCCCAATTTTCATGAGCTGAACTCAAAGATATAAGATATTTCGATGTACACAAAAGGCCTATTTCTCTCAAATATTGTTCACAAATCTGTCTAAATCTGTGTTAGTTAGCACTTCTCCTTTGCCGAGATAATCCATCCACCTCACAGGTGTGGCATATCAAGATTATGATGATCAGCACAGGATTTCAGACAGGCTGGTGATCAGAGAGCCCCAAAGCTGCCCATGGAACAGAGTGATATGCATTCTTTATAGTTGTGTAGCAGAGATCCAATATATTACTTTCTCTGGTAGGACCTATGATGTGGTGTCTGTATTTTGGCAATTCACGGGAGAGATTTGCTTTATTAAAGTCCCCAAGAATGATTAAAACAGAGTCTGGGTGTTGTTGTTCTGTGTTTGTGATCAGATCAGCGAGTTTCTGTAAAGCTGAGCTCACGTGCGCTTGCGGAGTAATGTGGACACTCACGAAAATGAATGAACAGAACGGCTTGCAGTTGATGAAGAGCGTTTATAGATCAGAACAGCACATCTTTAACATTATTACATCTGAACACCACCTGAAGCACGTTCCACCACCACGAGATTTCTCAGTTTATTGTCGCGATCAGATCTGATCAGCTGAAAGTTCGGAAGATGAAGCGAGCTGTCTGGAATGGTGCCATTCAGCCAGGTGTCAGTGAAACAGAGCAGCAGAGTTTGAAAAATCATTGTTTAACCGGAAAAGCAGGAGTTTGTCTGTTTTGTTGGGTAGAGAGCGGAGATTCGCTAGATGGATGCTAGGCAACGGCGTTCTTAATTCCCGCCGACGAAGCTTCATGAAGGCACCGGCTCGCTTCCACCGACTACAATGTCCAGCAAAACATCAGAATAGACGAAATCTGGTGAAATATCGGGTGTTGTGTACTTCCGAATGTCCAGCAATTAGTCTTTGGTGAAACTGATTGCAGGGATATAACTAAATACAGGACAAACTAACAAAAACATACTAGACTAGACTACCGCACTACTAGACTATTGCAATCTTGCAAGGTTCCGTTATAATCAATGAAGCTCTCAAAACTGCATAATGAATCTCTTGTTTAAATCGCATCTGCTCTTTATGAGATGATTCACAAGCTTGAAAAACTGGGCTTAAAAACTACATTTTCAGCTGTGAGTGAATTTGACCAAATAAACCACCTGCAATTGGCCAGATACAGTGAGTGAATTTTTTATTTGATCCCCTGCTGATTGTGTATGTTTGCCCACTGACAAAGAAATGATCAGTCTATAATTTTTATGGTAAGCTTATTTGAACAGTGAGAGGTGGAATAACAACAAAAAATACAGAAAAACACATTTCAAAACCCTTTTTGGCAATCACAGAGGTCAGACGTTTCTTGTAGTTAACTAACCAGGTTTGCACACATCTCAGGATGGATTTTGTCCCACTCCTCTTTGAAGATCCTCTCAAAGTCAATAAGGTTTTGAGGCTGACGTTTGGCAAACTCGAACCTTTAGCTCCCTCCACAGATTTTCTATGGGATTAAGATCTGGAGACTGGCTAGGCCACCCTAGGACCTTAATGTGCTTCTTCCTGAGCCACTCCTTTGTTGGCCGTGTGTTTTGGGTCATTGTCATGCTGGAATACTCATCCACAACCCATTTTCAATGCCCTGGCTGGCTTCAATGCCCTGGCCCTGACGGTACATGGCCCCGTCCATCGTCCCTTTGATGTGATGCAGTTGTCCTGTCCCCTTAGCAGAAAAACACCCCCAAAGCATAATACTTCCACCTCCATGTTTGATGGTTGGGATGGTGATCTTGGGTCATATACAGAATTCCTCCTCGTCTAAACACGGCAGGTTGAGTTGATGCCAAAGAGCTCGATTTTGGCCTCATCTGAAAACAACACTTTCACCCAGTTCTCCTCTGAATCATTGGCAAACTTCAGAGGGGCCTGTATATGTGCTTTCTTGAGCAGGTGAACCTTTCGGGCACTGCAGGATTTCAGTCCTTTATGGCGTAGTGCATTACCAATTGTTTTCTTGGTGACTATGGTGCCAGCTGCATTGAGATCATTGACAAGATCCTCCCGTGTAGTTCTGGGCGGATTCCTCACCGTTCTCATGATCATTGAAAATCCACGAGGTGAGATCTTGCATGGAGCCCCAGTCTGCGGGAGATTTACAGTTATTTTGTGTTTCTTCCATTTGTGAATAATCTCATCAACTGTTGTCACCTTCTCACCAAGATGTTTGGCGATGGTCTTGTAGCCCATTCCCGCCTCGTGTAGGTCTACAATTTTGTCCCTGACATCCTTGGACAGCTCTTTGGTCTTGGCCATGGTAGAGAGCTTGGAATCTGATTGATTGATTGCTTCTGTGGACAGGTGTCTTTTATACAGTTAACAAGCTGAAATTATGAGTACTCCCTTTAAGAGAGTGTGCCTAATCTCAGCTCCTTACCTGTATAAAAGACACCTGGGAGCCAGAAATCTTGCTGATTGAAAGGAGATCATATACTTATTTCACTCATTAAAATGCAAATCAATGTATAACTTTTTTTAAATTAGTTTTTCTGGATTTTTTGTTGTTATTCTGTCTCTCACTGTTCAAATAAACCAATCATTAAAATTATAGACTGATAATTTCTTTGTCAGTTGGCAAATGTACAAAATCAGCAGGGAATAAAATAAATGTTTTCCCGTCACTTTAGGTCTGTGATTGGCTACATTGAGAGTTTAATGCAGAAAATTGCTGGTGCATATTAAAATAATTAAAGGGATAGTTCACCCAAAAATGAAGGTTTACTGTTATTTTACTCACTTTCAGGCCATCCAAGATGGAACATTAAAGGGTTAGTTCACCAAAAGATGAAAGTTCTGTCATTAATTACTCACCCTCATGTCATTCCAAACCTGTAAGAACTTCTTTCATCTTCGGAACACAAATTAAGATATTTTTGATGGATTTCAAGAGTTATCTGACCCTCCATAGACAGCAATGATCCTTACACGATCAAGGCTCAGAAACGTAGCAAAGAGATTGTTAAAATAATCCATGTGACATCAGTGGTTCAACCGTAATTTTACGAAGTTACAAGAATACTTTTTGTGCACAAAAAAACTAAAATAACTTTGTTCCACAATTTGTCTCCCTTTTTGGAGAGTATCACATATGTAAACAATGTATGACGTGGAGGAGACGAATTGTTGAATTAAGTCGTTATTTTTGTTTTCTTTGCGCACAAAGTATTTAATAAAGTTTTTTTTAAAGTAATTAATTACAGACTTTTCATTTTTGGGTGAACTATGACATGGATTTTTGTATTGTTATTTTAATGTTTCTTGAGGTCTGCTTATAATGTTCATACAGTTTTTTGCACAAAAAATAAATGAAAAATTATTATTTTCAACACTGATTCTGAACCTCTCAGAAACAGGCTATTTTTGAAGATGGGTCCTTTAAGACTTCTCCGTAATCTGCCACTGTTATGATTGGCTAATGTCATTGCATAGGAAACAGTATCAACGCCCTCTCGCTATTGCGTGTGAGTGTTTTGACAACATCAAAATAAAACAATATATTTCCAGACAAAGTATAATTAAATCATCTACTTATGGTTGAGGCAGCTGCAGTCAGATCTAGTACTGCGTCATCTTCCAACAAATGTTTCTTTGTGAACTCCATGACACTGTGCCTCGTTTACAAAACAAAATCCTCCGATCAATCCTCTAACACAATCCAGGATGCCATTAAAAATAAACTATCCACTTGTTCCTTACATTGGGAACCTTCTGATGTCTGTACAATACGTGATCCAACTGTTTAAACCAAACGTGTCAAAGCGAACGTTTTTCACTCCGTTTGTCCTGACAACAAACTCGAGAGTGTGGAGTGTGTTACAAAGTGAACACGCATTTGTATACTGTATCCAGTGTAGACAAGATAGCGGCAATTTAATTTCTATTTGATTTTGACAGGATGCGACACTCCATTCTAGTATTGATAGTTGTGTATATATTGTCACACTAACAGTCGTCTGAAGGTCTGAGTCATCTAGCAAATAAACTGTAATAATGTGAGAAATGTTGAAGGTTTCTAAATAAATTTTGGTTTGACTGTATATTTAATTTTTACAGTGAAGACTATGCAGTGCTATTTTACAGTTGATTATTCGGTTTCTGGACACATAAAAAACTTTTGTAAAAATTGTGTAAATAGCACTAATAAATAAATATAACGAACATATAAATTAAACAATTTCAAGCAAGGCCCACTGGTACAACCCACTGCAGGGCCCCACAAACCCCAGTTACGGTCCTGTGTGCCATCCATAATTTTAAGTCCATTCATGAAACTCTGCATGGCACAAGCTGGCATCCAATCTTCCAGCCAATGAAACAACATGCTTCATATGCTTCTAGTCCTGGTTATGTGGATGAACTTAACATATTGTTTTGATTTTCAGCTTAAACATGCTGAAGTGGTGGAAGAGGCAGATGCACACCCAGATGGCTGAGTGAAAAACAAAAAGAAGACAAAGACATTGTACTTTTGATCCATTGTTTTTATATTTTTTCATTCCAGTTAGTTTCCATATTCTTTCTGTTCAAATGTTTTGTTTTTCAACGTGTTACAAGAGTAAGTGTGTGTGAGAGGCAGATTTTGTGGACAAAATTGTGAAGCCATTGTGATGGTTTGGATGTTTAACAGTAAGCAGAACGAACATGTATATCCCATAAAGGAGAATGTTACGCTAAGCTCTTGAAATAAACTCATATTTGTTTACTGTCATGCATAGTATGAAAGCTTCTCCATTACTACCTTGATAAGAGCAGGGTTACCTTTAGTTATGCAAGCCTCTTCAGTGGTCATGGCTGGTAATGAAATGCACTGTGAGAGAGTGCAGGTTTACTTTGACATAACAATGAAATCTATAATGTTTAAACCTCACAGTATTCAATTATTTGTAAGGAAATTGTCCCCGAAACTATATGAATGAGTGTACAATTTCCCATCAGTTCAGCAGATATTACAAATGTATCTTACATACCACAAACCCAATACACTATGCCTCGCAGCTTGAGTCTGTAGAGGTTAGAATTAAATTAACATGCAATGATTTGTACAAGTAGAGGCACATTTGTTAATACAGTTGTTCTCTTTTGTGTAAATATCAACTGATGTTTCAAGTTGAACACAAAATGGTCTGGTGAATAGTTTACCTTCCACAAACACAAACAACTACCAGTGAATAGTAAGATATATTTTGCAACAATTATCGAAATGATAGACATTTGTGCAAACAATTAAAAATTGAGATTAATATCTAGTCCTCTCTTTACAATAGTCAATGTTGAATAAAAAAACTAATATATCTACATTCCAATAAATGTAAACTAAGACATTTAGTAAATGGCAAAAAAAGAATACATTTTTAATGATGGTTATTTTTAAGCTCTAAACAGCCAGACATTTCAGTCATGACAATTGGAAAGTATTTTGATTGTCAAAGGTACTCCGTATAGATACAAATGTGAAACTGCACAATAAATATAATAATATGCAATACAGTCCTAACATCAGAAGCACATTTACTTTACATGCATGTTAGTTAATGCATAAAATTAACAAAGGTTGAAAATAGCTGCATTTAAAATGACAATAAATACCACATTCTTTTGTATCAGTTTTACTTGATTCATACTCTTAAGCACACAATTATTTTCTCATATCACTGGAATGTATCCACCTTTTTCTTCAATGCAGAAGTAAACCTATGGGCGAGATTTCAGTTTCATTAGCCGCTATATGAATAACAAGAAGAATAACAACGTGCAGTGAACTGTTTGCACTACAAACCAGTGTTCATAATTAAGATAATACATTAAAATAATATTTTAAGACACCAATTTTCAGTATCAAGCAACAAAACAAACTTTTATACAGCTAAAAAAATATCTGGACGCAGATGAGACTGGAAGCTAGACCCATTGAATTTACAAATGGCCGCGGCCATTTTTACAGCAAGAACAAGGTGGATAGCATCAGTTCTTTGCAGTGACATCAGAAATTTCTGCACAACAATGAGATTTTTTGAGACATTATAGAATGACCTGAGTCGATTAGTTTGACGCGTTCTGCTAGCAGGAATAGGAACCTTTATAGTTAGTATACATCAACAATAATGTACATTTTGTAGCAACTGAGCACAGTATCACTTTAATCAAATACATTTATATTTTAAGCACTGTTTATTTTGTATATATTGACACACTGATTGGTTACATATGGCTTTAACTAAAAATAGAAATGTTTTCAGAATGTTCCGATTGCACAGCATGCACAACTTATTCAGCCCAACTCGTAGAGCATGGGCTTGCAACGCCGATATTCTGGGTTTAATTTTACAGGACACAATTCCTTAAATGGACTTCTATGTTGCTTCGAGTAAAAGCATATTTATAAATAAACTTTAAACGTTCAAGTACCAGATTGCCAGCTTATCATTCTTAAAGGTTACATGTTTACAGAGATGCACATTTCATCTTTAAGAGTTGAGGCTTTTGATACTATATTCAATTTAAAAAAAATATTTTGCACATTTTGGCCTTGATCTTGAGCTTGCCTAAGAGATAATAACAGCCGGCACTGGTGCAATGGGGGTGAAGGGACAACACTCTAATGCAGGGGTCACCAAACTTGTTCCTGGAGGGCCGGTGTCCTGCAGAGTTTAGCTCCAACCCTAATCAAACACACCTGAACCAGCTAAACAAGGTCTTGCTTGGTATACTTGAAACTTCAAGGCAGGTGTGTTGAGGCAAGTTGGAGCTAAACTCTGCAGAACACCGGCTCTCTGGGACCGAGTGTGGTGACCCCTGCTCTAATGTGTGTAATTCAAGGACTGGTGTAAGCAGCAACAGTCCACAGTCTATCTATATACACACACATGTACACATTCCTCCTACAACTGGAGCTCTAGATTTGGCTTTTGGCTCCAGTACAGATTTTAATTACCAAAATGTATGGTGTTTACGGATTGCTCTGATGTCCATTGTGTCCAGGAGAGTCATACCGCATGATTTGCCGTGGGGTGCCGTACCCAACCATGCCAGATTGAGATGCTCCACGATTGCTTCCCATTTGGAAGCCGATAAGACTGCGACCTTGACGCAGCTGCTCCTCAGAAAACTCCCTCTTGTGGACCTTGGCTTTCCTAAAACACAATAAAAACATTAAAATGCAGGAAGTGTGTGCTTAAAGGTTGCATGAGATGGAGTAGCTGTATTTGATTTAGTCCCTTTGATCCAGATTTCTGACTGTTGGCATAAGACTGGCCCAATTTTCAGACAACAGCAAAGAAATTTGTGTTGATTTTCTCTGGTCTTTCTTTTGAAAAATAATAAAAGATTATTTTTAACACCGATAACGACAGAATGTTCAGAATGTATTTCAAGCTTTCTTTTGAAAAATGACAAAAGATTGTTTTTAATCACTGATAACACGACAGAATGTTCAGAAAGTGTTTCAAAGATCCAAAGCCATTAACCTCACAACTAATTATTCTTTTTTCATACGTGCTCATTGGCCTTTTGTAATGTCGCGATTGTGACTCTTGCACACTATAACAAGACCAGCGAAACACTCCACTGTCTTGTGCTCTATGCAAACACATACTGTTTCTCATAAAGTGCAGAAGTTGTGTTGAAACACAGAATTTTAAGTATAAATTAAAACACAGATTTTTCTTATTTTCCGTCACTGATTTTGGTCTTCAAGTTAGTTTAAGCCAATGCGGTGCGGTCTTTGCAATCTAAAAAATCTGATGCTCAAGACATGAAAATGGTATATAGGCAAAAATTTGTCACATATGAAAAAAATCATGCTTTGGTAAAAAGAAATTGCCATAAAAGGCTGAAATTATGAGATATAAAGACATAATTATGAAATATGGTTATTATTATGACAACATTAAACATTTTATTATGAGGTAAATATATTATGAAGTAAAAAAAAATATGACAAAAAGTTGAAATTATGAGGTGAAAAAAAAACACATTTCGACATTTTATGTCATACTCGCAACTTTTTATCTCATAATTATGAGGACCTCAAGCTCAATCGGGTCACACAAAGGTGCATATACACTGTTGTTTTTCTAACAACAAGGCTATGGATCTGTCACGAAAGCCTACTAATAAATTGGATATATAGGCAATAGCCAATTTAGATAACACCAAAAGTACTTACCAATGATTATTTGAAATGAAAATAATAATTTTGTAATGAATCAGCAGTTCTTAAAGAAGGTCTCTTGCACTGTTCACACTCTAATTACCCACATATCGTAATGTGTGACTGACTTAGAGCCAGCTAGGTACAGATAAAACAATTTGATTGGCTGAAGAATCTCAATTTAGATTCTATTAATTTGCACTGTTGCAAACTCTTTCACCACTTTTCGTTTGTACACTGACAACGGACATAATCAGGAGCTTAAAGTGACTGGATATACAGGTACATAAAAAAAATAGAATATGGTGAAAAAGTTCATTTTTTCTTGTAACCTATACATCAAAAATTAAAAGATTCATTTTATATCATCTCTTGTTCTTTGAAACCACAATAATGGGGAACACTGCTGACTTGGCAATGGTCCAGAAGACGATTATTGACATCCTCCACAAAGAGGGTAAGTCACAGAGGGTCACTTGGGAGAGCTTCACAAGGAGGGAACTGGAGCTGGATTCGGTGCATCAAGAGTCACCACACTCAGATATCTTCAGGAAAAGGGCTACCAAGCCACTTCTGAAAAGAAACTTCGTCAGAAGCATCTTACCTGGGCTAAGGAGAAAAAGAACTGGACTGTTGCTCAGTGGTCCATAGTCCTCTTTTCAGATTAAAGTAAATTTTGCATTTCATTTGGAAATCAAGGTCCCAGAGTCTGGAAGAAGAGTGGAGAGGCACCGAATCCATGTAGCTTGAAGTCCAGTGTGAAGTTTCCACAGTCTGTGATGATTTGGGCTGCCATGTCATCTGCTGGTGTTGGTCCACTGTGTTTTCTGAAGTCCACAGTCAACGAAGCCATCTACCAGGAAATTTTAGAGCACTTCATGCTTCCTTCTGCTGACATCTTTATGGAGATGCTGATTTAATTTTCCAGCAGGACTTGGCACCTGCCCACACTGCCAAAGGTACCAAAAGCTGGTTCAATGACCATGGTGTTACTGTGCTTGATTGGCCAGCAAACTCGCCTGACCTGAACCCCATAGAGAATCTATGAACCCCATAGAGAATCTCAACTCCCCCCCCCCCCCTCTCTCTTTTGCCCTATGCCCCATTGAACTCTGACCATCTGACTCTTCACAAACACACTCACAGACACCCCCCACCCCACATACATACACACACACACACACACACACACACTCTGTGACCAGCACCAGTCACCTTGTACAGCATTGGACTGACCTTATTCAAATACCACATCTGACAGTTTGAATAAAGACTGATCTCTGAGCTTTGTCACTTTAAATAGACTGATAAGCTCTTTTGCACTACATCAATTATATCTGCACTGTTTGTTTATTTCACTGGTTTGCACTCTATATCTACCATGTGCCTTATGCTACTTATTTTTTTTATTTTTTTATTTTTTTTTATTTAATTTAATTTTTATTTTATTTTTACTTGTCCTTGTATATTTGTAATAGTTGCATTTCATATATGTATGTGTATATATATTTGATGTGTATTATCTGTATTTTACATTCTACTGTTAGTGTTTAGTGTTATCTGTATGCACCAAGGGTCTGAGAGTAACGTAATTTCAATTCTCTGTATGTATGTACGGTACATATAACAGAATTGACAATAAAGCTGACTTTGACTTGACTTTGAAAGGAGGCCCAACCAAGTATTGAGTGCATATAAATTAACATAATTTTTAGTAGCCTGACATTTCTGTTTAAAATATACTTTTTTTATTGATCTAATGTAATATAAAAAATTTGTGAGACAAAATTTTGGGTTTTCATGATCTGTAAGCCATAATCATCAAAATTTCAAGAAATAAAGGCTTGAAATATTTAACTCTGTGTAATGAATCTATATAATATATGGGTTTCACTTTCTGAAATGAGTGACAAAAAATATTGAGCTTTTTCATGATATTCGAATTTATTTAGATGTAAATAGGAAATTAAAGATAAACTAAATTTATTTTTAGACTTTTTACACCAAATATGAAGGCTTTGCTGCAAAGACTGCAAATGGGTGACTCCTGAATGGGTGACACTTTGTCCAGCTCACCTATGAAACCAGTCTTTGTCTCCACGGTAATGTCCATCATCCTTTGTCAGAGCTTCACTTCCCAAAGCCATCAGTGTCCCCTGGACTGCAGCCATGTCCTTTCCTTTAAAACAGAGCAAAAAGCCTTATGAACATGATACCTGTGACACCAAAGGCATTTTGTTCAGTCCTATATACACCATGTTAATGACAATAGTTAAATCAGGAGTTCTCAACTATGGCCCTTTAATATCCACTTTCCTGCTGAGTTTAGCTCCAACCCTAATAAAACTAATGAGGATTTTTGATATATGAAAATAGATAATGAAGGAAAATGTGCATCTCATTCAGTCAAACTGATGGATAAGGATTGTTTGTTATGCAACCTTATGATCTGAAATTATAGACCTACTTTATATTCTTCAAGAAATGGCTAAAAACACATCTCTTCCATCGCTATTTTACCCTCTAACTCCAGCACTCTCTTTTCATTTTCTAACTGCTTGTTTTTCTTCTTTTTTATTTTATCTACTTGTTTTCTTTGTTTGTGTGTGTGTATATATATATTTGTGCTGTTAATCGATTAAAATATTTAATCACTTTATTCACAGTCATGGACTGTGATTAATCATGATTAATTGCACATTTTAAATACTATGTTTTACCTGTAAATGTGTTGAAATAAAGAAATGCATGACAAACTAGTTTAAGGAAACTACTTACACCTGTGCCAGGTATGCGACATAATCCTTATTATTCTTTTATCGTAATACTTTAGTTTTTATTCAGCCTTTATCAGCCTTTAAACTGGCAATAAAACATTTACCAAGCCACATCTCTTCAATCCCAGTATATATTTACTCAACTATTATTAAAAGTATTTCTAAATAAATACAATAAAATATTTATAGCAACCTTAAGCGAAGCATTATGACAAAATGCATTATGAAGAAGAATTGGCACCTGTTTGTCACGTTACCGTCGGGGCAAGGAGCGAGGAGACGAGGAGAGCATTCAATATCGCTTTATTGAAGCACGACATGGAATACAGGGGTAGAAAAACACATGACATAAACAATATCGAACATCAGACATGGGAAAAACTAAGGCTTAAGAATACTGAGGAATCACACGAGGAGAACTGAAACAGGTGAGGAGTAATCAAACACAAACGGGGACTAATGAACTAATGATGACAGAACGAGGACAGGAAGGACCATATATGGTCCCAAGAGGAAGGGATACACAAGACATGGGGATACAGGTCTGACATTACCCCCCCTCCCAACAGGCGATTCCCGTGCCATACAACATCCAATGGGGGGGGCGCTCTGGAGGCCTCAAGGGACATGGAGCCTAGACAGGTTGCCTCCAGGGCGATGGCTGTTCCGGGACCAACGGCAGAGCAGGGACCTCGGGCAGCCATGGCGGATCTAGGGACTCCATGGGCCATGGCGGATCAGGGGACTCGGGTGGCCATGGTGGGTCAGTATCAAACACAAACGGGGACCATGGCTAATGATGACAGGCGAGGACAGGAAGGCCATGGCGGGTCAGGGTCGGGCGGCGGGGTAGCAAAGACAATTATTGGAGAAGTCTACAACCTTACCCCTCCAGTGAGGCGATGGGCTCAGGGACTCCAATGTGAGCGGAACGGAGCGGCTCTGGAGGGACTGTGAGCTCATGGCGGAGACAGGTTGAGCTCCTGGAACGGAGCGGCTCTGATGGACTCTGTGAGCCCCTGAAAAGCAGGAGTGGACTCAGGGTGAGCAAGTGGACTAGTGAGCTCCTGGACCGGAGCGGCTCTGGAGTGGACTCGTTAGCTCCTGAACCGGCGGCTCTGGAGTGACTCTGTGAGAGCTCCTGGAATGGAGCGGGCTCTGGTGGACTCTGTGAGCTCCTGGAACAGCGGGCTCTGAGTGGACTCTGTGAGCTCCTGAACGGAGCGGGCTCTGGAGTGGACTCTGTGAGCTCCTGGAATGGAGCGGGCTCTGGAGCGGATGGACTCGTGAGCGAATGGACTCGGATAGCTCCTGGAGCGGCGATGAGCCGGGCTCTGGAGTGGAGCGGTTGGAGGACTCCTGTGAACCTCCTGGAGGCGGGCTCTGAGTGGACTCTGTGAGCTCCTGGAATGGAGCGGGCTCTGAGTGGACTCAGTGAGCTCCTGGAACGGAGCGGGCTCTGGAGTGGACTCTGTGAGCTCCTGGAACGGAGCGGGCTCTGGAGTGGACTCTGTGAGCTCCTGAAATGGAGCGGGCTCTGGAGTGGACTCTGTGAGCGAATGGACTCTGGATAGCTCCTGGAATGGAGTGGGCTCTGGAGTGACTCTGTGAGCTCCTGGAACGGAGCGGGCTCTGGAGTGGACTCTGTGAGCTCCTGGAACGGAGCGGGCTCTGGAGTGGACTCTGAGCTCCTGGAACGGAGCGGGCTCTGGAGTGGACTCTGTGAGCTCCTGGAACGGAGGCGGCTCTGGAGTGGACTCTGTGAGCTCCTGGAACGGAGCGGGCTCTGAGTGGACTCTGTGAGCTCTGTGAGCTCTGGAGTGGACTCAGTGAGCTCCTGGAACGGAGCGGGCTCTGGAGTGGACTCTGTGAGCAAGTGGACTCAGTGAGCTCCTGGAACGGAGTGGGCTCTGGAGTGGACTCGGATAGCTCCTGGAACGGAGCGGGCTCTGGAGTGGACTCGGTTAGCTCCTGGACCAGAGCGGGCTCTGGAGTGGACTCGGTTAGCTCCTGGACCGGAGCAGGCTCTGGATTGCGCTGTCTAGGAGCGGGCACTGGAGGAAGCATTCTAAGAGCCGGCACTGGAGGGCGCTGTCTAGGAGCGGGCACTGGAGTGGACTTTCGGGGGCGCTCGGGAAGCGCTGACTCTCGGGGACGCTCGGGAAGGGCTGACTCTCGGGGGCGCTTGGGAAGTGCTGACTCTCGGGGGCGCTCGGGAAGCACTGAACTGGACGGAACCAGCGGCGATGACAACAGACTGGATGTCTCCGTTCTCGCAAACCACAAGCAATAGTGAGTGGTTGCCTCTTTCGCAAAGAGGTCTATTTCTGCTCTCCCAAACTGTTGCCAGAAGATTCCTGGATAGAGCGTCTGCTACTTGGTTGCTTGATATTGAGAGGTGAACTGCCCTTAGCGATGCTAGATTAGGAACAGACCACGTGAGGATCTTGCGAGTGAGATGCAGAGATGCACCTTGATGATTCAGATGAAACACCATCAAGGTATTGTCTAATCGGATGAGCACATGGCGACCAGACAGAACCGGTAGAAAACAAGAGCAGACTGGTGTTGTGGACAGCTTGCTGTCTTGAGGGGACACACAGCATCCAGTCGTCCAAGTAGGGCAGGATTCGTATCCTTCTGGACTATATAGAGGACATAAAGCTGCAGTCATGCACCTTGTGAACACACAAGGGGCTAGAGACAAGCCGAAAGGGAGGACTTTGAACTGGTAAGCTTGGTTCTTGAAACAGAAACGAAGAAACTTTCGATGATGGGGAACAATCGGAATGTGAAAATAAGCATCTTTCAAAACGATGTTCGTAAACCAGTCTCCCTTCATGACAGCACGAAGAACATCGGCTGCACGTAACATCCAAAAGGGAGAGTTTTCAGAATTGTTTTTAAAAGCCTCAAGTCTAGAATTGGACGAAAACCACCGTCCTTTTTGGGAACCATGAAGTTGAATAAAACCTGCCCTTTGAACAAGGGGCTGAACTCTTTCTATTGATCCCTTCTTCAACAGAGAACAAATTTCCTGAGAGAGAGAGCGCCATTGAACAAACTCCATCCCCTATTACTGTGGGAATAATCCTTGAGAACTTTGGTGGCCGGCATCAAAACTGCAGGGTATAACCCTTACTCAATGTTGTCCAAACCCAAGGATCTACTGTTGTCTGCCTCCAGTACTGCAGGTGTACAACTTGAAAAACGATCGACTTCCAGCCCAACCAGATCATACCTTGTGTGTGCAGCCTTTAGCAGCAATGGAGGGATGCTGACGTGGGCCCCCTGGCACTTTGCCGCTGATGTGGTCGAAAGCCTAGCGTGTCCTCAGCGACCCGAGGTCTCTGTGGACCCGGAGACTGTGGGGTAGAGCGCTGACAAATCATTGCTCTGGCATTGCCCTGCAATGATGAACCTGAGTGGGCGGCACCTTGAAAACAGGACCTCGTGAGTCTGGGTCAACCGACGAGTCGTTTTGGACAACTTCACTCTTTTGTCCAAAAGTTCAGAGACATTAGGTCCAAAGAGGTATCCAGGAATGATTGGAAGATCTCATAAAGTCTTCTTGCAATCCTCAGGCAGCTTAGCCTGTGCAATCCACACCTGGCGACGGGCTGCCAGAAGTGTGGCCGTAAGGGTACCCAGTTCACGTGTAACATGGCCCATGGTCAAAAGAGCAGTTTGGAGGAATTGAGAAACGGACGGGTCAACATTCGCCGATTCGAGTGTACTGGTTATGGCGAGAAGCAATTAATACAATGTGTTCTCAGCAGTGGTGGTCAGTAACGGCAGTACAACTACTTCATTGTACTTAAGTACATTTTTCAAGTATCTGTACTTTACTGGAGTAGTTTTATTTTGAGTAACTTTTACTTTTACTTCACTACATTCCAAAGCATAAGATCGTCTTTTACTTCACTACATTTCATAAAACATATCGTTACTCCTTATAATACATTACGTGCTCGAGACGCAGAAGCGTGTGTATGATTCATGAACAAACTGATTCTTTTCAATGAACCTGTTCAATCGGTTCGCAAATCGCAACAAACTGACACTGAACTGGATCCAGCGCGATGACAACAGACTGGATGTCTCCATTCTCGCAAACCACAAGATCTAGTGAGTGGTTGCCTCTTCGATTTCTGAAACTGTTACTAATGCACCACATTAGGATTAATTTTGTAACTGAAGATAATATTTAGCGTCAAAACTTGGTTGCTTGTTTGAGACTGAACTGCTGTAGCGATGATCTATTTAAGACCACTGAGGATGCTTGAATGCAGAGATCAACATCATTGATGTTTTCAGATGAAACACATTAAAAGGTATTGTCTAAATAAAATAACTCATGCATCATATTCTAGAAAACAAGAGCAGACTGGTGTTGTCAAATGCTACGTCTTGAGACCTATAATACATTTTTATTGTTTGAATCGAACAATATGAATTCTATTGATTTGAACAAACTTAAGTTGAGAACTTTTATCTTTATTCGAAAACGATAATGATTGGAAGATCTCATAAAGTCTTCTTGCAATCCTCAGGCAGCTTAGCCTGTGCAATCCACACCTGGCGACGGGCTGCCAGAAGTGTGGCCGTAAGGGTACCCAGTTAACGTGTAACATGGCCCATGGTCAAAAGAGCAGTTTGGAGGAATTGAGAAACGGACGGGTCAACATTCGCCGATTCGAGTGTACTGGTAGTGGCGAGAAGCAATTAATACAATGTGTTCTCAGCGTGGGTTATATATGCAGTAGACTCATTTGCCTTTTTCAACAATGAGTCTGTGCGACTGTATTGAACACTGGGACAATGGACATTGCTTTGAAGTGCCTCATCAGGTGAAACTACCAGGGTAGCAACAAGCTGCTCAATTTCTGGAGCACGGACCGCATCAAAAGTGTCTGCATCCGCCATTGACGCTAGTGTACGAGCAGTCCTTGATTGCCTTTTGGGTACCCCGGCTCCCGTCAAAGCATTAGAAAATTCTGCCACAAAATCCTTACACGGGGGCATAAAAAAGGAAGATCCAGCTGATGCCTGCCTAAAGAAAACATTAGACTGAGCTGGTTGTGTAGGCGAGCTGTGTCACGGTATGAATGGGAGAATAAGACTCAAATGCAAAAGATTAGTTTTATTCTTAATATAACAGAAAATAAACACAAATCAAGCCACCTCGAAGGGGAAAACCAAAATCTCTATAAACATACGCAGGGAAAATCCAGGGAGCAAGCAGGACAGGGTTCCAGGCAGACTTCAGGGAAATATTGTGAGACATACCAACCCCGGACTCGTGAGACTCATGACAGCTGGTGGTGTCGTCCGCTGGAGATGGGTTATGGACTGAATTCTCACTAGAGCCCTCAGCTTTTGACAAACAAGTCTGGGTCTCTTGAGGGAAAGATGACGTTCAGATGATCCTGGAAAAAAGAGTCAGAAGCACTTGTAGAAAGTACATCAAATTTGGTATGACGTAAAGGAGAAGAGGAGCTAAGGGGCTCTTCCTTCATTCTCCTGCTTGAACTCTCCTCATCCTCCTATGAAACAGTTACAGGTGAGATAGGAACCACTGGCTGAAGTGTCTGAAGGTGGCATTTCAACTCTGACAGCTCCGATGAAAGAACTGCCACAGTTTTAGAAAGTGAAGTTTCTTCCATATGATCTTTACGTGAAGATTATTTCTTCTTTTAATGGGGAGCGGCAGCAGATGCATCACGCATCCGAGTACGAGTGTTAGATTGTAAGTCTGCATCTCCAAGCCCTACTGCAGATTTTGGATCCAATTCCGCGAGACAAAGTAGTCTCTAAGACATGGGTAAAAGACTACAATGCAAGCACGGATCTATAAGAGCTTCCTTTAAATGCTAAATCCCCAAACAGGATGGGCACATGTCATGGCCGCCGTCAGGAAGGAGAGTTCTAGGGCACAGTTTACACATCAAGGTCAATGGTCACTTCAAAAATAAACGGTGATCGTCAATTGATATGCAGAAAAACACTTACCACCGGACAGCACTGAGAGGCACAAGTGTTTGCAAAACCTCCAAAAATTATCCAATCAACGAGGAGCCTTCAGCGTATCGGCGTGAAAAGGGAACGATAGCAACCGGATAGCACCGAGAAGCACAGAGTGTTCCACAAAATCCTATACACGTTATACAATAAACGGAGGACCATAAATGTATCAGCATGAAAAAACACTAACCACCGGGCAGCACCGAGAAGCTCTGAGTGTTCAGTAAAACAATTGCAGAGGAAAACCGTCAATGCATTAATGTAGCAGCACTAGCATTCCAATAGTACGCACGCGCACTAAGTATACAAAAAAAAAAAGACCACACAATCATCGAATCAGCAGGAACCGCTGATATATTGTTAGCTCGGTAAAAAACACTAGCCACCGGATAGAACCGAGAAGCATATGTGTTGCCAAATATAACAGGGCAAAAAAACTCACCCATGTTGAAGAAATCCAATCCAAGATCCTTAGAAGCACGCTGTCACAGCTTGAGAGGACAATAATTTGCTGCTCCGGTGAGCTGCACTTGACAGCGAGAGATCACTGAAGAACGAACTATCTAAGTGAAGCGAGGAGGCGAAAGAGGCCGAGCACTGAGCCGCAACGGCTCATGTCTTCGAGGCTTCGCCTATGTCACCATGTGACCATGATGGTATATTATATTGACCTGTCTAGCTGGCGCAGCGATAATCCACTATTGCTTGAGCACCACCTCTGGCAGTCAGGAGGAATGAAACATAACTCATGTTGTTTGTGATGTTACAACCGCCTCTCCGTTCTTAAGTTGCCAGGTATACATTTCAAGTATAATACACATTAGTAAAGGATCAATTTTATTTGTATTTGTCTATATACACTTTGGGCGGCTGTGGTGCATTATAAAAGTAGCCCAAAAAACCGCAACCCATGGCTCTGTCATTTTTCTCACGACTGTATTTTCAAAATAGCCCAATAGCCCAACCTTCCGCGCTGCGATGACAGCAAGAATTTGGGGTCAAAACTTATCAAATGATTAATTTGCGTTAAAAAAATATTAACACATTAACATTTTTAGATTAATTGCATGCGTTAACGTTGACAGTCCTAATGTATATATATATATATATATAAATTGTATAAATGGATGTGTGTGTGTGTGTGTGTGTGTGTGTATGTATGTATGTATATATATATATATATATATATATATATATATATGTACTGTATGTATGTATATAAAAATAAATAAATAAAACCTGACCTGACCAAGACTTGTTACAGCACTTATATTTTATTGCTCTTTTGATGATTTTGATTGCTTCTCTTGTCCTCATTTGTAAGTCGCTTTGGATAAAACTGTCCGCTAAATGACTCAATGTAAATGTATATTACAAAAGTAATATATCTGATTAAAAACAACGCATGCTACATAATATTGACATAATTTATGTCTATAGACAAAATCCCTAATGAGTTCAATAGTGCCAGAGAATATAAAAAGGGCAGTAAGGTGGGTATTGTTCATAATAGGCCCATTTCTGTCCTTTGCAAGTTGTCAGAGATAATGAAAATGACCGGACTGAAAATAGTAGAAATAACATTTTGTATGATCTTCATTCAGGTTTTAGACTTCCACTGAGACATGTATGTTATATGACTGATAGGATAAGAAGAATGGTTGATTGTAGTAAATTATGCAGATTATGTGAGATATTAGAAGGCTTTTGAGACTGTAGAATAGATCATTCCATTTTATTAGGGTGCAATCAAGAGGCTATTTGGTGGGTACAATCTTATCTTGAAAATAGAAGTCAGAGAGTAGATGTTGAAGGTATGTTGTCTAGCTTGTTACAAATTACCTGTGGTGTTCCTCAAAGAATCGTTTTAAGTCCTTTATTTTTTCTAATATAAATTATCTTAAATTAACATAGAGAACTCTTCATTCAGATGATGCAGCAATTTTAGCATCTCATCAAAGCAAAAGAGTCCTTGAGGATGGAAAGTCTTGTCAGTTACAAGAGGTGTCCACTTGTTTTTTTGGTGATAAACTTTCCTTACATTTAGGTAAGACTCAGTCCATTATCTTTGCCTTAAGAGGGAGACTGCATAAGAATGCTGATTTATGATGAAGTTTGATGATAAGGATATATAATCAGAGAATGTTGTTAATTATTGAGGGTGTCTTCTTGATAATCATCTAACAGGTGAATGTATAGGTAGAAATGCTCTTAATAAAATATGCGGTAGAATTAAATTGGATTTACTGGATGTTCATACCTAAAGTTCTTGTCAGGTGCATCGATACAACCACACTTCAATTATCCGGCCTTTTTGGTACAACAGTAGTTCAAATTAGTAATTTGAGTGTATAGTAAGTGATGGTTGTGTCATTTTAAAATTAGTTTAGGATAGGGATATTGAGATCACACTGAACACCACAATGGAAATGAGCCATAAGTTTTATTCTGTTTATTTTATCCTCAACAATTTTTTATTATATGGGACATTTGTGTGTAATTTTGTAAACTTGCCAAATAAGTTAAAATCAGATCAAATCAAATCATACTTTAGGTAAAGCACTTACTTATCTGGGCTAAAATGTCTTAATATTTCTTAATAATAATTAATTAATGAAGTGAAACCTTTCAAACCTGTCAGCGAAACCTCACTAGTAAAACAGGTTTAAAAATTATGATGATCTTTAAATCTACTGATCACAGTTTGGATGCTGGTTTAGATATAGTGAAGGGAAGATACATTTATTTGTGTGTGCGTGCATGCGTGCGTGTGTTTTACCTTCCCAAAGATCAACCGTTTGGAATATGTCTCCTCTATTGACACCATAGTCTTCAGCAGCCTGCAGGAACTGAGAAATCTTTTCCATTTGCTTAAAGACCACACTACTTTCTGTAATTTTCTTAATTGGTTCCTCACCACTGGGGTACAGACTGTTGATGAGCCGGCAGAGAATCTGGGAAGGGGTTGAAAGACAGGAAGAGCGAAGAGTGAAAGGAGGAACATATTTCATTTAAGTTCTGCCAGATTCTAAATAATGCATCCTTGTGATTACTAAAACAATAAATAAGAGACAGAAAGGTGTCTGTGTCGTATACTCATAAGGTATCCTGAAAACTTCACTCAATCTCAGTTTTTGCATATTATTAAAATAGCAGGAGCAAAAATACAATTAGAGCTTCACAAATTATAGTAGTGTTTCTCAGACATGCATGAATGGCACACTGTTTCCGGTGAATTTGTGTATCTATGAAGTGTGTATTCATGCATACTTGTTCAGCTAATACTACCCAAACTTTTTTCAAAAATGCAAAGGTGGCAAGGATTTTTTACCACAAAGTGAAGTACAAAAATGTCCCCACATTCACATTCAATAATTGTATTATTCCGCAATGCGATTATCATTCCAGATTATGATTCCAGCTCTCAGATGTGTAAGATATAGGGAAATGTTAATTAAATTGTTTTAGGTTCTCCATGTAAAAAAAAGTTGCTGACATTAATATAACAATTTTAAATGACCTCTTTAATTCCCTTGCTCCTATTCCTTATTCAACACCTACTGTTCCACTCATGAGCCATTTCTGGATGTTCTGTTTGCCAGGTTCAGGTCTCTCCAAGTCGTCACCACACTGGGCCAGGATCCATTCCACAAGCCGAGCCTCCAAATCCGCATTGTATTTCTTTTCAATCTTCTCTTGGACCTCACGGCTGAGCCCATAGCTTGGTCCCTTGTTTGCCATGGAGGCACTCGGACAGTAACACCAACCTACACTGGTAAAAACTCAACCCCTATAGGGTGGAAACACAACACATGGCTTTTATTTCTTATTTTAAAGCATATGCCTATATACTAAAGCAGATTGTAGATGTAACTAACCATACCGACAGGAGATTTACAGATTTAACTAACCATACCGACAGGAGAGTTTAACTAAATCTCCAATTATTATTTTTTCCCATTCCTGTTTTTCTAACTAGAACTTAATTGCATGTCAAGTATTTATAGATTTAATTTGTTTAGCTATACAAAAATTTACTGGCTATTTATTGTCCCACCCTGGGTGATATGCAACAAACGTCGAGTGAGTCCCTCCTTGACATGAAACAGCAACACAATGGTATTGACGCTGTTAAATAGACTACAATGACCGCGTTTACATTTGATCACGAAACTGACATAAACGCCAATTGTGTCTCACAGACTCTAGGTCAAAATGACAACAGGCAGCTACATCGCTAACAGATTTTTTAATATGCCCTAATTTATCCACAATGCAGTGAGATATCATGCATCTACTTACAAGTGATAGAGGCTATTTGTTGTTTTCCTAAGCCGTGTAATGTCCGCCTGTTAGCACCACGGAGAACCATTCGTATGTATGGGGCAGGGGAGGAGGGGTGGGACGCAGCTCAGCATCCGTCATTACGTGGAAACAGCCGAGCAGAGCATCACGCATCATCCTCGCTGATGGAGCTCTACAGTAAGTGTTACGTAACACGGAAGGTTGCGCGCATCACTGGCGCGACATGTTGCAGTGTGTAAACTAAAGCGCGTCTAGTCAAAAGGCGTTGACAGCCGTTCGGAAGAATGGCAGAATTGGTGGATGAAAACATTAGTGTGCGTACATAGAAAAACCGGCCATGATTAAGAACACGGTATCATAATAGAGTCGGGGATGATGCAATAATGTGGTCGCGCGTGAATTGTTGAGGTCTTTAGGCTACATTCCTCAAATGAAGAATATACTTTTGAAATGCTGATCTTTATTGATATTTATAAAGCACTTTTTAATAAATCCAACAAATGTGTAAAGGTAAAATTCTTTAGTAATTGCTAATATCAGCCTGCATAACTGAACATTAGGAAGTTGGCAAATAATACTTAATAGGATAAACTTTTTCAGCATCAAGAAAACAGCATGTATGTAGTAAAAGAAAAAGTGTATGTCAGTCAATACAAAATTGTTTAAAATAAATTGCTTGACATGTCGTGCCAGTGCCACTTAAAAATTAGACCAACAAATAATTATAATGTAAATAAATACATGTTCAAATATAAAAACATAGATGTATTTAATTATTTTGAATTGTGGTAAAAATGAAAAAGTAATAATAAAATGAGTTGAAAATTCGTTTTAAAGAAACTTTGTACTAATACTTTTTTCACAAAGCATTTGCCAAAGGCTTTTCTTTATCTGATACATATTTAATAATTACCTAATACATCGATAATTGATTCCTTCATTTTGCTTTTAAGTGCTCTCCCCTAATCCTTCATACTTTATAAGCACTTTATACAATGCTGAAAAGCAATGATCCAAATTAACTGCCATCTCTGAGAAAACTCCTTGCTAAAAATTGGCTGCTGCTCTGCACACACCCCTGAGGTCAGCAAAGCAGCCTCAGCACTCGCCACTGACTTAATCAGTGTATAGTATTTGTCCATATAAATCACTGTTGCCCTGTGTGTGCATTTGTTCTCAAATCAGTCCAGTATGCATTTGCCTACAACATGATGCTGTGATATACTAATTAGCTTACTTACTTAGCCTAATGTCATTAGGATAATTTATTAAGTATTTTATGTGTTGCTCTGTATTTTAATTTGTTTTCCATTTATTTTACTATTGTATACATAGGCTTTTAAAAATGTAAGACTGATTATGTCAAAGGAACAATTCACCCAAAAATGTAAACGTTCTCACCCTCAAGACACCCTTGATATAGATGAGTTTGTTACTTCATGGGAAGAGTTTTGGAGAAATGTAGAATCACATCACTTGCTCACCAATGGATCCTCTGCAGTGAATGAGTGCCATCAGAATGAGAGTCCAAACAGCACATAAAAACATGACACAAGTAATCCACACAACTCCAGTCCACCAATTCATGTCTTGTGAGGCGAAAAGCTGCATGTTTTTTTTTAAACTGTGAAATAAATGCATTATTAAGACATTTTACAAACCATTTAAATTGGCTAAAATACAAGTCCTTCGTGCATATAATTTCTTTCTCCATTGAAAAAGTTGTCTTATCTGAATTAGGAGAGACATTTTCACAGATTGAGAAAATATCTGAGTGAATTTTTCAAAAAAGTAACGGCAGTTTCTTTTTTCCCATGTATTGACTGAGAGTGCGCTGTGTGAATATGATCTTTCTGTAGTTCTAGACTAAATGCGACTGTGCATTAATTCATCCCACTCGCAAAAAACGGATTCAGTATTTCACACTATACATGTTACCCTTGGGAAATATCACCAGGAAACATGGGGTTAGCTTTCACTGTTATACTGATGATACTCAGCTCTATTTCTTCAGGGCCCGGTGAAACACATCAAATTGAGAATCTTATGGAATGCATAGTCGATAAAAAAAACTGGATGATGAATCATTTCTTACTACTAAATTCTGAAAAAAGAGGTGTTCATTATTGGACCTAAAAACCACACAAGTAATAACCTAGAACACTGTCTAACACTTGATGGCTGCTCTCTCGATTCTTCATCATCAGTCAGGAACCTAGGTGTGCTATTTGATAGCAATCTCTCATTTGACAGCCACATTTCTAGCATTTGTAAAACTGCATTTTTTTCATCTTAAAAATATATCTAAACTGAGCCTATGCTCTCAATGTCAAATGTAGAAATGTTAATTCATGCGTTTATGACCTCAAGGTTAGATTATAGTAATGCTTTATTAGGTGGTTGTTCTGCACGCTTAATAAACAAACTACAGATGGTCCAAAATGCAGCAGCTAGAGTTCTTCCTAGAACCAGGAAGTATGACCACATTTAGTCCGGTTATGTCAACACTGCACTGGCTCGCTATTAAACATCGTATAGATTTAAAAATCTTGTTAATTACTTATTAAGAACTGAATGGCTTAGCTCCTCAGTACTTGAGGAAAGTCTTATTTTAATTTTTTTTACTTATCACATTGTAGTCCTTCACGTCCACTACGATCTCAAAACTCTGGCCATTTGATAACACCTAGAATATCAAAATCAACTGCCAGCAGCAGATCCTTTTTCTATTTGGCGCCCAAACTCTGGAACAATCTACTTAACACTGTTCGGGAGGCAGATACAATCTAATCTAGATTTAAACTGACAAAGACCCATCTCTTTAACCTGGCGTACACTTAACACACTAACGCTTCTAATATTCAAATCCGTTAAAGGATTTTTAGGCTGCATTAAATAGGTGAACCGGGAACACTTCCCATATAACACGATGTACTTGTACATAAGAAGATTGACATCTACGCTAATATTAGTATTTTTCTTTCTTATTCCGAGGTCACCGTAGCCACCCGTCCTTATCCAGCCTAGATGATCCCTGCAGTCAACAGATCCATTCCAGATCATATGGTGGATCATCACCTAGAGATGACCTCTACAGCTCTGAACATCAGCGGAGACCAGGGCACCTAGATGAGTCCCAGAGTCAGCTAGACAGCCATCAGGAAAAGACCACTGGAAACAGTGGAGCACTTACAATCTGACTTTGCTGCAGTTGGAACAAACTACTGGTTCGTCTGGCCAGAGGGGAACTGCCCCTCCGACTGAGCCTGGTTTCTCCCAAGGTTTTTTTCTCCGTTCTGTCACCGATGGAGTTTTGGTTACTTGCCGTTGTCGCCTCTGGCTTGCTTGGTTGGGGACACTTCATTTCCAGCGATATCACCGACTTGATTGCACAGATACTATTTAAACTGAACTGAGCTGGAAGTGGAAGATAACATTACTGAATTCAATAATGAAATGCCTTTAACTGAAAAATGGGCGTTTAATCTTGTAATTTTACATTAGTGATACACTATTTTCCTATTTTGATATTTTGCAGTTGCTATGACACAATTTGTATTGTTAAAAGCGCTATATAAATAAAGGTGACTTGACCTATTAATTAGTGGTGGGTATGTCAATCGGCGTTAACTGGCTCGCTATTAAACGCATCGAGACTCTTATCGGCGATAAAAATATCGCCGTTAATCTATTCTCAAAGTTGGGTTGGGAGCTGGGTCTATACTACGAAAGCTATGATGACTTTCACCCTGATATTTTAGCTCGGATGTATACTCTGGCCATTTGCACCTAGAATATCAAAAGTCTTCAACTGAGGCTCGCAGTCCGTGATGGACAGATTGTTAACGGCTGGTCTCTACTGGTAAACATCGGGCAGGACATCCAAACACTCACCTATCATTCATCAACCTCAAATATGGCTTTTCATCTGAAAGATGTATGTAGTAACAACTTTACATGGCCGCTCAATATGATGTTAACCTAGAGAAATGTGCGCTATTGAAGTGTTTTTGGAAGCGCTTGCATTAAATAGGTGACAGGCTCCGGGGCACTTGCTCTTATAAATCTCCGATGTACTTTTGGTCATACAGATAAAAGTAGCCTAATACATCTTCGAATCTGTAAAGACTTTTCTTATTTGTGTGCACTCAGAATAACAACGAAACGCGCTTTTAAGCAAACAGGATGCGCTTTAGGTCTCAGTGAACTTGAGAATTCCATTCCCGTGTCATATGGTGCTTCACCTGTGTGTATGCCTAACGTTACTGTGAAATTACCACATCAGACGTGACGAGACCATGGATGCACCTAGATGAGTCCCGGGTTTGCTTCAGGAAAATTTATTTTTAAGAAGCTTCCACTGGAAACTGTAAACAGTTCATCACGACCTCTTATGTAGGCCTACAGTTCAAAATTCATGTTTAACTGAATAAACAGTTAGTAAACACAAGTACATCTTATTGAACATAGTTTATTTTTTCTCCGTAATTATCATAGTAGAACAGCTTTCTTACTTGCCAGTTTGTGATGCATTTTGGAAACATGAGATGAGCCCCTGGTCTAATGCCACCTGGCTTGAGAAACCCGTTTCAAAGACTTACTTTTAGATCATTATTTGGGTAGCACACATATTCTGAATGCCTTAACTGCAGAATTCAAATGAGCCATTTTAATCTAGATTAATCTAGATTAATTCCAAAATTAATCTAGATTAATCTAGATTAAAAAAATTAATCTATGCCCACCCCTACTATTAATCAAATGAATTAAAACTGGAATTTGAAGCAACCCTGCAATAATTAAATGTTAAACAACACAAATATATCTAATCCCATTTTATTAAACAATGTCTTTGCTGCTGACCTTTGATCCAGTTCAACCATACTAATAAGCAAAAATGACTTTTGATAAACTTCATTGTTTCATTGTGCTTCATTGTTTTTTTATTGCTGAAGAGTGTTGAACCTTCAGTTACAGTGTACTTGAAGGGGTGTGCATAAGACTGACATTCGGTTACACTTTACTTGAAGGGGTGTGCATAAGACTGACATGTGATATTTCAATTTTTCTTTTTTAATAAATCTGCAAAAATGTCAACAATTCTGTGTTTTTCTGTCAATATGGGGTGCTGTGTGTACATTAATGAGGAAAAAAAATGAACTTAAATGATTTTAGCAAATGGCTGCAATATAACAAAGAGTGCAAAATTTCCGTACCCACTGTATGTAATGTGTAATGCAAAGATGACATTGTTTGAGATGTCTTTGTTATGGGCTAGGGTAGGGGTAGGGTTAGGTCAAATAATGTCATGTTTGCATTAAAAATTACAATTGAGCAGATGACACTTAATGACAGTTGTCATAAACCTGCATAAAACCTCCTTTCATATTCATGACGTGTCATGATTATGAAGGTGTCATGTCAGTCTTATGCACACCCCTTCAAGCAGAGTGTTGCCGAACCTTCTTCTCCTGGATTCTACTGTACAGACGTGATTTACTCTTCCTTCGACCTGAGGTATATTCATTACACTTTTTGGTGTAAAAGGGCTTTTACATTTACTATAAATAGAACTTCTTGTATTAAAAACAAACAATCAAGCCCTGCTCATATTTAAAAAGTAACCCAAAAGTAATTTAACATTACTTTCCACAAAAAGTAATTAAGTAATGTAATTAGTTACCTTTTTAGGGAGTAACACAATATTGTAATGCATTACTTTTAAAAGTAACTTTCCCCAACACTGTACATAGGCATGCGATGTTTTGAATCTGGCTGCCACACCCCGCAGCGCGGGTATAAGAGGCAGCAGGTGCACCACAGTTTTTGCTGAGGAGCCGAGCCGGTGACCCGGCAGCTCATCTATGGTACAGCGACTGTGGCAATGGGACATGAATTCTCCGTTCCCTCCTTCAGGGTACAAGGGTTACATATGTACCCAAGATGTTCTCTTTCAGTCGGTCACTCTCGAGTCACGTCGGTGACTGACGAATTGGGATCTCTACCAAAGCGCCACAGGAGCTGCCCCCTCCAGTGCCCTGTGTAGGCCCCCTGGTCCTTCCTATAAGGCAGACGATAGGACCGGGCTCTACACAGAGAAGGTCGACTACTGCTGTTCCTCGAGCAACCCAAACAGAAGGACTTGGAGAACACTGGGAAAGTATGCCCTTCCACCTGGAAGAGCCAGACTGCGGAGTCACCTCCTCCTAGAGGGAGTTAAGTAACATTTACTCATGTGAAGTAACCCCATAGACCCATATTGCACATGGAAGTCTCTGAGATGGCTCAGGCTGCATCATTTAGAGATGGCAGAACGTGGTCTGCCAGGGAAACACAGCCTTAGTAAGTATACGGTGGAATAACATATGGGATCCCAACAGGGTCACTCACATGGGCACTAGCCTCACACCAGATTACAAGAATTAATTAGCTGAAGGCCTAGCACCGGACACTCCGCCACTTCTGGCCACGGGAGTGCTGAAGGACTCGACAGGGTTTAACCGGTCAGGGAACTCGCTGGAGATTTTAGGCGTTAAGGGCGCCGTAAGCCGACTCTGAACCGGGCCTCTCAGTGTCACTACCCGTTTGAGGTGAGAGCACAGGAGGAAACCGGTTCAACACGCAGGCTATAGAACCTAGCGAATGTGTTAGGAGTCGCCCAGCCAGGGTTAATTTTAACAGCAAATTTTTATTTAGTTTTAGTCATAGTCTTTTGACTAAAATACCATTTCACGATTTCACACTTACATCTATTAGCACGATAAACGTAATGCGTATTTGGCGAGTATGATAATACGTTGTAGGCGTGCTGTACCGAGCTCCGGAATGGCCCGAACCCAGAGTACCCCCCATGGTGTGATGAGAATTCTAGTGATATTGGTGGAGAAGGGGTGGTGGAGGGATGCTGCTTAACCGTCAATTGAATGGAGGTAAGTCAGCTGTATTTATATCCAAAGGTTGATTACCTTGATTGCGTACCACTTGTGTTTAATTAGGCTAAGTATCTGACGTGCTCCCCCTGAACTTTGTTAATAAAACATAATTTAGTTTTAGTCACATTTTTGTCATCTTAATTGATTTCAGTTTTAATTTTAGTCGACTAAATCTACAGAAAATTTAGTCAGCCAAAATCGAATGGGTTTAGTTACAGTCAGTGTTGGGGAAAGTTACTTTTAAAAGTAATGCATTACAATATTGCGTTACTCCCTAAAAAATTAACTAATTACATTACTTAGTTTTTTTATGGAAAGTAATGCGTTACATTACTTTTGCGTTACTTTCTCGTTACTTTTTAAATATGAGCAGGGCTTGATTGTTTGTTTTTAATATAAGAAGTTATATTTGTAGCAAATGTAAAAGTCCTTTCACACCAAAAAGTGTACTGAGTAAACCTCAGGCTGAAGGAAGAGTAAATTCAAGTCTGTAGAGTAGAACGCAGAAAAAGAAAGTTCAACACTCTTCAGCAATATAAAAAAACAACAACAACGAAGCACAATTGTTAATTTATCTAAAGTAATTTTTGCTTAGTATGGTTGAACTAGATCATCAAAGTCAGCAGCAAAGACATTGGTTAATAAAATGAGATTAGATATATTTGTGTTGTTTAACATTTAATTGTTGCAGGTTTGCGTTATATTCTGAGTTTGTCTTTCACTGTTTTAATTAATTTTGATGAATACTGAATCGTTTTTTTGCGAGTGGGATGAATTAATGCACATTCACATTTAGTCTAGATTAGAACTACAGTAAGATCATGTTCACATGGCGCACTGTTGTCAATAAACAGTCTCGTCGGTTTTGTCTCGTTTTTATTCTTTGATGAAAATATCAATAGATTTAGGTCATAATTGCTCTCATTCAAAAATTATTTTAGTCTGTTATCTCGTTGTCGTCAGTGAAAAAAATGTAGTTGACAAAAATTATGACAAATTATTCGTCAACGAAATTAACACTGCCCCCAGCCCGCAGCTCTACAAATGTCTGCTAGCAAGTCACCACAAGCCAGCGCCCAGGATGATGTGACACGACACCCCTAGTGGAGTGAGCATGCAGCCTGAGCGGGCAGGGCACACTTTGTGCTTCATAGGCCAAGGTGATGGCATCCACTATCCAGTGGGCCATCCTCTGCTTAGAGACAGCCTTCCCCTTCTGCTGTCCTCCATAACAGACAAAGAGCTGTTCTGAGGTCCTAAAGCTCTGAGTTCTAACCATCGCAGTGCGCGTCCAGGACAGAGAAAACCTAGGGCTGGGTCTGCCTCCTCAAGGGGCAGCGCTTGCAGGTTCACCCCCTGGTCCCTCAATGGAGTGATAGGAACATTGGGCACGTAGCCGGGCCGGGTTCTCAGTGTTGCACTATAGTCAGCTGGTCTGAACTCAAGGCACGATTCGTTGACCGGAAAAAAAACACCCGGCAGATCTCCCACCCTCTTGATCATGGCAAATGCATTCAGGAGAAGGCTTTTCATAGAAAGAAACTCCAACTCGATTGACTGCAAAGGCTCGAAGGGGGCAGTTTGAAAGGCTCTTAGCACCAATCCCAAGAGGGTAGGGGGTAGGGATCCTTGCTTCCCCACCGACTTCCCCTCTATGGTGTCGTGGTGGGCGGATATAGCAGCAATGTAAACCTTAAGGGTGGAGGGGGACAGCCTACACTCCAACACTTGCTGCAAGAAGGAAAGCACAACTCTGATTGAACATCTCCGGGGGGTCCTCATGGTGAAAGGAACACCATTCAACAAACAGGTTCCACTTCAGAGCATAGGCCCGTCTAGTGGACGATGATCTTGCTGAAGCAATTGTAAGTGCTACCTCTTGGGGTAGGTCACCTAGAAGCTCTGCGTCCCATCCAGGGACCACACGTGAAGTCCCGACAAGTCTGGATACGGGTGCCAGAGGGTGCCCCGTCTCTAAAAAGTTAGATTCTTCCTCAGAGGAATCGGCCAGGGAGGCCTCGCTGTCGCGAGGAGCATGAGTTCCGGGAACCAGGTCCTGTTGAGCCAATATAGAGCCACTAACAGGACCTGCTCCTTGTTCTCCCTAATCTTGCACAGTGTCTGTACTATTAGGCTCACTGGGGGAAACGCATATTTGCCCAGGCCAGCTGTGTGACAGTGCATCCGTGTTGAGCGTTGCCCCAGTTAGGGAGTAGAACCACTGAAAGTGGGTGGTTTCTGGGGATGCAAACAGGTCTTGGTTCAGAAATGGACTGACGTTCAGTAATGACGGAGATAATCATCAGGTCCCGCTGTCTTGCATATGAAAGTCGTGAATTAATCCGAAATAAGATGTCGTCCTGCATGAATTTCACGTTGTGAACTGTAGGGAGAATATGGAAAACATGGCCGCCATCCCTAGGTCCAGCTCAGATAACGCTACCGGTCGCCATCCCCAGAGAGAGAGGGCTCACCCTCCAATGCAGCGATCAGCATTTGGTCATCAGAGGGGACACCGAAGGAAATGCGTGGTGAATTCTGTCCAGCAGAGGGAGCAGCGCCCTCTGTTGGCAGCTCCACTGGCTGCGGAGTGCTTGAGGGGTAAGGAACTCCACTTGGGGAAGCCCTCACCATGATCCTCAAATCAGCTCTGACTCCACTAGACGCAGCACCGCACTGAGTGCCGGAACGAACGCTGGCTCATGGCAGAGGGACTCCGCCATGTTTAACATAGTGGTCTTTTATGCAACTCCGAGATGGTCCAGTCCCTACAAAGAGAACATGAACCATCTACGAAAGCTTCCTCAGCGTGCTGAATGCCCAAACACGTGAGGCAGCTATCGTGTCCGTCCTGAGGCACCAGGAAACAACCACACCCAGAAACGCACGGGTGATAAGACATCTTTAAAAAGACGCGACCACCTGTGTTGCTCTTTTAGAGAAACGCTCTTTAAACACTGAAGCACACAGAGGAACTGGCCACCGCCCATTCCTGGTGTGGCTGTCTACACGGAGAACAATCTTTCCTTTCTTCCCATGAGACAGTGACCACTGCTACTAACTGCCGTCACGTCCGCACTCGCTTGCTCTCTCAATCGCAGGACAGGAGAACAGTAGTGATACACCAACGCTCGACACAGAAGCGAAAAGATTAATTAATGCGGTGCACCTGCTGCCTCTTATACCCGCACTGCGGGGTGTGGCAGCCAGATGCAAAATACTGCATGCCATTGGCTCGTTTAGTTACCCTCAAAGTGGGGGTAACCAAATAATTCTCACAATAATTTCTTTGTAATGTTCCGTGCTATATACAGGCAAAATTAAATTGCACTGATTAACTCACCACTCATGAGAGTCATCAGAATCACTATATGCCTCATGCTTTTCATTTTTGCACAAGCAAAGAAAATGTCTTTGTGGTCTCTACATAAATAAATTCAATATACATTATCAATAAACATTTTAAAACTCTGTATGTCAAAGCACACTGTCTAACTGAAATCATAAACATACCATTATATACAATTACACTATAGTCATATCACTAAAGTTCAAAGAAATGTAAACATCAAAATATGCACATTGAAATTTTGGAGAGCTCGCTCCCAAGAAAATACTTAAGTAACCATCATTAAACTGACCACAACTATCGCAAGTCACAAGTTCTTGCAAAAAAGGCACACGTAAACAAAACAAAAAAGTCTAGATTCATTATGTGGCACAATCTGTATAAAACCAACCCGAAATGACCCATGCTATCACTTTCTCCAAAAGATTTGCTGAAACTGTAGTTTTGAAGTATTGCACTGTTCAGAGTTTTACCTACGCTGTTGGATGCTGAAGTCTCTAGAGCAATGATCATGAGAGACAGTGAGTAGAATTTGGAGCTGGGGTGTGAGAGCGAATAGAGCACTCTTTCAGAACAGATCTGAATACACAACTCTGTGGGGAAATGTGACCACGGATATTAACTATTCAACCAGAACAGCATCAACATTAACATTTCTTAAATATATCAGTTTAGCATAAATAAACTACAGGCCAAAGTTTTGGAACAATTATATATATATATATATTTAATGCTCTTAAAACAGTAGTATTGTCAAATATAGTTACAATTAAAACTTACTTTTCAATATTTTTTAATACATTTAATTTATTCCTGTGATGCAAAGAATTTGGAATAGAAATATTTTGTAACGTTATAAATGTTTACACTGCTACTTTTCAACAATTTAATGCACTTGCTGAATAAAAGTATTAATTTCTCTTTTTAAAAAAAAAATTCCCCCAGACTTTTGAATGGTAGTGTATCATGGTTTTAATAAAATTAAATAATCAGAGATGTTTATTGAGCATCAAAATAAGCATATTACAATGATTATTGAAGGATCATGCGACACTAATGACTGGAGTAATAATGCTGAAAATTCAGTTTTGTATCACTGTAATATATTACTGTTTAAAATAGAAAACAGTTATTTTCCATTTTTATATTTCACAGTATTACTTTATAAAAATCAATCATAATTATTCCAAATTTTTTACCAGAAGATAAATTACTCCCCAAAAACATGATTAGCAGGTTGCTTTTTTCATATCGGCCATATGCTTATAGACATTTTTAAAGGAAACACTGTGCAGTTGCAAACTAAAATAGAAAATCAAATACCACAGAAAAGACAGTCTTTTACCATCCAGTTTAATAATAAAAAGACTTATTTTTATACATGACAGATTTATACATATTTGAAAACATGACGTGATACATTTGACATTTTATAACATTCTGAAATGTTTAATATGAGCTAACAGAAATTTGGGAGGCCTAAAAAATAATGAGATCATAAAGCATTTAATGCTGACAAAGAGAAGAGAAAGGTGATAATACTTGTGGCAATCAAACTCTGGGAACCTTTATGCTCCAAAAATGAATTTTGTAACCTGAAGAATCACCACCAGACTAGCACATAAATTACAGTTGGCTCCCAAAAAATAATAAAAAGACTATTGAAAGGTAGACACTAACATCTCTATTATTGTTCTGTGGCTGCATCCTTGCACTAGTGCATGAAGAAAAACCAGGTGCTGAAATGAAGAAGTCATATGAAGAAAACAACACCAGAGTGAATTACCAGGTAAATCAAGTCAACATTCTACACCCATTCCAAATAAATGGCTTTATATAACAATACTATGTGGTTCACCAATCCAGCCTGATACATTGTAGTAAGTAGCACAAACCTTTTCTACCGATATAGTTTTCATAAATTGTGCATAAAGTGATTCAAAATGCTTAAATATTCTCTGTCCAATTAGCCAAATCCCTACATATATAAATACCATCTTCTAGCCACTCCATTATTGCATGTAAAAATGCCAGTAGTGATTTTTCTTTCAAATACACCCAAACAGAGATCCAAATAAAAGACAGAAATACACCAAGTGATGTTTCCCATCTTGGCCCTATTTTGTTCTACCTTCCTTCAATGAGATTGCTCATAAATTGGTCTGAGTAGGCAGCACACAATAAAATCTGCATATAGTCAATAGCTTTCTAACCATGTTCTTCAGAAGTGTATCCCTCTGGTAATGCGAAAAAAAAACATGCTGTCATAAAATGCAAGACAAAGAAACTGGAAAACAACTGCTACTGTCCTCTGAGCACTTTAGAAAAACCAAACCTTAAACAACTCAAATTTAGAAATCTTAAAAAAAAATTACATAATAAAGGGCCCCATGTGACATCATTACAATTATGATCACATTAAAATGTAACTGGAAACAATAGTAAAAAAAAAACAAATAGGCAAGTTGGATGTGGAGTTCTCATAACCATGTCTACACTCTTTAGCATTTTGGTTTGTGATGAAATTGAACTAATGGTAACACTTTACAAAAATGTTTCATTTGTTAACATAAGTTGACATGAATAATTAATAAATGTAGAAGTTTTGTTTATCTATATTATTTTAAAATAAACCAAGGTTAATAAATTCTGTAAAAAATATATATTGCTCATTGTTAGATAATGCATTAAATAATGTTTACAAATGAAACCTTATTGTAAAGTGTTAATGAAGCAATTAATTACTGGAATTCTTGCCTTGTCATAGTTCTTAAATCTCAATAATGCTTATGTATATTCAACATTGGCACAATGCATTTCATTATATTTGTGAGCTACTGCAGAGGGCAGATTTTCAGTGAATCACAATTTAAATGAATAGTTCACCAACATATTAACATTTGCTGAATATTTAATCACCCTCAGGGCATCCAAAATATAGATGAGCTTGTTTCTTCATTAGAACAGATTTGGAAAATGTATCTGCAGTGAATGGGTGCCATCAAAATGAGAGCCCAAATAGCTGAGCAAAACATCACAATAATTTACAAATAATCCACACAACTCCAGTCCATCAGTTAACATCTTGTGAAGCTAAAAGATGCATGGTTGTAAAAAAAAAAAAAAAAAAAGGCATTTCGACTGTAACCATTGCTTTATGCCAAAGCATCATGCTTCAAGTCCAAAAGTCCAAGTAAAAACGTCCATCCCCTGTTGTCCTTTCATATCAAAATCCACATATCTGATCTGTGCATATTTACTACTTTTTCACTTCAGAAAGCAATATTACAGATAGAAAAATTATTATTACTTATTTTAACAGCTTTTTACTTCAGAAGATGCTAATTTATGGACTGGAGTGGTGTGGATTATTGTGTTTTTACCAGCTGTTTGGACTTTCATTCTGATGGCGCCCATTCACTGCACAGGATCCATTTGGCAGCAAGCAATGTAATGTAACAATTCTCCAGAAATTTTAAGATGAAGAAACAAACTCTTGTATATTTTGTACTATAATTTTCAATTTTGGCCTGTCCCTTTTACAAAGCTTGTAAGTAAAAGTCAAAATGACTTTGAGCAAACCAGCACCTAGACATTGTATAGTGTTCCATGGAAGTCAGTCATATGGCTCTGGAAAGAAATGAGAATTTTTGGGTGATTCTCATTCAATTCATTTGGATTATTTCTCTTTAAACGCCTAACCTCCAAACCTGATACCTGTACACACTGCTTTCTCCATCCTAACTAGTCCATCTTTCACACTGTCCTTACACCCATTCTCACCCCAATGTGGTCAATTTATCGATAAGGTCATCAATAGTGTACACCATGAGCTTAATATCATCTTTCGCTGACATGCGATGTTGCCCATGTTTGCGTAGAATGACATCTACGTCATTGCTGAGTACTCGCTCTGCGACCTGCATGGAGATGTGCCAGGGAACGTCAGAGTCCTTGATCCCATGAATCAGACGAACGGGGCAGGAAATAGGGATGGGACTCTGGAGTATGCAGTGGTTCTCTGCCTCCTTCAGAAAGTCCATGCTAAGAGTGTAGAAACCCTCTGTATTGTGCTTGGTTGGGAATTTCCAAAATCCCTGTTCCTCTATCTCTTTCTTTGTCTAGTGAAAGGGAAAGAAGTTATATGACATGGCAGAATTAGATGGCAAGTCTATATATCAAAGGTTTTAAAACCCTTCGAACCCCTTGCAAGGCATACAATAAGGTGTTTTTTTCTAAAATGTAGATGACTGGTCTTTATTGTCTGTTCTAAATATAATCTCTAGGTAAATATCTACTTTGTGCTAAATATAATTTAAAATATTTACTTTTTATTAAGTTTACAGTATATTTTTTCTGCTCTCAAGTAATGTTAGATATATAGTAGATAAATGTAGTAAATGTGTACATTTGGATAATTAGTAGGGATGTGCAACAGAGATCGAGTACTCGAGTACGTGGCCGTGACAACGATGATCGATCATGAAAACGATGATCGTGGGGAAAATAAAGTCTGATTGGTAATAGCAGCACTTTGGCCAGCACCCTGAGCACTGATTGTTTCGCATGCAAGCGTTCAAAGTATAGACGTGAGAAGCGAGAGCAGTTTGGCTTTGAAGTCACGTAGTGATGTCTGGGTTAGCTACATGCATATCTGATTCATCTAATATAAGATGCGTTGGTTTATTAAAATGTATTTACACGCTGAATGCACTGCATATTACCAGAAGTTTCATGCTCAAATGCAATGCACGATATTGACTGTTATTTGAGACAGTCATATTGCTTTTAGATGTTTCTTTTTCAAAAATCCAAAGATACTTTTCGTCATATTTGTTCAACGGTATGCATACTTCAATTAATGTATGGCTTCGAAAACACGCAGGTGATTTTAGGAATCACTTGATAATGTAGATGAAAATATAGCACAGATCTGCCATAAACATTAATGACAAGTATTATAATGAGAACTTTATAGAATGTAAAATCTATAGTAAATCCTCTCCTTGACCGTGTCTCAGTCAGTGTGTTTTTGAAAGCGCATCACGGCGGGAGCGCTCTCTCACATTCTCTCTCACTCGCAACTCTCTCTCTTGCTATAGTGCGTATCTTAAAGTTCACTGGCATATGCATCCTTTTGTGCAGATACAAGTTTTAATATGTTACGTTTGTTATGTTTCTAAGTTATCTAATTAATATCATAGGAAGTGTCATAGAACGGGTTTCAGTTTATTGGCATACAGTCAGCTTCACCTCAGGCAGCTATTATTTATTTAACAATGCTACATCATAATCTAACATATAATCATGTGTTCACGTCATATTTTAATTTTTAACATTCATCTTCATAACAGTCTTCAGATATTTTCATTATCTCCATGCCTCGCCCCCAAAGTATTGAAGGATTACAAATTTTATTTTAAATGTTTAATTTAGATATTTTCTTACTAAGAAAGTGTATCAGGAAATTCAGGTGTTTGAGACCGCTTCCTGAACATTTGAGCTCGACAGCTGTGCCTTTGTCTCTATTATAATGGCAAGATCAATGAGTCAGACTACTGAGAGATTGAACCTTTGATCTGCAAATGACTTTGTCCTGGCCAGATGTGGATTCGTTAGGTTTATTGCCCTCAGAGGCTTGCTTTGTTTGATGTTTGTCTCCACCTCAAAAAAGTCCCTCCTCCAAAAATACCTATAAGACAACCTGTAAATTACTTAAGAAGGAGATTTTCGATGACTACAGATAACAAGACATGTCATAGAATAAAGAAATTCTGCTGACAATCCAATCCGAAGTCTCCTGGTCTTCTCTTCTGAGTTTTCTACTTTAGAAGAACAGAGTTTTCAACAGTATTCGATTAATAGTTTTTGAGACCTATCGATGATTGAAATAAGAAATTGCCAAAAATGCCCATCCCTAATAATTAGTTTTTCAATTTGAAATGAAATAAGCTTAAATGAGAAAAAAGCACTTTTACTTTTTAAAAAAAATTATTTAATTTTTAGGTTCATTGGTAGTAAATAAAATGTTTTTTTTTTAAAGAAGACAGAAATTAGAGTTTAGAAACAGCTTTCTTCATTAGGTATAGGTTCAGCAATCTATGCCTGCAACAATATTAATATTTATGCAATAAACGACTAATGTACCTTGCATTTGCCCCCACAATTACCATTTAAGGCCATTTCACACTGCAGAGTACAGTACATCACTTTTCAAAAGTTCCAAGGCTGACAAATGCATATTTAAACAAAACTAAACAATTTACCTTTATTCTACACATTCCCTTCTCCTTTGAACTATGATTTGAACTCCTATGATTTTCTGTTTTTATGAAGCCCCCTCCCTCAAATATACACAATGGTCTCAGATTGGTTAGCTGGCCCAGTGTGTTGTGATCCGCTAAACCGCCATTGCGCGTCAAACCCGTAAAACCTTCGCTCATCTTCGGAACACAAATTAAGATATTTTTGATAAAATCGGAGAGCTATCTGACCCTCCCATAGACCATTCTTCTCCCCCGAGTTACGTCTTCCGCCATTTTGGAGAGTACCCAAGAATGTATTTGACATCAGCATTGATTACGTTCGGGGGGGAAAGCGCGCACATGAACGAAAGCTGCGTAATAAGCATTGTTTACACTTAGGTGAAATCGAGGGTATGCATTGTGATACCCTCTAAAATGGCAGACAACGTAACTTGGGGGAGAAGAATGGAGTAAATTGTTATTTTTGTTTTCTTTGTGCAAAAAAAAAAAATATTCTCGTAGCATCGCAAAACTGAAGTTGAGCCACTAATGTTACATGGACTGTTTTACCGATGTATTTACTACATTTCTGGACCTGGAAACATTTCCGTTGTGTTGCTGTCTATGGAGGGTCAGATAGATCTCCAATTTCATCAAAAAATATCTTAATTTGTGCTCCGAAGATGAACGAAGGTCTTACGGGTTTTGGAACGACATGAGAGTGAGTAATTAATGACAATTTTCATATTGGGGTGAACTAACCCTTTAATGGTATGTTCTGTGTTTGTGGTCTCATACTTTTAAATATGCTGTTATTTGTAAATGCTACTGCTTATGTTAGCTTTTAATATATGGTTTTATCCTGATTAAAGATTTAATACAGCACAGCAAACGCATGCCATGTTTAATGCTTCTCATAGCTATGTGAAAAAGTGTAATTGGAAAAATGTATTGGAGCCGACGAGCTGATGATCAGGTGAGAGCGAGAGAGAGAGATGCAAAGCAGGGGACACAAGGAACAGGATTGAGAACCGCTGCTTTAGAACATTGATTTTGAAACTTGTGAATCCATTAGAAGACAGAATCGCAATTCATATATAAATATATATTTTTGTGCACCCCTAGTTTTGACAGCATGGCAGCAACTCTTCCTCTTCTCTAAAGCAACGCAACATTGTCTCGCACCCTTTGTTGCTTGTTCCCGGGAGTGGGGTTTATCAGGGTTTGTGACGTCACAAACCTGGGAAGTAACTCGTTGTAGTCCCTACGAGTCGTTTTTGTAGGCATTAAACTGACCATTTTTTTTTAAAGACAAATCTCCGTTTGCATTGAACTTTCAGCATTGTAACTTTGCAGATATTGTTTATGCCCAAACAGCAACATAACACACTAACTAATGTTAAAAAAAATCAACCACCCCTTTAACGTTCAATCGGCCTTTATGGTTAGACAAACAGCCTGTCTTATTTAGCTGTCCAGCTATCAAAATCTGTGTGGCAAAGGTACATGACAGTCCACACAGCTCACAGAGGATCTTTGGTTGTGGAAAGGGATGTTTTATGCCCGCCCACATGTGGCAATCAAATATAATATACGGTAATAATGAAGCCATTTTTTTTTTTTTTTTTGCTTTTTATTTAGTTGTATAGTACATGGCATGGTGGCCATGTAAAGTTGCTACAACTTACATGTTTTATTTTTCAAATGATTAGCCATATTTGTGGTCGATGAATGATTCAACCATTCACCTCATTTTACAATATTTCTATGATTAAATCATTGACAGAGACCCAAAAGCAGCTTTGTGAATAGGTTTTACCTCTCTTACCTGAGAACTTTTACCACTATTTAGGTGAACTCTTAGTGCTAAGATCAAATGTTTTTTGAACTGTTATCTGGTGCAGATCATTTCTGTGGAGCTACATACATCCTTTAGGGTATAAAAGGAAATATTGACATGATTTTTTTTTTTTTAAATGTACTCTACAGATGCTCTAAATATGAAGATTAGTATTAGGGATATGTGCCTGTAAAGCACAATTAGCTACATTTACATAAGTTCACAATTTGGAACAAATTACTGGTTTTATTTGTATTATTATCTTACCAATTTTCAAAAGTTTACAAGATGACATTGAAGATTTCCGTACCTCTATTGGTAGGGAATTGAAGGCTGTGACGAAGTGATCTGCAGCTGTTGAGATGCCCACTAAAGCAGCGGTCTTCTCTGGCCGTGCAAGAGCAGCTAGCAACATCAGCCACCCACCCATGCTGGAGCCCACCAGAATCTTGAGCACAAAAGAGAACAAATAAAAATAAAACGTCCTTTTCCAAAAACCTTTCTATAGCGGAAAAACAACAATGTGAACATAGAATACTTGTCATAACAGTCCTGTTCTATGGACAGTTGATCTAAAATAAAGGCAAACATGTCATTTTTATTAGATATAAAGTTTGGACATTCCCCCGATTACTTATGCTGACATAGGGAAAGAAATTAGTTTTTTAGTGATAAAATAAACATGGATTCTGACTGAATTCTGTAGACATCATCTTATTTGGTTATGTATATAATTTGATTAACTTGTATTCAAGTAATCGAAGGAATATGTGTAAAACAATATTAGGTAAAATGAAATTTGTCTAGAATATCCAGTGTTGATATGCTGTTAATCCACTCACCTGTGGCCCCTCTACTAGTTCATCCAGTACATACAGAACATCTTTCTTCCAGGCACCCATGTTGTATTTACCCATTTCCCCTTCAGATGACCCGCAGCCAGAATAGTCAAACCTAGAGGATGTACATTATTTATCGCAAAAGGGTTAAAATGTCAAGAAGACACTGTACACTGATTATAGTGACACTGTAATAATTTCATACATTTTATTCCCACTTCTGGTCCAACAAGATGCATTTCCCATTCCTGACAATAAATAGTTATGCAAGTTTTTCTACTAGTATTTAAAGGGATGATTGATCAAATTTTTTCAAAGGCTGGACTGTGTTTATGGGGTGCAGTATAACATGTGTTTGTTTCGTAAAAAAAAAAAAATTCATTATTTCACATATTCAACCTTTATTATACACCACTGTTTCTGTTCTCATCAAAACAGTCTATTAAAGTCCTGGTTCTATTAAGCCCCTCCCTCAGAAATACGCAGACGGGCTCAGATTGGTTAGCTGGTCCTTTGTGTTGTGATCCGCTAACCAACTTGTGCACGTTGTCCGGAAACATCATACTACTACGGGTAGTTGCTCCCAGGGGCAGTATTTATGTAAACATTGATCTTAGTGATGTAACAAACCCAGGAAGAAGCTTGTTGTTGTTCCTACCATCTTATTTGTAGTCCTTAAAGTTGCTGCTGACTTTATTTCAGTGTAATGACGTATTTCCAGCAGAAACGGAATATTGAGTAGAGGGCGGGGTTTTATTTTTGCACTCCTCCTCTCTGTCTCTCAATCATAGCAACCTAACGGTTGGAGGGGCGTGTTGAAGGATATTCTGCCCAAGTCATCAAACTGACGTCATCAAAAAATGAACACCATTCCAGAGCAAAGTAAATGTTCAGATTTTGATGAAAGATTACCAAGACAAACTATTTTTTTCAGCGGATTAACTTGCACGGATTATTTTTTCACATCAAGACTAGCAATGTAAGATAGTTAAGTAAAAGTCCATTTTGATTTCATGCCGACTTTAAACTGCAATTTCTCTAAATTAAAATATCTCACTTTGCACTGAACTTTGAGCATTGTAACTTTGCATACGTTGTTTATGCTCTAACAGCAACATTACACACTAGGGATGGGAAGATTCCCTGATTCGCTCAGTGCATCTGCAAAAAAAAGTTAATGATGCGATGCATCGGTTTAAAAAGTGTGCATCGGATACAAGTTGGCATTTGTATCACGATGCATTGTTTCTAACATATTTGCATCGGTAAAAAACTATTTATTTATATATAATTACTAGTGGATGCCCTACTCTTTTAATGTTTAGAAAGTGACCAATAATCTGTGACCAATATTTTATATGTAGATTTATTTCTCCTCTCGAAACTGTTTCTCAAGAGCGTTCTCTCATAAACGAATATGACAACTCACAACAGCACGGAGACCCGAGGAAAAGGGGAGATTAAAGTCCAAAACCTGACTTGAAATAACCTAACAAATAAATCGGGGCTAAAGCGGTTATAAACGACAATGTAAGTTCACAATCTAACTAATTTGTGCAAGCTTATTCTGAAGCAGCCCTTAATGTCGATCAGGGATCAAATCGATCCAGCATGGCAAACAGCTAATATATTTGTGCTATTTAATGCATTTCAGACATTTTGTTTTCCTCAGTGCATAACTGACATGTTACGAGTATATTTTTAATCTGTAGATGTTAAAGAGTCATGCAAATATATCTATTTTGCTGTCAGGAGTGGGCTCACACGAGTGGCCGAGCTGCTGCGCATGCGTGCTAAAAGATGGAGCGCAATAATTCTAAGTCAAATATACATTTTATGATAGCAGTAACTGTCAACAGACTATTGTAATGGGTAAATAAAATGGAAGCTAATACAGTCCTAATTACTAAGCTCTGATGAGTTAATGTTATTTTCTTATAGCAGTTAAAAGGAAGTTTTAATTTAGTGATTTTAACTTTTGTGAGTGTTAATGCTTTAAAAAACAATGTTAGATTGTAATGTTCTAATGTTATCTGTTCTAACTATAAAACATACAGCTGTTATAAAACCAGAGAGAAAGGCTGCATGACAATGATTGTATGTGAGAGAGTCAGTGGTAATATCATTGCATTCCTACTGGTCTGTGAGCTCATCTTAGCCTGACCTTGCCTGCCCTGGGCCAGGTTAGCTTTACAGCATAAGTAGCCACAGTGACTGAGGTTGATCTTTGTTAAATTTGCTTTATGGAACCAAATCATTTGACAATGAATCAGACTAACTGAAATAAGCCTGACCTGTTTGGTAAACTTATTTTAAGAAACAGGCATCAGTTAGAAGTCAGAAGACATAAGTTAATTTATGATTAGCTGTCTGTCTGAACCAAAGAAATAAAAGCCATCATATTTTCTCCATTGCATCGAATCGCATTGTGTTGAATTGAATCGAATCAAATCGGAATTGAATCACACTGCATCGTAATAGGGGTGAATCGTATCGCTAGCTGCTTCATATGTATCTTCAATGTATCGTATCATTGGCTATGCATCGATATGCCTCAGTTATGGAGATGCACATCCCTATTACACACTAACTAAAGTGAATAAAGTGAAATTATAATCAACCACCCCTTTAAAAAAAGTGTTACTCTTGTGTTAGAGTTAAATGTGTTACAGAGTCAGTCTAAGGGTAAGTAAATTAATATTGTAATTTTTGGAATATCATTTATATGTGGCCAGTCAAAAGTTGTACTATGGCGTACTTGATATAAGGCGAGATAAAAAATAAAACAATATAAAAAATTATAATATTTTAATATAACAAAATCCTCCCTCCCTCACTCAACAAATTATTTTAAATTGTTAACAAATCACATCCTGGATAATGTAACACCTTTTTTTTAACTTGATTACAAATGACTTCGTTATCTCAAGTGATAATTACCTGAAGTATGAGTGACCTAAAGACTGGCAGAACTCTTCTAATGCTTCTGCTTTCTGTCCACCCATGACCGAGGCAAAACCAGGCAAGAAAACCACTCCAGGACTCTTCCCTTTCAGTTTCCTGTAGGCTAGCTTTGGTAAATCAGGCCGTGTAGCATACTGAATCGTGGTCTTGTGTCGAACACCTAAAACACAGCAACAACATCTATGGTTTCATGATCTCTTTGGTGTATATTCATGAGATTCAGTTCTCAGTTAACAGTACATGCAAGGCAACACTTTAGAGTGACATTCTTCTTGTACATCTTTTACAGTCTACATCTTCTGAAAAAAAAGCATTTTTAACATAGCTTTGAAACAAAGTATCCTATATTGTAATGCTTGCCAAGACAGATGTATATATACAAACGAATTGTGATTGATCTACTTTCTTGCATTAAGTTGTACTCTATACAATATATTTTTGCTTCCTTAAAAGCAATGCCACTATAAAAAACGATTTAACTTGATAATTGTCGTTGGTGGCGCTTGGACAGGACATCAAAAACAAATGATTCCCCCTCTGTTGTCTCAGCAATGTCCATAACAGGTTTGCAATCTTCTGCCTTCTAAGCTCCAGTTCACACGCACATAACTAAATCGAAAACGGTGAGTTAGACCAAGACACCATAATGTTATAATCTAAGCATTAACATTGCAATTGGAAAACTGAAACTACTACTAAAAAAACCTATCCCTTCTTATGATCCATATACTAGACACGCTGGCCACACCTCCACATTTATAACGCCCCCTGGCCGCAATACATCGAAGTTCTTGCATAATCACGTTTCGCAAGGGCTCGGTTTACCCGAAGAGACGTGCTGGACAGCGGTGAATTTCCAGAAGTTTGTTTGAAGAACCTTCGAGCAATTTCTGAGCACAGTTAACGCCATACTGCTCCGCTCTCCGCGGATACACAGAGGTTGACACGAGAGTCCAATCCTAATAGTGTCCTGAAGTAATCAGAGTCCTGCTGCACATCACTGCCGCCTACTGCCGTGGAGCGCCACAGCGAGCATAGAGAGCTAATTGGACAGATTTTCTGTTTTCTTCTTATTACTATTTTAAAGGCACAATATGTAATATTTTTTTATAAGAAATATCCAAAAACCACTAGAGCAGTGTTATATATTTTGCTGACTTTTGTACGTGCATTATCCCTAATATTTCAAAGAATGTATAACTCCAGAGAAATAAGCAATTTTAACTTGTGAAACATGTAACTTGCTATTAAAAACCTTAATGGAGAAATAGGAATTAATAGACATCTGGAGGCAAAACACACATACGTATATATGTGTGTGTGTGTGTGTGTGTGTGTGTGTGTGTGTGTGTGTGTGTGTGTGTGTGTGTGTGTGTGTGTGTGTGTGTGTGTGTGTGTGTATTTATATACATCTCAGAAAATTATAATATGGTGAAAAGTTCTTTTTTTTCTTATAACTTATTTCAAAAAGTTAAACTTTCATATATTTTAGATTCATTACATGTAAAGTAAAACACTTCAAACGTTTTTTTTATTTTAATTTTGATGATTAGAGCTTACAGCCTATGAAAGTCAAAAATCAGTACCTCAAAATATTTGAATATATACATTTGAGTTTCAATAAATGACCATTCATACAGTATAAATACTGGGTATCTCTTGTTCTTTGAAACCACAATAATGGGGAACACTGCTGACTTGGCAATGGTCCAGAAGATGATCATTGACACCCTCCACAAAGAGGGTAAGTCACAGAGAGGGGCTGTTCAAGGATATTAAAGTATCAAAGCACATTAAATGCAAAGTTGACTGGAAGGAAGAAATTGGCTAGGGAAATGTGCACAAGCAACAGGGATGACCGCAAGCTTGAGAATACTGTCAAGCAAAGCAAACACTTGGGTGAGCTTCACAAGGAGTGAACTGAAGCTCGAGTCAGTGCATCAAGAGTCACCATGCTCAGACATCTTCAGGAAAAGAGCTACCAAGCCACTTCTGAAACAGAAACATCGTCAGAAGCATCTTACCTAGGCTAAGGAGAAAAAGAACTGGACTGTTGCTCTGTGGTCCAAATTCCTCTTTTCAGATTAAAGTAAATTTTGCATTTCATTTGGAAATCAAGGTCCCAGAGTCTGGAGGAAGACTGGAGAGGCACAGAATCCAAGCTGCTTGAAGTACAGTGTGACGTTTCTGAAGTCAGGGATGATTTGGGGTGCTGTGACGTCTGCTGGTGTTGGCCCATTGTGTTTTATCAAGTCCAAAGTCAATGCAGCCATCTACCAGGATATTTTAGAGCACTTTATGCTTCCATCTGCTGACAAGCTTAATGGAGATGCTGATTTTCTTTCCCAGCAGGACTTTAGCACCTGCCCACAGTGCCAAAACCACTTCCAAGTGCTTTGCTGAACATGATATTACTGTGCTTGATTGGCCAGCCAGCATGCCTGACCTGAACCCCATATGGTATTGATGGGATGTTTTCAAGAGAAAGATGAGAAACAGTCGATCCAACAATCCAGATGAGCTGAAGGCTCAATAGTGCCTCAGCAGTGCCACAGGCTGATCGCTTCCATGCCACACCTCACTGATGCTGGAATTTGTGCTAAATGAGCCCGACCAAGTATTGAGTGCATAAATTAACATACTTTAAAGAACTTGAACTTTTCTGTTTTGCAAATCCTTGTTTTTTATTGATCTTAGGAAATATTTAAATATGTCTGACTGATTTTTGACTTTCATTGGCTGTAAGCTCTAATCATCAAAATAAAAAATAAAAGTTTGAATTGTTTTACTTTACATGTAATGAATCTAAAATATATGGAAGTTTCACTTTTTGAAATAAGTTACTTGAAAAAATTTACTTTTTCACCATATTTTAATTTTCCGAGATGCACCTATATATATATATGATTTCTCCAGGCAATCAATAATAGATTTTTGGCTTACATCTAGGAATGTTGACTTCTAGTATTAGTATTTCTGTTGATATATTTCCAACCCCACTTACAAAGCAATTTTTCTCAATATGCACGTATCCACTTATTATAGTCCTACAAAATCATCTTATTGGAAACTCAATAATTCTTTACTGAAAATCGAATCAGTACAAATTTAGATTACACGTCTCATTAAGTATTTTTTAAAGGATAATACAGAAAAATTATATTGCACTAAAATTAATAAAGGCAGATAAAATTATATTTGGAATTACCTTACTCCTAAACAAAGGGTCTAATAACTTTTCAGATATAGATAAAACAAATATGGCAGAATTAAAAAGCAAACTAGACAACATCTATAAAAAAAGGCTAAAGGAGCCTTTATTAGGTCTAGGAAAAGATGGCTGGGGGAAGATGTACCTCCCACTTCTTTAGACTAGAAAAACAATCACGCTCATTAAATACTATTCATCAGTTAAAAATTAATGATAAAATATCAAAGGACCCTAAAGAGATTTCAGAGTATTGCTCCACCTTCTACTGTAAACTATATGCATTAATAAATCATTTAGATAAAGCTATGTGTGGCCAACCTATTAGTTTAGAAGAAATAACCAATTAAATTCATAACTTGAATAATTTCAATAAATTCATAACTTCTTGACGGTCTAACCTCAGAATTGTATAAGTTATTTGCTGAGCAGCTAGTCCCTTTTCTTCTTCCAGTTTTTTTGTGAAAGTGCAGCCATGACTCAGGGGTTAATAACCCTTATTCATAAGCCTAAAAAAGATTTGACTATAATTGATCATTAGTCTTTTGAATAAAGATTATAAATTAATTGCCTAAATAATTAGGAATGTATTAGAATATATTATAGATGAAACTCAGGTTTATGAAAAACAGGCAAATTTTTAATAAGGTTGGTTTTAGATATATTAGATTATTCATACTTTAAATAGTTGTATTTTATTTTTAGATTTTCACAAAGTTTTGCCGATGATATGACCCTTTTGTTTAAAAAATAGTGACCAAATCACTATCACGGTCATCATATGTGGCCCCCACTTCGCTGTCACCGCCGTCCGTGGCTCACTCAAGCCCGCCGGCATTTCCACTGTCAAGCTCACTCCTGTATCGGCTCCAGCCCAAGCCCTCATGGATATGCCGCTACCCCCCGATTCTCTGTGCCTATCCTCACTCCAGAATCTCCTAAGACTCCGCTGGTCTCATCTAGCCTGTCTCCGTCTCCAGAGTCTCCGTTGCCTCGGCTGGTCCCGTCCAGCCCTCCTTCGTCTCAGCTGAAAAGATGTTCTCTGAATTTTAACCCCATAATTGATCAAAAAAAAAAGAAAATTAAATTCTGACCCTAAAGTGAAGAGTTCTCCTTACGAAAGCTGAAGGTGTAGCCTGACTGAAATATTCCTCCTTATCTTTGTATCTTAATAACCTTAATAGTAACAATATTGATAAAATGCTATTTGATTCCCAATGGAAAAATCGAACACTATGTTAAAAAGACTGTAATTGTGAATACATATGAGAATGGTGGCCTTATTTTCTTAGATTTCTCCACGAAGAACCATACGGTTTAAGATTAATTGGATTAAGCATCACTTAAAACTCCACTTCAGTCTGGAATTGTATTTCTCATTTATAAAATATTGGTGGTCTTAGTTTTGTTTTGTTGTGTAATTATAATATTGATTAAATTCCAGCCAAGTTATCTGCTTTCCACAAACAAGAGCTCCTATCTTGGTCATTAATATATAAACACAATTTTTCTCCGCATCGATATTTAATCTGGAATAACGTGTTTTTTTTTTATAAACACATCTATTATTTTAAAATAACTGGTTTTACAACAATATCAAATTAGTTAGTCAGTTATATAATAATGGAACACTCTTTTCTTTTGATGAATTCCTTATTATAAAATACCAGTTACTCAAAAATAATTTGCAATGGTTTTTGGTTCACTCCCTTCAGGTACACGCATGCTATTTCTCCCGGTTCAGTGTCTTTTGATGTTACTAAATCTCATGTTGGTAAAATTAGTTTTTCATCATACCCCAAGAGTAATAATAGAGCTATTCGTACTCTTTTCCAAAGATACATTGTTACTGTACATTATGTTTGGTCTCATTGGGTCTCTTAATTGAATGGAACATTTATTTGTTGGAGGAAAGTGTGGTTGTTACCAAAGAAATATAATTAAAATAATCTTAGAAATAAGATTAAAGAAGTTTCTTATAAGCTCATTAACATATTTTATCCAGAAAATCATTATTTACAAACATTTAAAAAAGGAATAAATGTAAATTGTACTTTTTGTGATGAATAAGAGGAAACTGCCTTGCATTTTCTTGGCACTGTACATACTCAGTTGCACTTTGGTGAAAGGTACAACTATTCAGTTTAAAACCTCCTTCACTCCTATGGGAAAATGTACTTGTTGGGTTTACTGACTATCCTGACCAAGAGGGACAGTACTTATTCTGTTGACCAAATTTCACATTCATAAGTGTAAATTTAACAGTAAAATATTTAATTTTATGTTTTTTTGTAAAATTTTGTTATGGTTTTTGTTAAATGTGAGCCAAAATCATCACAATTAAAAGAACCAAAGACTTTAAACTACTTCAGTCTGTGTGCATTTGAATGTATTTAGTACACGAGTTTCCCAATTTGAGTTGAATTACTGAAATAAATACACTTTTCAACGACATTCAACTTTATTGAGATGCACCTGTATGTACCTAATAGGTGTATAAAAGGTACAAATATGTTCTTTTAAGGGTACTGCTCCAGCGTACCCCAAAAGGTAAAATTTGAAACCCCTTTTTATGTGTACTTGTGTATATGTATTGTGACGCGTTTCCCGAGTACCTATCAGCGTCGCCCTGGAAACGGAGGAGAATCACCTGCACCCAATCGTCACGGGCTGATCACTCCCAGCTGAAGCGGCTTAGGAGACGGCTACAAAAGCCGCCGCACAGCACACACTGACGAGCAATGTCTCCAGAAGATATCCCTGACTCATGAGTGCCTTTTTGTCTTCACAGAGAGCAGTGTGTGAGCGACCCGCCCGGTGTTTGAGCACAGGACCACAGAGCACTGCTTCACGAGCACAAGGACACGATTACACTCTTCCACACCTCAATAAATACCCCTCCGGGGTCCTTATTGCATTCCCCTGGTCGTGTGATTCTTCTGCCCGTTACACTGATGGAGAATACGGGCAAATTTATGAAGAATCACCGACAAACATCCGACCCCCGTAAAGTGTATCCCGCGACCACGAACAGCGGTCAAATTGTATTTTTTCCTCTCTCTCTCTCTCTTCCCCTTCTGCAGGCGGCGACTCCTCCCCAGCTATGGAAGAGTTATTAAAGCATCTCACGGAGGTGAGCATCAGATAACAACAAATTGTGGAGATGGCGGCGTCAGGGAAACCGAGATCACTGCCAGATCTGCTGCCGCCATTTACAGGCGAACCTCAACAGGCTTATTTCTCAATGCCCACAAACCTGAACGATTCTTACGATGAGCTCCGGAAAGAAATCCTGGCCCGCGTCGGTCTTTCACCCATCTCCGCGGCCCAGTTGTTCCACGCCTGGGAATATAACAGTCGGGTGCCAGCCCGGGCCCAAGCCGCCGAACTATCTCGCCTCTCACAACACTGGCTGCTCGCCGGGGATCCCAGTGCCGCCCAAGTCACGGAGCGCGTCGTGGTGGATCGGTTTCTTCGCGCCCTTCCCCGCCCCCTTCGGCAGGCAGCAGGTATGCGGAACCCGCAGACCATCGGGGAGCTGGTAGAGGCCATCGAATTGGCTGAGGCGACGCAGCGACGCGAGGCTGGGGAGCGAGCGCCGCCGTTTCCCCGGAGGATGTTCCAGGAGCGACGCACGCCGGAGGGCACCTCCCGAACAGTCGGCAGGCCGGCGGTTCCCGGCACGCAAGACGAGCCAATGCCCACGGAACCATCTCGGCCACCTAACCAGACCTGGCTGGCAGGCTGTGTCGTCCATCAGGAACCACCGCTGGAGGCCCCTCAGGTCGAGGTGAGAATAAATGGACGGCCCTATCAGGCCCTATTGGACTCGGGCAGCGCAGTTAGCCTGGTCCAGCCCACAGTCCTTCCCCCGCGGCTGGGAGCCAAAGCCGCTTACCCATCACCTGTATACACGGCGACACCCGTCACGTCCCTGCCCGGCGTGTCACTATCTCGGCCGCCCCAGGCTCTTGGCCCGTCGAAGTAGGAATAGTGAAGGATCTGCCCGTACCCGTGCTTCTCGGAAGAGACTGGCCGGGGTTTGATCGCCTGCTGGCCGCCGCTACACAGCATGTCAGCCCCGCCGGGAACCGCCAAAGAAAGAAATCACGCCAACGTCCCCGACAACGCCCTGTCCTGCTAGCGTCGGACAGCGCCAGAGACGGTGAGTCCCCCTCCCAATCTACTAACCTTTTCTATGACGTATTCCAACAGGTTAAGGGAGGAGGGGCTTTTGCAAAAGAGCAACTCGGGGATGAACGGCTAAAAAACTGCTGGACACAAGGACACGAATGCTCGGGTAACTCGCTGGTTCTTGGCGCTCCAGGACTTCCACTTCACCGTGCGCCACCGGGCGGGGACGGCCAACGCCAATGCCGACGGACTCTCGCGGATATGGCCAGCTTTCGCAGGTCTGTCAGGTTTCACCCCACCCCCATCCCCAATCTCCCCCTTGTCTCACGGGGCCAGGACGACGCTTAGGGGGAGTGTGACGCGTGTCCCGAGTACCTATCAGCGTCGCCCTGGAAACGGAGGAGAATCACCTGCACCCAATCGTCACGGGCTGATCGCTCCCAGCTGAAGCGGCTTAGGAGACGGCTACAAAAGCCGCCGCACAGCACACACTGACGAGCAATGTCTCCAGAAGATATCCCTGACTCATGAGTGCCTTTTTGTCTTCACAGAGAGCAGTGTGTGCGACCCCGGCGTTTGAGCACAGGACCACAGAGCACTGCTTCACGAGCACAAGGACACGATTACACTCTTCCACACCTCAATAAATACCCCTCCGGGGTCCTTATTGCATTCCCCTGGTCGTGTGATTCTTCTGCCCGTTACAGTATATATTGTTTTTTTGTTTTTGTTTTGAAGATTAATACTTTCCTCCCCTGTTTTGTTTGTTGTAATTTGTCTTTCTATAATTTTTTACCTTTTCTTTTTCTTTTGTTTCTTGATAACGTGTTGTTGTTCTTCGAATAAAAAAAGAAAAATACTAGTGAACTGGACCGTGTCCTTGCGTCGCCTGCCACCTTCGATTTCCAGTTTTCAGAATCAGAATCAGAATGAGCTTTATTGTCAGGTATGTTTACACATACAAGGAATTTGTTTACGTGACAGAAGCTACTGCAGTGCAACATAATGACAGTGACAGAACAAAAAACATAAACAATAAAAAGAAGAATAAAAAATAAGTAAATAAGGAATAACAATATACAAATTGACAATTGCATGTACAGGTATATAACAATGGACAGTTTTGTATGTACAGGTACTGTATATTATGTGCAATTGAAGTGTAGACTGAGTATATGTGTTAGATAAATACATGTATAAGTGTATTCGTTTATAAATAGTGTGTGTACCATAATTATTGTCAAGTGTTCATGAGATGGATTGCCTGAGGGAAGAAACTGTTTCTGTGTCTGGCCATTCTGGTGTTCAGAGCTCTGTAGCATCGACCAGACGGTAACAGTTCAAAGAAGAAGTGTGCTGGATGTGAGGGATCCAGAGTAATTTTGCCAGCCCTTTTTCTCACTCTGGATAAGTACAGTTCTTGGAGACTGGGAAGGGTTGTACCAATGATTCGCTCAGCAGTCCGGACTACCCTCTGAAGTCTTCTGAGGTCAGATTTGGTAGCTGAGCTGAACCAGATAGTTATTGATGTGCAGAGGATGGATTCAATGATGGCAGAGTCGAACATTTTCAGCAGCTCCTGTGGCAGGTTGAACTTCCTCAGCTGGCGAAGGAACAGCCTCTGCTGGGCTTTTTACACAATGGACTCAATGTGATTGTCCCACTTCAGATCCTGTGAGATGGTGGTGCCCAGGAACCTGAATGACTCCACTGCAGTCACAGTGCTGTTCATGATGGTAAGTAGGGAGAGAGCAGTGGAGTTTCTCCAGAAGTCCACGATCATCTCCACTCTTTTGAGTGTATTAAGTTCCAGGTTGTTAAGACTGCACCAGACAGCCAGCTCCTTAACCTCCTGTCTGTAAACAGACTCGTCACCATCCTGGATGAGGCTGATCAGTGTGGTGTTGTCTGTAAACTTCAAGAGCTTGACAGAGGGGTCTTTAGATGTGCAGTCGTTCTTGTACAGGGAGAAGAGCAATGGGGAGAGAACACTGCCCTGAGGAGCTCCAGTGCTGATCGTACAGGTGCTGGATGTGTATTTTCCAAGCATCACTAGCTGCAGCCTGTCTGTAAGGAAGCTGTTGATCCACTGACAGATGGAGGTGGGGACGGAGAGCTGAGTTAGTTTGGGCAGGAGGAGGTTTGGGATGATAGTGTTAAAGGCCAAGCTGAAGTCCACAAACAGGATCCTCACATGAGCAATAGGAAAAAAGGCATGCTGATGTACATTTTGATGTAATAACTTATCATAGTCACAAAGCCTGTCAGGAGCTATAAATACTATCAAAGTGTTAGAATTAACTTGCGCTAGTCTACAGATGTGAGCGTGAGTATCGATTAAAAAAAGTTGCGTGGCAGCACTGACAAGAATTTTATGAGCTTTTGAATGTGATCTCCGATCTCTGTGTGTGAGTGATGTGTGTGAATTAAGATAGAAAGGTGATTCAACTGAACGGTTTTAATATATTGGCCTTGTCTCTCACACACACAGTGGTGTTTAGTATGGTCACACTGTATAGCTGTTGTTCAAGAACATTGAATGTTGGGGGGGGATATTGGTACAGTGGTTAACTAGAAAAATGAAAAATGGCACGTCATGCTAAAAAGGTTGCCGACCCCTGGTCTAGATGTTGCAGAACATAATGTAGTCCCATGTTGACTGCATCGTCCACAGACCTGTTTTCTCTGCAGGCAAACTGAAGAGGATCCAGCAAGGGTCCAGTGATGTCCTTCAGGTGGGCCAGCACCAGTTTTTCAAATAACTTCATTACCACAGGCGTTAGATCCACAGACCTGTAGTAATTTAGTCCTGTAATTTTGGATTCTTTGGGATGGGGATGATGGTGGGGCATTTGAAACATGAGGGGACTTCGCACAATTCTAGTGATCTGTTGAAGATCTTTGTGAAGATGGGGGCCAGCTGGTCAGCACAGGATTTCAGACAGGCTGGTGTGACACCATCTGGGCCTGGTGCTTTTTCCCTTTTATGCTTCCAGAAGACCTGGCACACCTTGTCGTCACTGATTTGAATTGCAGGTGTGGGGGAGAGGGGGGTTGCTGGAGGTGTTAATGGTTGTGTGGAGAGGTGTTCAGGTCGGGTGTGGGGTGTTTTTTCAAACCTACAATAGAACTCATTCAGATTGTCTGCCTGGTGTTGATTCTCCACAGTTCTGGGGGATGGTGTCTTGTAAAGTGTTTGAAAATCCTTATTAGTCCGGGAGAGCAGAAGGAGTTCGTCTGTTTTGTTGGGTAGAGAGCGGAGATTCGCTAGATGGATGCTGGGCAGTGCTGTCCGGAATCCACGCTGTCTGAGTTTCACGAGCGCACTGGCTCTCTTCCCCCATCTGCGCGTCCTGTAGCGTCTAAACAGCACTGCTGCTCCACCAACTACAATGTCCAGCAAAACATCAGAATAGACAAAAACTGGTGAAATATCGGGTGGTGTGTACTTCAGAATGTCCAGAAAATTGTCGCTGGTGAACGCAGGGATATAACGTCACGAAGGCTGCCATCAGCGGCGCCATCTTGAACACATTTTTTTTATTTTGTAGAAAACATGGAAACCCCAAAGACACTTTAATATGCTATGCATTTTATTAGACAGGTGACGAATGCACAGAGTGGCATTATGACAGAGCTTTCAACACAAATGTATCTAGTATGAGAAAACAGCACTGTATAACCTCACTGCGTATGACTGGCATAATAAAAGCTCCTTCTGCTTTTGAGCTGTGTATCGCGCTCGTCCTTCCTTAGCAATCGCTGCAGCATCCTCGTTTCGCTTCCACGACTTTCAGCCCCACTCTGCTTCATACTACAGTGACCTTAATAAGTCTTACATTATCTTATCCATGGACATGATTGCATCGGCTGTGGGGATGAAGACAACAACTGCCATGATTCCACACTCAATCAAGGCATCATCAAATCACGCCTTCGTTTCTTGTTTTTTTTTAATATGCGCCCTCTAGCTATGAAAACTTACATGTTGTGCCTTTAACTTATTTTAATTTTTTATGTATTTTTGAAATCTGTGTAAATGTGGAATCAGATCTCTCTAATGTTGCTGTTTCCTTACCATTGTTAATATTTTAGCTTTGTGTAAATCTGTGTAAATGTTGATGTGAAAGTCTATCATTTCATGTTACCAATGCTTTGACAATCTAAATACTTTCCCCATTAAAATAAAGCCATTTGAATCCAGACGGATAGACAGATAGATGGATGGATGGATGGATGGATCGACAATCATAGTGCACTTTTTGCTGTCCTCTCATTGTTATTTTAACCTTTTTTCTTTCTTTTCTTTCTGTAAATCTGTGTAAATGTGCAAGTATGTAATTTAATGTTACTAATGCTTTGGCAATGTAAATACTTGTACCTTATTTTATACACATTTTTAAACTTATTTTACACTTATTTTATACACATCATACACTGTTACTTGATTACATTACAGTTAGACTGGCATGCTGGACAGACAGACAGACAGACAGACAGAGAGACTGGTTGGTTGGTTGGTTGGTTGGTTGGTTGGTTGGTTGGTTGGTTGGTTGGTTGGTTGGTTGGTTGGTTGATTGATTGATTGATTGATTGATTGATTGATTGATTGATTGATTGATTGATTGATTGATTGATTGATTGATTGATTGATTGATTGATTGATTGACAATCATTGTGTACTTTTAGCTGTTTACTCTTATTGTTAGTGTATTTTTAATTAATTAATGTATTCATTCATTTATTTTGTAAATCTATGTAAATAAGCATATATGTAATTTCATGTTACCAATGCTTTGGCAATGTAAAGATTTTTACCATGCCTCTTAAGCCACATGAATCTTTATAGAAAGATGGTTAGATTGGATTGGAAACATCTATCTAGATGTTTGTGTTTAACGTCAGATGGCGCTGCAGCTCCACTGCAAAAAGCAAGCGTTCCTCTCTCGATCTTGAGCTGGCACTGCGCCTGAAGACAGATTAACCAAGAGATACATGGGCACTGGGCAGAGAGAATGACAGCAGCCTCCAAACGGATGTTCAGGTAATGATTTCACCTACATTTCCCTATTAGAAATAAAGTAGTTGTCAGATAAATTAATTTGTTCCTTTGCTCATTTGTTAGTAAGGCTCACAACTTGCCTTAAGCCAATTTGATGCTGGGGGTTATAATTTGTAGTCATTTTCTGATTAAACAGTAAATTTCTGTCTATACAGAAATACGTAGTCTATATTTCTTCATGCATGTGAAGTTGGTTTAAAAATTTGTATTTGACCTAGTCGTTATATGAATGGTAGACAGACAATGAGTCAGCAGGACAGAAAGAGAGCCCTTTTTGCCACGGTAGGCTAATCATATTTTTCCGCCACCGTTACCTGTTATTTGACACAATAACACTTTGGTAACCTCCTAACTTAAAAAAAAAATGAATGCGACAAAATAAAAAAAAGGTCTTGAAAGTTACACTGAAGAATACCTCGTATCAGTGTATGTTTTTAAAAGTTGCTACATTAACTTTACTTCAGGCCTAGAGAAGGGGGCGTAATCGCGAGAGAGAGAGAGAGAGAGAGAGAGAGAGAGAGAGAGAGAGATCCAGACTCCATGAAGTGGCCAACCGTCTCGTGTAGCGCTCTGCATTTTTTTATATACCTTTTGTCATAAAAAATGTGGTTGCTGTGATTTAGTCGATGATATCTAACTGTCGGTAAGCTATCAAATGCTCTTGAAAGTGACATGAGCTACATTAATTATGTTTCCATGCCTCATACACTGTGCCCAGCCTCAGAAGTGTTTGTGGGTTAATTTGTTCAACTAAATGACAGAATCCGCTTCAAACCGAAATGATGCCGCTTCCAACCGGTGACGACGACCCCCTCCTCTTCTCTTTTGCGCACGCCCCCTCATTTCCAGAACGATTCCTTGTTATGACATCCCTGTAAAAGACAGCCACAGAGGTCTTTCACCTCGACGCTAAATTCAATCTAATGAATGCAGACCCCAGCGCTCTCGTCGCTGAAAAGAGGCCAACAATTTAGCAATTTCTGCTGCTTGTGACAGGGCTCATGACTAATTCCCATATTTAAATGTGAACAGGCAAAGCTGGCCCATTTGACGGCAGCCAAGCGCATTTTATCAGGTCAGAAAGACATCAATGGCACCGGGGGTAGGAGGTGGCTGGAACTGTTTAACTGTGCAAAATTCAATCAAAAAGAGAATTTAGAAGGCTGTGAAAGTTTGGACAGCGCCGCTGAAAACATACAAGCTGGCGGATACGCGAGTGTGCTTTTTCTTTTAGCATTATTGTATGTCTTGTCTCTTTATATCAGTTTACAAGAGTTAACACTTGAAAGCGCAGTTCTAAGTCAGCCCTCTTCGTCGTTTCTCGACCTCTTGACATTGCAGGTGCAGATTCGAATAGCAGTCTCTCTCCCTCGCATTGTCTGTGGTATGGAGTGATTCAATTCTGCATGAACAACATCAAACTGTGTGATACTGAGTAAAACGCTCACTGACAAACACTGAATTCATTTTACGTTTCGAATGCTTAACTCTGTGTTAAGTCTGTCACACTTTTCTCTCTTTGTGAGTGTAGTTGCTACACCATATTGAGCAAGGAATCTCTTATTAGATGTTTCCTGAGGTTATTTTCCTTTTTCTGCATGCGCAAACTTGGGTAAAAGATAAATTGCTGGCAAACAAAGCTGCTCTGACAAGTTGGATGCTAGGTGTGCTATTGAATTTCCTGGATACACTGACAAATAATCATAATTTATGCCTGCTGTATTTCAAACTTTACTTTAAATGTACATACGTAGTTTAAAAGCAGATTTCTTCCAAAGTTTTTGAAGAATTAAAATACAGTATTGGTAATTTTTCACTGTTACCAAGCAGTGAAGAAAATAAAGGCTGTTTATTTTCCAAACACACTATATGGCTATATGACAAGTCTTCCGAGAGACATGCTACCGTCAAAATATAACTCTCTAAATCTGTTTATCTACACAAAACGTATCCATAAACAGACAGATTTTCAGACATATTTAAACATATTTAAATTTTTTCATATTATAACATATTTAAAACATTATACACCTAAATAACGAAGGTGATTCTAACTGATGTTTAATTAAAATGTAGTGTTTTGATCGAATTCTTAACATTGTGATTATGAGTCTGAACTTGTACAATATATATAGCCTATAATAGAGCCGAAAAAGTATATATATATATATATATATATATATATATATACCTTTTCCGAAGAAACGGATAGAGGGAGAAACTACAGCCAGTCACTGCCACACGCGGATTAATAAGAACATTTATATTTAATAAAGTTAACATAGTATATTTTTCATTTATTTTTATTATCGTATCATATTTAACTCCATCTTTAACTAAATCTTTCTTTTAGAATCTGGGAAAATATCAAGTTTAAACCTCGTTTAATGTTTGTAGACGCGCTGCGAGCCACGCGATTCCCAAGAAGCTCTCATTGAGAGGCCACGTGTCCGTTTCCAAAGCCTCTCCAACTTAACCACCTCCATTGTACGTCTAACCCAGATAGGCAGCGTCCCTCCACATAAAGGGATTTGCAATTTCAAGATATTTCAGCTTAAATGTTTTTGACAGTTCCCTCGCTTTTGCCTCAGCCTGCTTATTTTAACTGTGCCAAATGGGTCACCTTGGGTAGCTGTCTGCGCGCAAAGGGCTTTTGCGCGCATTCAGTCCGAATTTTTTCCAACTTTCCTTGACAGGGAAACCAGCTGCTGGTCGTGAAAAGACGGCTTATTAATTGTTCTTTGTCATGCAGAATTGCTTGATTTCTAAAGAAACATACAAAGGCTCTTTTTCAGGATTCAAGTATTTTGTTTCGTGCGCATTTTCAACTCATCGAATCAGCTGCAGCGCCTCACCGTCTACCAGACTCAGGTACTGACGGCCTGCCTCTTTTGTCCGCTTTTAATGCTCTTGTAAAGCAGGCAGACTGATTTGTTACAAGCTGCTCTTTTAATCTGATAGATAAGAGACAAGTCTAAGAAAAGCCGTAAATGAAAAATTAGTTGGAAGAAAGACAAGGGCGAGTCTGCTAGATGGGGGTCTGTTGACTCAAGCGGCCCTCGAGCGTCAGGCAAGCCCTCTCAGCAGCCCCTGTCAGGGTCACGTCAACAATTCGCTTTTCTTCCCATAAAAAGACACTGTAGCCCTTTTTGCTTCAATGAATTGATCGGCGCAAAATTAAGAATAAATAAATTGAGAATTTTGAGCACCAGGCTTAAAACTCCCCCAGGGCGCGTACCCCCGGGCTATTGAATGGATAAAGGGCGCTTTACAGAGGACGCACGGTGCAAAATGAGACTGTATGGTGTAATTAACAAAGTGGCCTAATCCTATATCTTCACAAATGCAAATATTAGAGTTTTGTTAAAATGTTTAAGTGAACAATTAAACGAGCGTTTCCAAGAGCAGTGCAGTATCCCGAGGACACAATGACTGGAATAATTTAGTAAATGTGCTGATCTTACCAGGTCCTTTGTTGACACCAATGGCTGATGATAAATTCCCAGCAAAGGAAACAACATTTAAAACCAATTTAATTATTTCAATGAAGATTTAAAGTGCCATGTTAATGGAGTAGGGCGCATCAAGACCAGCATCCCCGTGGTAGTGCGTTGCTAAAAATTCAATCTGAGCTCCAGTTCTTGTGCGTAAAAGAAGATGAAAAATAAAAAAAAGCCTGGAATGGCTGGAATGCTTTTTTCACGTAAATTAAATAGCGTTTATTTTATTTATATATTTGTATTATTATTACCCCCCCTACACACACACACACACACACACAGAGAGCACACGCATGTTTTTAAATAATTCAAGGTATCAGTTTCTAAAGTCGACCCGAAGGATAATTCAGTTTGGAGACCTTGAGCAAATATTTTTTTTCTAAAACACATTTATCGCCATCGTCACCAAGTGTCCGTCCAGCCCCTTTAAATAAATTTAAATACGAACATCGATTAATCTGTCTCGTTGACTCGCATATTTTATTCATTTGCGCATTATTGTCTGTATTAATACACTACTTTGGGTTTTATTAACCCGCTCTCACGAGACTGTTAAGAACCGTGCGCTAAATGGCTCAGTGTTTAACGGAGAGGCCCCGCGCCTGGGGGACACCAGGCGCTTTCAGCTGCGTCCCCAGGGAATGCCACAGGGAACCCGATGAATACGCGTCTCTTTGGACTTCTTGACGGAGATCTATACCGATGCACTTGAGTTGTAAATATAGGAGCACAGAAAATATGTGATTTAGATGAGCATACATTCTCTCAGCGTTCTCAAACTAGATGTTTTAAAAGTCAGAATTTTCTATAAACGTTAAATCTCAGTCTCTTTTATCAGTTGTTATTTTTACTTAAACAGACATTTAGTGAGCTTTTCACAGTCGGTCAAAGACAATCCTGTTTCATCCCTTTAAAGACCTTATAAATGTTTATTAAAACGAGTTGGCGCGCGCTTAACACGCGCTGGTCATTTTGGTGAGCTTTATTAAATTACGCCTTAAGGTTTACGCAGGGCGAATACTTTATGCAGAGATACGTCTTATATATAAAACACATTAATGTGAAAATGCAGGATATTAAACATTTTATTGGATACGTTTTATGGATGCTTTCCCCCCGTTATCATTATTAAGCAACGTGATCCCATCGTGTTTAAATAGTATGTGTGTGTATGTTTGCGTATTCGTGTTGTAATTCTTAGTTTTTTGTTTTGTTTTGTTTGTTTGTTTTGAGAAAATAGTTACATTTAATATTGCACGAAGCTGAACTTGAATAGATTTTGTGCATGCCATATTTTGCATCCTTAGAATGTTCATCCTCTATTTTGGCAGTGCGCTCTCGTTTTAAGCGGAATATTGAAAGGAATTGCGCTGTATGCACAGGCAATTAAACCTTAAATTAAACCTCATAACCTAGGGAGGCTCAGTCTTATTAGAAGTAAAAAGAAAAGGTAATTTGTGGCTTTTGTGTAAAAAAATCAGTATGACAGGTTTAACGGTTAAAACCAACTCAAATGAGACATTTTGTCACTAAGAAATATTCTTTATTTTCAGCAGTAAGTTTTTTAAATAAATAAATATTCTCATTACAATAAAAGTACAATAACAAATTCTGGCATTGAAGTGACATACATCGGATGCACCCCATATTTCCATTCCGTCCCCAAAATGTGCTTAAAGGCTACCCTGTACTCACCATCCACACAAACAACTGAATATCTTTAAAAATATATATAGAAAGTACAAATTAATTTTGGACTGTTGATAGTACCGGTTTAAAAAAAACATTTGGTGACAGGAAATGTATTTGGAATCGGAACTATATGGGCTTAAGTTGTTTTCAGAAAAAAAAAACTACAAACATAGACCATGTATACAAATATACAACATTAAAGGGTTACGCAGATCCCCGAACATATAGGCCTATACAGTTTTTTGTTTGTTATTTCTCGCTATTTACAGGTGACGGCGCACGCAGAGACCGTCGCTTTTTGGCTGCAATCAAGATTCCACAGGTGTGACGTACAGAGTCTTTGAGGTGGTGGTCAGGATCAATGCGCTAGAGTTCATGGGCTTACGGACAGATCTGCGTCCTCTTTTTCTGATGTCGGAGGTGACATGGGGAGGTCATCTTCTTCCTCAGAGCACCGGGCGGAGGACAGGGACGACGAGCACTTACAGTTGTGCGCGCCCGTCCTGTGGGAGCCGCTTTTGCCTTCTTTTTTGTGCTTGACGCGGCGGTTCTGGAACCAGATCTTGACTTGCTTCTCGGACAGATTGAGGTAAGTCGCGATCTCTATGCGCCGAAGTCTCGACAGGTACATGTTGGAGGTGAACTCCCTTTCCAGCTCCAGGAGTTGCGTACTGGTGAACGCAGTGCGCATGCGCTTGCTGCTCTGAAGTTGACTACTGTTATTCTCTATAGAAGAGACAAAACAAGAGAGTTCAATTAGATTTGTTGATACGGGAGACATTAAAACAGAAATTAAGTTACACAATTAGACTTGTTATGGTGACTGACGTCAGTCACAGTCTACTTACCTAGGGATATGCAGTGGAACTGTCGTGGATCTGGAATTGGGTATGTGGCTTGGTATAACCCCGAGCCGCTGTTGAAGTTTACGCCGCTAGACGCGGAGTGCTGTCTGGATAGCGCCGTGTGACAGTATTGGGAGCCGAAGGCAGGAAAGGAAGCCTTGATGAGTGGGAGAGCTGGAGGCGACGGGTGAAGCTGAGACGCGACGCACAGCGGGCAAAAGCACAGCAATCCCGCTTTTCGAGAGTGGCAGGCGGCAGCGGAGAGACCGTGGAGAGGATGAGACGGATGCATGGCGTAAGGAAATAACGGCGGGCTGTGCGCGGTTCCTTTTTCGCTGTTCTCCCTCAAAATCAAGGAATCCACTAGAAACGATCTTGGCATCTTGGCAGCCCTGTGTTTCTTCACCTAATGTCTGAGAGTTCGTAAAAGTTTAACTTTGTCAGTCTTGCACCAGGATGGCGGAATGGTGCAGAAGAGAAAGTGTTCCTGCTTAAATAGTTGGAGAGACAGTGCGCCCATGTGACGGTTACGCTACTAGCGGCTGAGAGCTCTCAATAGGGTTTTGTGCCTTTTCTCTCGGCATTCACTCTGCACGCTTCCCTATTATTTCACTTGTTAACTAAATGAACTGCATAATGTAGTCTATTCTTGTCAACCCCACCCACACTGCAAGAGGCGGTACTGCCCCTGCTCCCTTTTAAAATGTCCACTCCTTTTATGCTATTACTCTTTAGTGTCGTTTTAAACTTTATTTTCTTTCTCACGCGATCACACGGACACTATTGCTCGTTTAATTAATTTCATTCAAAGAGGTTCGTCATTTGTTCTGCGTGAACTCATTAGACATTCGGTGCATGTGACGTATGTCGCAAGGCTCATCGGCCCAGTTCCACCTGCAACTCAGCCCACAATTCATTAACTATTATAACAATTAAACAACTTGTTTCTGAGAGAGGATTTTAGAAATAGGACTGCATTTAAGATACTGACATAATACTTAGTTAAGAAAGAACACAGCTGTCAATATCTGATAAACGTTTTGTTTTTGAACAGGGACTCTTTCCCTTCTCGAACCCCCCCAAAAAATATTCAGATAGGTTTTTCTGCTGTTTTTAAATTATTTTATTGCATTTTTTTTATTAAGGGTTTATTTATCCCCCCCCCCCCCCACCCCCTTTAAGTGTGTGTCAGTTTTTATTGTTTTACCTAGCCTATATGCAGATACTTTTATTTACTTAAGAACATTGCAATAGCATCCTTAGTGAATAGTTGCTAAATGAAATTATGCAAATCTCTGTTTTGGAGATACGAAACATACATACTTTTCGCACATACGAAAGTATTTTATTATTATTATTTATTTTTTGTTTATTTTTTATATATATATATTTTACAATTAGTAGGCTATTTAACCATATTGTTACAATAAGATTTATTTTAAATATGAGTTCTAAGGGTGTGTATCCATTCTGAGGGAAACGTAGGCCAATCATTTCCACTATAGCTAAAAAAAAAGAAGAAGAAAAAAGACGCGTCGCGTCACAACCTCAAAGCGATGAGGTTAAAAAACAGTGATTAATTCCTTCGCGCTGGCCCCCGCAGAGTCCGGGAAGGAATATATAAAAATAACCAGGTTTTCACTCTCCCAGCCCTTATTGAATGTCATTGTGGAGAGTTTTCAATGCGAGAGAGAAAGGCTCGAATTAAAGTGTGTGACAGCGGCGGACAAAGTGGCACAAAGCCGACTCTGTCAGTGAGGACCCGAATGCAGGACGAGTGAAAGCCCCTGCCCGCCGCGCCCTGATTGAATTAAGTAATAGGAAAACATTTTCTTTCACTTTAGGTTTGCTAAACAAGATGTTCAAAGGAAAAGGAGATACTAATGTGTGAGTAAACAGCGAGACGCACGTTTAACGTATTTGGAATGGGCTATATTTTAAAGTTTGAAAAAATCACTATAGTCATTAACACAGTAGACACTGAATGTAACATACCAGATGATTAAAACAGAAACAAACGTCACTAAAAACACAGATTTTCAGTAAGCCTATTTGTAGCCTATATAGGCTATCATTCTCATGACAACTAAAAATGTTACGTTTACTGTTCAGGCTAATTTTAAACATTATCTGAAAGGTTAGTTTTAATCTGCGTTTTTAACGTCATTTTAATTCTTTCACGGGCAGTCGTAGACGTATTTTACTTTTTTAACACTAGAATAGTCTAGCCTACTAAAACAAATCTGAATGACAGATTTACAAACCTTTCAGTGAAAGCTTTGACAATCGCTAATGCGCGCCACGGATGGATGGATGGATAGATGGATGGATGGATGGATGGATAGATGGATGGATGGATGGATGATGGAGGCAACCAAAACACCAGATCGTGCAACTCTGCGGTTTATTGGACCATAGCTACTCAGTGAGTATACGTATGACCTGTACATACGTCTAACACTGCTAATATCAGTCCGTGTAGCACTGATGGTTCTTGACAAATGCAACAATTATTCTTGCCCTCTTACTGTACATCCCCGGAACCGAGCCGGCTCGCTTAATAGAAAGCTCTTGTGTTCAGAACCAAGCCTCGAGCCTGGTAATGGACTGTATAGGCCCAGCCAATTGTTTTATTTTCTGGAAAATGACGAGGGACCCTCGTCCATCCCCCCTCCCACCAAACCTCACTCCACTGGAATCACCACTCGACTCGCATAAGGGGTATAATTTGGTTGCAACTTTGCAGCACCGTAATAGCAGGTCTTTGCCGGACAAATTAGGAGCAATTAAACCCTTAAACAAGCAGCAGGTACAGAGTCACACGGACAAGAGCCTGTTATGGAGTGAAAGAGGAATGGCGAGATGGGGGATTAAGCCTTTCATTTTCCTCGACACCGCGTGCCAGGAGCTCACCATTAACTAATTGGATAGTGAGCTTCCATGCCCACCACCCGTGCCCCACCAGACCTTGTTTTTTCCAAGTCAATAATTACCAAATGGGTTGAAGATGTTATTATAATTTAAAGCGGACTTAATAACAAGACATTTTGCTTTATTTTGATAACATCAATTACAGCCATTAGAGTCTCCTTGGGGATTTGTTAGGCTAGAAAACCCCCACAAGAAGATCGTTTTATTGCTCAGAGGTTGCTCGTGTCATAGCTCAGGGGATAGTTCTCCTAAATTCCTTCGGGGTAAAAATAGAAACAAATGAGACCAGGTCTCAATTCGATGAGAAATGTTTTGAGTTCGTTTTAAGAGCGCATGGTACTGGTAGGCAGGCCTGGCTTGAGACATGGTTGAGATCTGAAACCTATTCTGTTCTCTTTTTAATGTCATTGCAGAAACGTTTAAGATATTAAAAGATCTCATTCGTGGTTTTGATGCGGACATGCTTCATATGAATTTGTATTTCAGTCTAATTATTTAAATTGACTAAATAAATCACATTAAATAGTTTATTACTTTTTATAGTGAAAATCGACAATAAGTCACGGTAGTTCCCATGGCGAAGCACCTGCCATTAAGCGCTTCTGCTCAGGGAAGCTCATCCTCATTTGTACTCTCGACTGGAGACCGACAAATAACTTTGACCTCCACGGAGGAGATGGAGACTGCCCTCCAGAGGTGTTCTTTTTAAGCGCAAGCGGACTGTTGCTTGTTGTAATGTTGCATCTAGGACGCGCACCAAGGAGTGCGTTTGGCTAATCTGCGTATTTAAACAAATACATCCATTCTGGAAAGCAAGGAATTATTTTGCACAGTTATGACATAGAATTGAATAAATTAGTTTGTCAACTAATTTATTATAAAAGTAAACTAAATATTTGTGATGAAAGATGATTATTAAATATAATTTGGATTGTTGTATTACTTTAGTTCTAGAATAGGCTATTTATAATCTTCTACTATCTTCACAAGAGCACAAAAATGTACCAACACTAACACATTCGATAATGTATTCTTATATATAAGCACAATTTTTTTTGTTTTAAGTTTCATTAACTTGAAATGAAATAAAAGTAAAACAAGTGGATGCACTGTAAAAAAAATGATAACAATAATAGAAAATCAAAGGTGTAAATAAACATAATTGGACATACATTTTTTACAGTTTCTGTTTTTCTACTTCAAAATTTCACATTTAATTTAATGTGTCAGTTTTTCGTTGTAGTTGTTTATGAAATTCACTAGCAATTTCTGAGTGAAAATGATTTCTATACCATTTTTTCATTGCAGTTAAAGCTGTAATGTTAAATTGTCCATGGTCAGAACTTCAAACTGACAACAGTATGAATAAAAAACGGATTATTGATAATCTCTATGCTTATGAATTTATACCTCATTCTTGACAAAAGTTTAAAATATCAATAATAAAAACCCATTTAGCTACTCAAGTCATGCCTGGGGCTATTCTGGGATGTTGTTTTGTTCTGCAGGCCTGCAGCTGCCATATTCACCAGGCTCCTTTTTCACACCATTTGTTTTCTCTCCTCTCAATTGTGAGTAATAAAATAAAATTAAGTGAGCATTAAGTTCATTGGGTTTGGGGGTCAATGGCTTCCGTATGGTGTGAATTATTCATGGTTGGAGACTGTATTGGTTAGAGACAGGTTGAAGTGCATGCTGGTCCTGTTGCCCCCACTTGTCTGTATGGAGGGATCTGCCGTGAGCTAACAGTGAAACAGGATTTAGAGTCCCTCTGGGATTTGCCTTAGCTGGACGGGGCGCTGTGGCTGTCTGTGGGTCCCCCTCCTAGATACCCCTAGGGCTATAACACAGACTGCTGCTGGTTCCCCTGCTTTTATAAGGGATGGAGGCTGAAAAGCTCTGAAAAGTATCTTTCATATGCTGCTCAGCCACCAGCCCTTGTTGCAGTTCATTATTTCTAACTAAGAGACCGGTGTTATATTGTTAAATGTGCGTTTTATGCTTTGGAGTCCCAACCAGACATCACGACTAAACACCAGGTGGTAAGATAACACATACATATGTAAATAATCTTCTTTCTTTGCATCCATTAATTTTTCATGTTAAAAAATGATATTCTCACTTTTTATTTTATTTTTCCTGGGGTGTCTTATTGAAGTGTCATTCCAGTACATCAAAATCACCAAATAATTAAAATTTCATTTATTGGCAATCAAATATAGCCTTAATTTTGAGCTAATTACATACTATTAAAGTAATACTGATGGAATGGAATCATTTTATACTATTTTTTATTTAGAAAGCTAATGCAGAAGCTATACTTTATTAATCTGTTTATTGTTCATCAATTCCATTAGCATTGGGAGAGTGATCACCATGAGGCATACTGTTGTGCAAACATGTATTTTGGACACTTGAGCCACAATAAAAAAGTACAACCTTGTGCATACTCACTGTGCATTCAGTGTCACTGAATATAATATAGTATCAACCCAAATTACATTTATTTCCGAGATAGGCCAAACAATTGAGAGAAATTGAACTTTTCCATGTTATCTGGCCCTTAAATGTATTTTTAATAACTTTTACGTTTTACCTTATTACATATGACATATTTTATGTCAAATTCTTAAATGTAATACAATTTATTTTATAAAATAAGATATTATAGGGCTGTTATTAATCAAATTAAATCACCACCAACAACATCCATTATTGTTATGCAGAGGTGACACAGAAGTTGCATTTGAAGTGCCATTTAGATGTATTTACACAGGCTGTTTAGCTCAGAGGACATGAATGCATTTACACAGCAGTTAAAAATGAATAAATAATACTGTTAACATTTTAAATAAAAACATTTAAATAACAAATATGGGAAAAATTAAGTGATGTTTTTCAAAATTAAATTAAAACCACCACTAGGTGGTAGCAATGAGTGAGTCCTTGAATGATTTTCATTATTTTCAAAAGGGCTGATTCATTCAGGAATTATGCAAGTGACTGACTGTGGTTGAAATCACATTCTCTTTGTATAGGTACTTTTTTGAATAAGTCGTTACTTTATTACTTTTAAAAAGTATGTTTTATAGATTATGAACATATGTAAATATGAAAGTAGTCAGGACGATTTTCATGTGACCTTTCAGTGTAAGTTGCCTCATTTCAGTTTTATTCACAAATCCTGTCCCATGGCATCAACATTGAAACATTATGCTAATGATCTTTCAAAATTTGTAATGTGAATTTTCTTTGGCGAATAATTTTTGTCTCTAAAACGCAAGTCACTTACTATTAGTTGATGTATAAAACCAATATCACATGGCGATATCATATGGTGTTCCTGTGGCTCAGTGGTAGAGCATTGCGTTAGCAGCGCAAAAAGTTGTGGGTTCAATTCCCAGGGAACACATATACTGATTCAAAATGTATAGCCTGAATGTAAGTCGCTTTGGATAAAACATCTGCTAAATGTTAAAATCACGTTTTAATTGTGCTACTTCTGGGGAAAACAGCATGCATGCGTGTGATATTGCTCAACTATACTGTCTGTTTAAAATGTAAAAAACAAGAACTCATACAGGTTTTTTTTTTTCAACCATAAATAATTTCCAATCCTGGGGTGCATTTTCTAAAAGCATGCAACTGTGATCAGAAGTTGTTGTTATCAAAAGAGCTAGATGGAACATGCAACCACAGTTAGCTAATGATGCTTTTGGGAAATGCAGCCCTGGCGCAAACACTTTTCAAGCATGAATTTATATATATATATATATATATATATATGTGTGTGTGTGTGTGTGTGTGTGTGTGTGTGTGTGTGTGTGTGTGTGCTGGTTAAAAAGCTGTAGCAAAAATGGCACAGAAAACCTAAGCTGTAGCTCTGAGAAATGTGTAATAATATTTTATTTGCAAATATTTTCTATTGAATGCATGAGACATTTTTTTTTATTTTTTTTTATGTCCCAATACTTTTTGGGGCCATTGTATTTGAAAGAGCATAACGTTTATTACACAAAAGAACTTCCCGAAACACATGAAAACAAACATTTATTTGCATTTCGAATCTCTACAAAACTGCATTTAAATAAAACAGTTAGGAGTTGTGTGGATAGATTTGGAAGAATAAGCCCTAACATTATGTACATTTTATTTTATTTTTTGTTTACAAAATAAAAAGAGTAAAACTGGTATTCATAATGTAAGTCTGCATGTATTATAATTAAATAATGTAATAAATATGATTAGTATTTATGAATCATAACTGCTTTATAAATAAGTATATTTATTAAACAATTTGATAAATAAATAATTTGTTAATAGTGTCAAAGTTTGTTTGCTAAAGTGGAAATTTCCTCATATGCTTGAGAAACATATGAGAAAACCTCATATGAGAAAACCATACTAGTGTTGGTATAAAACCAATATGAAATCAAACATGGAACCATCATTACTTTATAAATTAATGTTGGTTTGATAGATGATAACTAAGATTTTTAATATCTCATTAATATGAAATCTGAATTGCCATTTGATGTGAATCCATTAGTTCTGGTACAGCAAGGATTGAGAAGTCATCTTTTCCCCCCCATTTTGTGTTGAAAGCTCTGACATATGCTTCAAAAGGGGTTTGACTTTATCCATGGAAGTTAGTTTCCAATTCAGTGGGCATTTGGTCTTTAAAAAAATGGTGGGTCAAACCAATGAATTTAATGAACTCTCCAACACAAAGAAAGTGTTTTGCCATTTGAACCCCCATAAAGGCAGATAGGCAGGTCAGCAAAGTTCTTTCAAGAGGTTTGTACACATATGTGACAATGTTTAGAATGCAGACCTCTTCAGTGTCCCCATTGACAAGATTGTTCAAAGTGTCGGGGACGGCAGTGATGGTCCTGTCATCCGAGGTTTCGCTATTGTTCTCCCAATTTGAGCCAGTTCCTTTTTCACTGCCCAAAACACTCCCAGACAACAAAAGTCAAGGAATGCAAACCACATTTTCACCTCTCAGAGTGACTGCCCAAGCTAAACTGGTTCAAGAATGTCCTCAAATGGTTGCAGCATACAGAAAGCTGTGTTTGACTTTTCTAATCATTATTATTATTTCCACCTCCTCTGTGTTTTTCCCTTAAATCTCCCCTTCAATTGCCTGTCCTGCAGCATCTGCCTCCCACTTGTTCTGTCCATCTTTGGGGAAGAGGTAGTGGGAGGAGTAGAGAGAGAGGGATCAAAAGGGAGGTACAGGATTGGATTAAAGGATGACGGATGGAAGGGAGTTTGACTGAAATCACCTGCTATTTGATGTCCACGCTTAAATCAATCGATTTTACTGTTTTTACAATGTAACATGGAAAATGTGCTGTTGTTACTTAAAGAGTTGTTTCTTATATTTCTCAAAAAATATATTGTTGGTTTAACTCAGTGTATCAGGTTAATTTAATCAAATTGACTACTTATAATTAATTATTTGACTAGGATAAAATCATTTAATTTTACTGTTACCACATAAAGCACATTTGAGAAATTTGGGAGCTGTTACTGTTACAATGCCAAATTAATAAAAGGATCCTGATGGAATTCTTGTATTAAAGTTAAACTTGATAAAATATGGGTGTATCAGTGGCTGATGCCAGTTGTTACAGTGGCCAGTTGCATAAAACGCTTAAACTGGTCTTAAACAAGTTAGTCATCTGCAACTGATATCTACTAGTGAGGGGTGAATATACTTCTGAATAACATAGTATATTATACATATGTTATATTATACAATTTATTGATATCAAATTGTACAATTAACATTTGAAATAAAAGAAAATGTTACATATACATTATATGCCTTATGACATATTTTGGTAACAATTTAGAATATGGAACACATTGTTACGGAAGTACCCCAGGACTCAGAGGTGATAGTCAAATATATATTTATTTAGTACACACAGCAGAATGACTATGAGGAATCAGGTGAGTAACTGCGTTAATGACACTTTAGCTTTCTTGAAATGATCCGTGATGATATGGTTTGTTCTTACAGGAGATGAAAGCATACCAGTGCTGAGATCCGGGACGAGGAGGAAAAAGACACGGTGAAGGACGAGGAGCACAATCTAGAGCAGACCCAGAAGGTAGGTAAAGGAGATAACCCTTTCGGGAGATCACTAGGAAATATCGCTTGTAAGAGGTAGGAGTCCAACTTGTATTAACGAGACCGGACACTGGAGCGAGGTGCTGTGAGTGCTTATGTAGTTTGCTGGGTGAATGAGTAAAATGACAGGTGTGGGTGATCAGTATTCTGGTGATGAGGTGCGCTGGGATTGGTTGGGATGTGAGTCAGGTTGTTCTGTGTCACACATATTCACTATGAACTACAACTTTTCCCTCAATAAACTCCTGAATTGATGCTTATTAATAAGGTATTGTTAAGTCTAGGAATGGGGTCGGATTAATGGATCTTAAATATGGTCTTGCAGTATTACATGTGGTTTAAAAATACTAATAAACAGCCAATATAGTAATTTGCATGCTAATAAGCAACTAGTATGCTAATGTCACGAATCTGGTTGCCTCTCACCACACTACAGCTACACATCACCCATGGACTACAACTCCCATCATTCACTGCACTACGACACACACATATCCACCATTGCACTAATTACACAGCTGTCACCAATCACTAATCAACCCTGATTGTCTTGCCACACCTGCACCTCATTCACTCACCCACATATAAGCAGCACACTTCCCTACACACGTTGCGAAGTCTTGTTCTTGCCCCAGCTGACATTTCTGAGCGTTTCCCCTGTATTCTGTTTCCCTGTGTTTACCTGGACTACCTATATACTCTGACCGTTTGCTGCCTGCCTTTTTGACTCTGCCTGCCTTTCGATATCCTCTCTGTCTGCTGCCTGCCCCGACCTTTGCATTGCCCCTGTTGCTGATTCTGCCTTGCCTACGTGACACCTGTTATTGCCTCTGACCCCTGCCTGTTTGACCTAGCCTTGTTGTTCATTAAAGCTGCATTTGGATCTTAACGCCACTGACTCCTGTCGTTACAGAAGACTTCGCCACCTCAGATCCAGCAGCGTCATCTCGACTACCCAGCCCAACTATGGACAGCATGGGCCAACTCCTACATCTTCGCCAGGGAGGCCTGACTATGGAGGAGTATGTTCACCAGTTTTGTCTTACCAGGTACCGCTGTACGACGAGTCTCTATTCAAGGACTTGTTTTATTTTGGACTCAATAGTCACATCAAAGCCATGTTTAACAAATCTTTGTTTTCTGGAGGAGTGTATAATGGTAGTTTGAGGGGCCTTATGGACTATGCCTTGTTGTATGCTGGCTCTTCCTTCACTGTGGGTGTCGCAGAGTCCGCTCCAGAGCCCGCTCCGTCCCAGGAGCTCGCAGAGTCCGCTCCAGAGCCCGCTCCGTCCCAGGAGCTCGCAGAGTCCGCTCCAGAGCCCGCTCCGTCCCAGGAGCTCGCAGAGTCCGCTCCAGAGCCCGCTCCGTCCCAGGAGCTCGCAGAGTCCGCTCCAGAGGCTGAAGAATCCAGCTCTCCTTCGTCTCCGCTGGTCCCGCCCAGCTCGCCTTCTCCATGGATTCTGTCTAGTTTAGCGCTTTCCGAGCGTCCCCGAGACCCAGCACCTCCAGAATGCCCCTTGACGTTCGCACCACCAGAGTGCCCCCTTGAGGTAGTGGATTTCCCCAAGAACTTTCTGGGGGGGAGCTTCCCGCCATTGCTCACTGAGACCCTGAACCTGCCATGGCCCATGGAGTCCCCTGATTCATCTTGGCTGCCTGAGGCCCTGGATCTACCATGGCCACCTAAACTCCCTGCCTCGGTCCTTAAGACTATATGTGCTCTCTCTGCCTCTTGTGTCTCAGTTTCCTCTAGGTCCCAGTCACTGCCAGGGGTCTCGTCTGCTCCGCCCTGGAGGGCGCCTGTCTCGTCTGCTCCGCCCTGGTGGGCGCCTGTCTCGTCTGCTCCTCCCTGGTGGGCGCCTGATCTGCCAGAGTCAATCCACGTCTCCGCCGACCTGCCAGAGTCACTCCACGTCTCCGCTGACCTGCCAGAGTCACCTCACGTCTCCGCTGACCTGCCAGAGTCACCTCACGTCTCCGCTGACCTGCCAGAGTCACCCCACGTCTCCGCTGACCTGCCAGAGTCACCTCACGTCTCCGCTGACCTGCCAGAGTCACCTCACGTCTCCGCTGACCTGCCAGAGTCACCTCACGTCTCCGCTGACCTGCCAGAGTCACCTCACGTCTCCGCTGACCTGCCAGAGTCACCTCACGTCTCCGCTGACCTGCCAGAATCTCGTCACGCCACAGCAGTTTACCCAGTGTCACTTCACGTCTCTGCTGTCTCTTCCGCCCCGCCCTGGTGGGCTCCTGTCTCATTGGCCCCACATGGACCTGGCCCTCTGTTCCCTCCCCCGGTTCCACCTCCGCTCCACCGCCCTCCTGGATTGTGCCGTGTGTGTGTGAAGCGTCTGGAAGCCGCTATTTGGGGGGGGGGCTCTGTCACGAATCTGGTTGCCTCTCACCACACTACAGCTACACATCACCCATGGACTACAACTCCCATCATTCACTGCACTACGACACACACATATCCACCATTGCACTAATTACACAGCTGTCACCAATCACTAATCAACCCTGATTGTCTTGCCACACCTGCACCTCATTCACTCACCCACATATAAGCAGCACACTTCCCTACACACGTTGCGAAGTCTTGTTCTTGCCCCGGCTGACATTTCTGAGCGTTTCCCCTGTATTCTGTTTCCCTGTGTTTACCTGGACTGCCTATATACTCTGACCGTTTGCTGCCTGCCTTTTTGACTCTGCCTGCCTTTCGATATCCTCTCTGTCTGCTGCCTGCCCCGACCTTTGCATTGCCCCTGTTGCTGATTCTGCCTTGCCTACGTGACACCTGTTATTGCCTCTGACCCCTGCCTGTTTGACCTAGCCTTGTTGTTCATTAAAGCTGCATTTGGATCTTAACACCACTGACTCATCTCGTTACAGCTAATAAGCAACTAGCTAATAATTAGTTACAGTTATATAACACTTTTCTAGGCACTCAAAGCGCTTTACATAGTAAGGGGGGGATCTCCTCATCCACCACCAGTGTGGAGCATTCACCTGGATGACGGGATGGCAGCCATAGTGCACCGGAAACGCCCAACACACACCTGTTGGCCTCACTAACACCTCTTCCAACAGCAACCTAGTTTCCCAGGAGGTCTCCCATCCAGGTCCTGACCAGCTCAACCCTGCTTAGCTTCAGTGGGCAACCGGTCTTGGGCTGCAGGGTGATATGGCTGCTGGCAATAATAGCGAGAATAGGGCCATAAAATAAAGGGTTACCTATATTTTTATTATTATTTTTAATGTCTATTACATTTCCTTTTATGTAAAGCAATTGGAATCACCACTGTGTATGAAATGGGCTATTTAAATGAACTTGCCTTGCCTATATTTTGAAAATGACACAAGGGGGAACTAGCCTTAACAGTGGATGATTGATGAGTAATATCATATACGTAGATAAATCTCTTGTGAAAATGGAATTAAAATGCTGCCATTATTTATTCACACTCATGTTGTTTTAAACCTGTTTGACTTTGTCTTTTCTATGGAAAAAAATGATAAATGGATACATTTGTTAAAATATCTTCTTTGTTCCACAGAAATAAATAAATGTATACAGGTTTGAACAACAGAAGAGTTCTGACAGAAATTGTTTTCCTTCAAGATTTTAAAACAGATTTTGCCTTCTCATATTATCTAGCATTCCAATTTCACACTAAGTTTTGAAACTGAAGTTATCATTTGCAGCCAGGCTGAGGCTAATGTTAATAAACGTGTCATTAATGTGTTATTTTCCTTATTTTTGTTTGTTTCATGTATAATAGCCTTTTATATTTTGTCACTTTTTGCTTGACTAAATGTGAAAGAAACGAGCTATAAATGACAGACTAAATATGACAAAACACTAACTAAAAACTGTGTAGTAGTGCTGCCCTATCACAGGGCAGAGCTAAAGCTGGGTTGCATATATCAGACTATATAGAGATGGTTGTGTGGATAGCGGGCTGAAAGCTTCTCTCTCAGGGTAATAAATGAGAAATCTAAAAAGCCCCATTTGCATGTGCGATAAAAGCCCCCTGATTCATTTTCATAACCCAATATCCCCTTTTCTTCCCAAATCTCCATGGAGTGTTTTGTGTTTTAGAGCTGCCTTTTGTTTAACTTTTCCTTTGATTTTTTTTCTCCGTGGTTTCTTTCATTCCTGCATCTGACTTTTCCCCCTTTACTAATGACCAGGGCAAACACTCTCTCTCTCCCACTCTCTCTCTTTCTCACTCTGTGTGTGTGTGTGTGTGTGTGTGTTGAGTTATGACAACAGGCGGCGTTGCAGAGAAGGCCTGTGCTTGGGGTATAAAATTTGTTGGGTGTGTTTTTGTGAGCCTGCAGTATGAACGGGTCAGTAGGCAAAAGCAGAGGCTCCCTGCCTTTCTGCAGATGCACTCTATTGAGGGGTCGACACGCGGCGGGACGCAGTCCTGAGGAGGGGCCGCTGACGACCCCCTCCTCCTCTCTATCACCCTGGAAACCAGCTTTCAGTGGACCAGAGCAGACCAGGGGTGCAATGACACAGACCCGGATCCAGATGAAACCCGAACAGACTTCTGTGTGGCAAATAATACCCCATTTGTACCCAGTTTGTCTGACATAACAAGAGCTGCCGGGATCGCCATGACAGCTCGTCATGAGAACGACAGACCTTATAAATGAGTATTGTATCCCGCGGCCAGCGTTCTCATGATAGACCAGACCACACCAGAAAAACAACTCACAGGCCGTACTGTGCAGTTAAATGAAACTTACACTTTGATGACTATATTTCAATGTCTAAACCATTAGTACAAAATGTTTTATAAACAAAGTAAAAAAAAATCTGGTTATTTAATATTCTATCTGAATATAACAGTAGATCATAATTCACTAATATAGCAAACAAACTGTGCCCACAAAAAGTATTTGTCATTGCACTGGATAACAAAATATCCAAACAGGTGACATCTGCAAACTAACACTAGACCTTTCCTCAGAAGTGATAATAACCAACTAGTCCCAAGAGATTTTTAATGGGAGTGTGGTACTCGGGTGTCTTAACAGGTGTGGTTTGTCACATTACTGTGGACCTGTTTTTACTAACTTCTGACAACCAGAAATTGTCCAATTGTTTTTAGTTTTTGTCTGCAGGAATTACATATTTTTGTAAGCAAAAGCCCCAAAACGAGTTCACATTTTATCACTTTCAGTTCTATTATTTTGAAGTCAATGGGTTTTTTGATTGGGTTTTTGGTTAAATGCCAGAAATAAGGTCTGTGGTGAACACTAGCTCAAGATATTTAAATGTTTTATACTATAGGACATGAAATACACCAGTAATACTGAAAAGCTTTTACTTGTCTTGAAAAAATGTGGTTGTTAACAAGCATCTAAATGGGACTACAGAGGTTGTCAGACATTGAAAAATCATCACATTTGAACAGATAAACTAATCTACTAACTAGTCACTTTCACGGCCTCACTGTGTTTATAACACACTTGCAAACTATTCTAACTTAAACTTTCAGGGAGAATGTTTTAAGACCGTAAAAGTTATCAGAAGCTTAATGGTGGTGACGTTAAAGTCATGCGACTTCATTTATGGCCTAAATTTTGCTTTCTGCTGTCGAGTGTATTTAGCTGTGTTCATTTGTAACCCCTATAATGATGAACAAAACATGTAAGAACCATAAACCTTTGTTGATCACAGAGCTTGATTTCTGCAGTTATCTAAAAGCCAATGGAAAAATAATTTTGGGTTTTTTGTCAAGGGAACGAGGATGATGCAAACTTATGGGCTGGCTGACAAAAATGTATTATCACTGGAGTGCTCTATAGTTTTTTTGTTTTTATATATATTTTTTAATTTACAGTCACAACTAGCTTCCCTTTATAAGTGCTTATGCTATGTTTCTTTAAATAAATCACTTGTTTTGATATTTTAATCTAATTCCAAGACATTTTTTTTGTTGGTATCGTATACGTTTACAGATTATCACACATCAAAGGGAGCGCGGAGTGAGGAGACGCAGGAGATTACTCAAAACAGACTTTTAATAACAAAACCAAAGGGAATACAAACTAACATGGGAAAATTACAATAGGACAACGAAACCAGAAACAGAACTCTCTTTAATGTACAACTGAACGAGGGGATCACGAGACACACCTGAAATCAATAGAACACAATGGGAGCAGGAACAGGAAAAACCAAACATGGGCATAAACACATGGGGAAAACTAGGTCAAGGGGGGCACGTGGGAAGGAAAACAAACACAAAACGGGTCCATGGGCATGACATAGATAGTTTGTTGGGCTATTGTACAAAGTTACTCGCTAACATAATACAGAACATTTGACAAAATTCTAAAGCAAATATAGGATGAATCACTACGCAGAAAGCATCAAGACAAAAGACAAGAGGCACCACCATATGGATAAAATCTGTAATATGCAGTCTGTAATCTGAAAATTACAACTGAAAAAACACTAGTTGACTACTCAGCAAAATTTGTTTTCCAGCACAAAATCAACTTTGTACTGTAAAATGTATTGATCACAGGTTGCTGCTGGAAGATGTGTTAGTGAGACCAACAAGGGATGCTCACCCTGTGGTCTGTGTGGGTCCTAACGCCCTAGTATAGTGATGGGGACGCTATTCTGTCTGAAAGCACCGTCTTTTTGGATGAGATGTTAAACCGAGGTCCTGACTCTCTGTGGTCATTAGAAATCCCGGGATGTCCTCCGAAAAAGAGTAGGGGTGTGACCCCGGCATCCTGGCCAAATTCGCCCATTGGCCTCGGACCATAATGGCCTCCTAATCATCCCCATACACTGATTGGCTGCATCACTCTGTCTCCTCTCCACCAGTAAGCTGGTGTGTGGTGGGCGTTCTGGCGTAATATGGCTGCCGTCGCATCATCCAGGTGAATGCTGCACATTGGTGGTGGATGAGGAGATTCCCCCATTCTATGTGAAGCGCTTTGATTGCTCAGAAAAGTGCTATATAAATCTAAGGAATTATTATTATTATTATCATGATATTATAGGCGGTAAGCCACCTGATGAATCAAAGTTCAATTCAATTCAAAATTATGTGTATAGCGCTTTTTACGATACAATCATTGCAAAGCAGCTTTACAGGAAATTAAGTTTCTGCAATAGATTAATATATTGCAGAAACTTAATATATTTAACTTATGGCAAAATTTGGTTAATTCTGTATATTCTCTGAGGGGTTGGCATCATCTCTTCTCAGGTGTTTGGTCATCTCAGATCATTTAAGGGTTGGATCCAGACTGAAGCTTGTGCAATTCCTAGTTACCACGGGATGTTAATCCCATGGCAAAAACAGAGAAACAAATAGAGACATAATTAGCATAGCTGTTGTTCCATCCAAGCAAACATTCTTTGTTCAACCCAAGCTAAAGCATAATAATGTGCGTTTGATCAGAAATAACTGCAGGACACGATTATGAGATGCATTATATGAATGCTTGGCTAAAGAGTTGTGTCTTTAATCTAGATTTAAATAGAGAGAGTGTTTCTGAACCCCGAACGTTATCAGGAAGGCTATTACAGAGTTTGGGAGCCAAATATGAAAAAGCTCTACCTCCTTTAGTGTACTTTGCTATTCTAGGTACAACCAAGAGTCCAGAGTTTTGCGACCTTAGGGAGCAGGTTGGATTGTAGCATGATAGAAGATTAGTTAGGTATGCAGGAGCTAAACCATTTAGTGCCTTATAGGTAAGTAATAATATTTTGTAACTGATACGAAACGTAATAGGTAGCCAGTGCAGAGACTGTAAAATTAGAGTAATATGATCATATTTTCTTGACCTGGTAAGGACTCTAGCCGCAGCATTTTGTACTATCTGTAGCTTGTTTATTGAAGATGCAGGACAACCACCTAGTAGTGCATTACAATAGTCCAGTCTGGAGGTCATGAATGCATGAACTAACTTTTCTGCATCAGAAACACTTAACATGTTACGTAGCTTGGCAATGTTTCCAAGATGGAATAATGCTGTTTTTGTGACATGGGAAATATGATTTTCAAAAGATAATTTGCTGTCTAATACAAAACCCAGATTTTTGACTGTAGAGGAAGTCCATCATACATGGCCTGTCCATAAAACATAGCCATTACACGTTTATAGATGGTGTACATAGTCATGCACACAAAGAAAACAACACCAGTTTGGGGACCAATTCTCTCTATTAAGTAACTATTAACTACGACTTTTGCCTAAATAAACTGCTAATTTGCAGCTTATTAATAGTAAGGTAGTTGTTAAGTTTAGGTGTGGTAGGGTAGGGTTGAGGGATCAATGGTCATGGTCATGCAGAATAAGGTATTAATGTGCTTTGTAAGTACTAATAAACAGCCAATATGCTAGTAATATGCATGCTAATAAGCATCTAATTAATGGTAAGAATTGTTTCCTAAACTAAAGTTTTCCCAAAATTGTATATATAAAACATTTTCATATGAGATGTCTAGGGACTTCTGGGAATGCCTTTTTACTGTTTTACCATAAATAATATGTCAATGCATTGTTTTACAGTGGTTTACTGTAAAATTGTATGTAATGTGATGTTAACCTATTACAGTTTTTACCGTCTATGTTAAGGCACTGCATAGTTATTTGATGGTCTACAAAATGATGGTCTAATTGGCTTTGTTTGCATAAGCCAAGCTTGTGGCTAATATAGGAACACTTTAATTTAATGACCAATTCTCACTATTAATTGGTGGTTATTAGGATGCATATTACTAACATGTTGTCTGTTTGGGAGTATAAAGCATTCTTTTAATACCTTATTCTGCATGACTATATTTTAGATACCTTTATCCTAAACTTAACAGCTACCTTACAAATTATAAATAAGCCGAAAATTAGGATTGTTCAAGAAAAATAATAAATATGTGTTCTTTATCCTAAAGTGTTACCAAGATGGGTTTACTGTCTTTTTCTGTTATTATGTGTAATTATTTTAATCTAGTTAATTCTCACTAATAACGACTTGCTTATTCGCAAGCATATTACTTGCATATTGACTGTTTATTAATACTTATAAAGAACATATTCTGCATGACCATATTCTACATACGCTAATCCTAACCAATACCTAAACTCATCAATAGGGATGTGCATCTTCATAACTGAGGTCGATACGATACACATCTCGATGCATAGCAAACGATACGATACATATGAAGCAGCTAGCGATACGATGCTATTCATATATATAGGGAGACATAACTGGAAACACCTGGGACGTAATCAGGACACAGACGGAGACAAATCAACTAATGATGGGGAACAGAAAGGACCATATAAGGGTGAGGAAACAAAGGCACAGGAAGAGAAAGTCTGACACAGTGTCCCTACATGGTAGAGTCGATGGTCTTTACACTCTCCGGTCTTCTCCCAAGGAAGGCTTCACACGAAGGCTGCCGTGGTAAACTAAATTTTTATACCCATCTAACAAAATAGTACTCCAATTCAGCTGAACACAATTTCCTGTTAATCACAATAAATGGCCACGCAAGCGCCCGACACTGACAAGGGATGCGATACAGTACGAGACCAAACGCGATTTCAGCACGTCTCCACATGCTCTAATTACTATAAGAAACATTTACATTTACATTTACATTTAGTCATTTTGCAGACGCTTTTATCCAAAGCGACTTACAATTGGGGAATACATAAAGCGATTAATCTAGAAGAGACAAATGCCCATAGAGGAAGTGCCCATAACACCAAGTCTCAGGCATTGTTCAAATAAGTACAAGCTAGCAAGGGAAGGAGAGAGAGAAAGAGAAAGCTGAAGATTTTGAAAAAGTGATTTTTTTTTCAAGTAGAGTTGAAAGAGATGAGTTTTCAGTTGTTGCTTGAAGATTGACAGGGATCCAGCAGTCCGGATGGGGGTGGGGAGATCATTCCACCAGCCAGGAATGGTGAACGAGAATGTTCTGGAGAGTGATTTTGAGCCTCTCTGTGATGGTACAACGAGGCGTCGCTCACTAGCAGATCTCAGACTTCTGGAGGGGATGTAAATTCATAATAGTGAGTGGAAGTAGGTGGGTGCTGAGCCTGTGGTTGCTCTATATGCAAGCATCAGTGTCTTGAACTGGATGCGAGCTGCAACTGGTAGCCAGTGCAAGGAGACAAAGAGAGGTGTAACATGGGCTCTTTTGGGATCGTTGAAGACCAGTCGTGCCGCCGCATTCTGAATCATTTGTAGAGGTTTGATTGTGTTTGATGGAAGTCCAGCCAGAAGAGCATTGCAGTAGTCCAGTCTAGAAATGGCAAGGGCCTAGACAAGAAGTTGTGCAGCATGCTCTGTCAGAAAGGGCCTGATCTTTCTGATGTTGTGTAGTGCAAACCTGCAAGATCGAGCAGTCTTTGCAATGTGCTCTTTGAAGGTCAGCTGGTCATCAAAGATTACACCAAGATTTCTGACTGAAGCTGATGAGGTAATTGTTGATGAACCTAACTGAATCGTGAAGTCATGCTGTAGAGTTGGAGTTGCAGGGAAGACAAGAAGCTCAGTCTTTGCCAGGTTGAGCTGTAGATGATGTTCTTTCATCCATGCCGAGATGTCCACCAGGCAGCCTGAGATCCGAGAATCAGCAACGGGGACAATGCAAAGGTCGGGGCAGGCGGCAGACAGAGAGGATATCACAAGGCAGGCAGGGTCAAGAAGGCAGGCAGCAAATGGTCAGAGTCGTGTAGGCAGTCCAGGAAACAGAATACAGGGGAACGCTCAGAATGTCAGCGGGGCAAAACAAGACTTACATAGCGTGTAGGGAAGTGTGCTGCTTATATGTGGGTGAGTGAATGAGGTGCAGGTGTGGCAAGACAATCAGGGTTGATTAGTGATTGGTGACAGCTGTGTAATTGGTGCAATGGTGGATGGAAATGTGTGTGTCGTAGTGCAGTGAATGATGGGAGTTGTAGTCCATGGGTGATGTGCAGCTGTAGTGTGGTGAGAGGCAACCAGATTCGTGACAGAGCCCCCCCCCCAAGAGCGGCTTCCAGACGCTTCACACACACGGCACAATCCAGGAGGGCGGTGGAGCGGAGGTGGAACCGGGGGAGGGAACGGAGGGCCAGGTCCATGAGGAGCCAATGAGACAGGAGGCCACCAGGGCGGGGCGGAAGAGACAGCAGCGACGTGAAGTGACACTGGGTAAACTGCTGTGGCGTGACGAGACTCTGGCAGGTCGGCGGAGACGTGAGGTGACTCTGGCAGGTCGGCGGAGACGTGAGGTGACTCTGGCAGGTCGGCGGAGACGTGAGGTGAATCTGGCGGGTCGGCGGAGACGTGAGGTGACTCTAGTGGGTCGGCGGAGACGTGAGGTGACTCTGGCGGGTCGGCGGAGACGTGAGGTGACTCTGGCGGGTCGGCGGAGACGTGAGGTGACTCTGGCGGGTCGGCGGAGACGTGGGGTGACTCTGGCGGGTCGGCGGAGTGGGGTGACTCTGGCGGGTCGGCGGAGACGTGGGGTGACTCTGGCGGGTCGGCGGAGACGTGGGGTGACTCTGGCGGGTCAGGCGCCCACCAGGGCGGAGCAGACGAGACAGACGCCCACCAGGGCAGAGCAGACGAGACAGGCGCCCTCCAGGGCGGAGCAGAGACCCACGGCAGAGACTGGGACCTAGAGGAAACTGAGACACAAGAGACAGAGAGAGCACATATAGTCTCAAGGATAGAGGTAGTGAGTTCTCTAGGTGGCCATAGAAGATCTGGGGCCTCGGGCAACCATGATGAATCGGGGGACTCCATGGGCCATGGCGGATTCGGGGTCTCAGTGAGCAATGGCGGGAAGCTCCTCCCCAGAAAGTTCTTGAGGAACTCCACTACCTCAAGGGGGTACTCTGGAGGCGCGAACGTCAAGGGGCATTCTGGAGGTGCTGGGTCTCGGGGGCGCTCGCAAAGCGCTAAACTGGACAGAACCCGCGGAGAAGGCGAGCTGGGCGGGACTAGCGGAGACGAAGGAGCATGGAACAACACTGAGTGTTGTTGCCTCCACCATCTTGTGCGTGCCCTCTGTGTGCGTCCGTCATCTTCGTTAACGACGCAGTGTCGCGTTCCTCCTCCGCGACACCCACAGTGAAGGAAGAGCCAGCACACAGCAAAGCATAGTCTATTCAATCCTTCAAACTACCATTAAACCCCCCGGCAGGCAAGCAGGATTTAACAGGCTCATTCAACCCAAACAAGTCTGTAAACAGCAATTCAACGTACAGCGGTACCTCATACGACAGCTCACAGAACTGGTAAACATACTCCTCAATAGACAGGCCTCCCTGGCGAAGATGTAGGAGTTGGTCTATGCAGTCCATAGTTGGGCTGGGTAGCCGTGATGAAGCTGCTGGATCTGAGGTGGCGAAGTCTTCTGTAATGAAGAGGCAGTGAGGTTAGATCCAATTGCAGCTTTAATACAGACAAGAGGAGGTCAGACAGGCAATGGTCAAAGGCAGTAACAGGAGTAATGAAGGCTAGGCAGAATCAGCAACAGGGACAATGCAAAGGTCGGGGCAGGCGGCAGACACAGAGGATATCACAAGGCAGGCAGGGTCAAGAAGGCAGGCAGCAAATGGTCAGAGTCGTGTAGGCAGTCCAGGGAAACAGAATACAGGGGAAACGCTCAGAATGTCAGCCGGGGCAAAACAAGACTTCAACGTGTGTAGGGAAGTGTGCTGCTTATATGTGGGTGAGTGAATGAGGTGCAGGTGTGGCAAGACAATCAGGGTTGATTAGTGATTGGTGACAGCTGTGTAATTGGTGCAATGGTGGATGGAAATGTGTGTGTCGTAGTGCAGTGAATGATGGGAGTTGTAGTCCATGGGTGATGTGCAGCTGTAGTGTGGTGAGAGGCAACCAGATTCGTGACAAAAACAAACAATCAAGCCCTGCTCATATTTAAAAAGTAACGTGAAAGTAATGCAAAAGTAATGTAACATTACTTTCCATAAAAAGTAACTAAGTAACGTAATTAGTTACTTTTTTAGGGAGTAAAGCAATATTGTGATGCATTACTTTTAAAATTAACTTTCCCCAACACTGCAGATTATTGGTAACTTTCTAAACAATAAAAGTGTAGCGCATTTACTAGTAATTATATATAAATAAATCGGTTTATACCGATGCAAATATGTTAGAAACGATGCATCGTGATATACAGTAAATGTCAACTTGTACCAGATGCACACTTTTTAAACTGATGCATCGCATTGTTACGTTTTTTTGCTGATGCGAATCGGGTAATCTTCCCATCCCCTAACAACTATTTACTAACTATTATCAATAAGCAGTAATTAGGACATTATTGAGGCAAAAGTTAGTTAATAGTAGTTCGTGAGAATAGGACCTTAAAATAAAGTTTGACCATTTTTTCATATTGCTGATATCACTTTTTATAAAGCAATAGTTCTATGAGATGCTGTATGTTACATGGTTTTATCATAGATTTACGTGCACTTTACTATGGATTTCAGGGACTTTTTCTTCATTTTGTACTTAACATATCTGGCCTATGTAAAATCGTTGTAACACACGGCATCATCGGTTAGTGCATCTGCATGTGTTACAGTTATGCAGGGCAAGTTGCCTTTTGCAAGGGGCCCTGAGGTCATTTGGTCAGAGTTCACCGTTTCTCTCACACTTAGTCTAAGACAGACACACATGCATGCACACACACAGTCTCTGGGCAGGTGCAGCCCCTGAGAGAGAGAGGGATGGAGGCCCTTTGCCTCTCCCACCTCTTCACGCTGCTCAACCACAAAATAAGAGGGGTGTGAAAGGGTGCACTCCAAAAAGCCATCACCTGCTCTCCCTACAATTTGACCAAACACTCGCTTAAATATGCACAGACATACATCCACCAATCCCTGCTCACCAAGAGCTGAGCAGTCACGCTTCAGATTGGCAAAACATTAACATGACACACCAAGTATGAACGAGAGTTTGGGAGCAACAAACAAGGACAAACAAGAGGAAGCCTGGTCTCAAAGGCAGTGCAAAGGACTGGCTTTTCCTAAAATTATTATTATACAGGAATCTATTATATATAACTCACAAGATTTGGTAATAATTGATTTAGATTTTTAAAAGACAATCACCAAACTAACAATTAAACCATTGACACTGACCTGATTCAATGTGCGAAAAAGATATTAAGCATGCATTCTTTGAGCATTTCCTTGACCACATATTTAGCTGAAATGACTTACCATAAAAATTCAAAAGAAATATAATGATATTTTGGTTATCAGATTGGATCAAATCTTGAAAATGGGTTGTTCAAAAGAAAAAAAATCCAACTAGATCATGAAATTCAGTCTTTATCTTAAAAATCAGTATGTGTTGTTCAAAATGTTTTAGTAAGACTGGGATACCTTTGATCCAAAAAGTCAGGATTCCACAAAAAGTATGGATTTCTGGACCAAAATGTAATAAAACGGGGTCAAATAATAAAAAACTTGTATCCTGCAGACTCAAAGTCTTGTATCAAAGACGAGACTAATAATTTTATACACGAGCATATTAAAGGGGTCCTATTATGCTCTTTTACAAAGTCTTAAATTTGTTTTGGGTGTGTACTAGAACATGCTCGGTGGTTCAAAAATCGCATAATTTTTTCACATAATTTACATTATTACAATACCTTTCTCCCCAACCTGACACAAACGTCTCGATTAGTTCCAGGTTTGATGAAGGCCCGCCTTCCGTGATTAGTTAGCTGTCCCAGTGCGTTGTGATTGTTGAACAGCTTAGATGGCGTTACTACCCCATCCCTTGCCAAAACCAGAGGATCACGCAAAACCTTTGCATGCAGGGCTATTGCAGTTGCATATTGCATATTAAAGTGGTAATGTTATTGTTGTTGTTTTTTGGCTAAATCACGTTTTAGAATGGATGTCAACAACAGCTTAAAAATAACTGCATTGACTATGTACAGATAAGTGCAACAGTAGTATGTTTATTGTTCTTTAATTCTAACATGAAAAGTCCCACAGACTTATGCTATTTGTGGCCACATATACTTGTCAAGAATTGAGTCCAGAGGTTGCACGGAAGAGCCAGGAAACACGGAACGAGGAGACGAAGAACTTCTTTTGAACATTTAATTGAAACACGGAGATCACAGAGACAGGTACACACACTCAAGGACATCTAGACATTAACAATAATCCACAGGAAACATGGGGCAGAACAGACTATATGAAGGGAGACATAACTGGAAACACCTGGGACCAAATCAAGATACAAACAGAGACTAATTAACTAATGATGACAGGAAACTAGGACAGGGAAACCAAATATGGGCAGGGAAACAAAAGGCAGAGGGAAACAAACTGTGACAATACTGTATATTATACGTAAGATTAAATGAAAATGACATCCAAAATTTTAAAACAGTTGGTTTCAATTAGAAATACAGTGATATAAATTCACCCGTATCAGGTTTCGATTTTGAAATGTGCAGTGCTCAACCAAGCCTTCTCCGCACCCGCCAATCATTCAAATTTCCGTAGGTGGGATTTATCTTTGTGATATCACAAATACAGGAAAATACATTTGTAGTTCAAACGAGCCATTCGTTGTAGTTCTTAAAAAGGGATTTTTAAAAACGAAATATCAAAAATAAAGCATATACATAACCCAAATAGAAAATAAAACAGTTATTGGACAAACTTTTGTCATATTCTGAGTCCTAAATTCTTGAAACATTGGTGTCTCATATTTTAGAGCAGTCAGTGCAATAGAGTGGGGGAACTATGACGCCAGAACCCAGAAGAGTAATTCGCCGCGGGTTCATTCGAGATATTGTTTATAATGGGGTTTTTCAATTTATGAGTAAAATAAAGCCCGTGGTAAACATAACTTGATGATACTTTTACGTTCTACAACATAAATTACACACATTTTTAAGCAGTGATGTTTTTAATAAGTAACTAGATAAGAACGTTTGGGCTGTGAGTGTGTGCAGTTTACATTATAGAACAAAACGTAAAAGTATCGTCAAGTTATGTTTACCATGGGCTTTATTCTACTCATAAATTGAAAAACCCCATTATAAAACCCTATAGGAAAATCTCGAAGGAACCCGCTGCGAATTACTCTTCCATGTTCTGACATCATAGTTTTTGGGAAAGAAATAAAGCTTTCTTTTAAGTTGTCCTTGTTACAGAGTAATTATAATATTAATTGACTACATGCACTTATTATATGGTTAATGTTAGGATTAAGGTTTGTCTTATATGTTACTTGCATGTAATTTTGCATAATAAATTGTTATTATAATAGTAAGGACATGTAAAATGTGTAAGGACACCTTAAAATAAAGTGTTACCGAAATCAGTTAAATTTGTGTGTGTGTGTGTGTGTGTGTGTGTGTGTGTGTGTGTGTGTGGGCATGTTTATGTGGTTTATGAGGACACAAATTTGTATAATGACATGGGTATGACATAGGTATTACAAGGAGAAGGTGATTTATGAGGACATTTTCAGTGTCCCCATAATTCAAAATGCTTATAAATCATACAGAGTAAGTTTTTTTGGGGGAAAGTTGAAAGGCTAAGTTTAGGTGTAGGGTAGGTGTAGGGCAATAGCACATACAGTTTGTACAGTATAAAAACCATTACGCCTATGGAAAGTCCCCGTAAACCATAAAAACGACATTGCTGGTAAACCATTGCTTTGAAAAACTGGCATATTAAAAATAAGATGAATTACCTGATTCTGGACAGCAAAACATAGGATTTCCAAATATGGATCATTCTGATCCAGATGAAACTTTTTGAACACCTGAGCCGAGGAGTTAGGGACTGAGAAAAAGGGACAAACAAGATGAATCTTGATAACAAAGGCAACATATTTGGAGATGGAATTAAGAAGTGTTGGTTTCAGTGCTGGAGTTCTACAATATTAACATAATTTGCAAGACATCCTAAAATAATTTTAGAGAACCGCACATGAAACTAGTCATTAATGATATAGGATAATAATGCAAGATAAACTTTTTTTAAGCTTTCTAATTAAACTTCAACACCAACTCAATCATCAAGCCACAATACAATTGACCAGAATGCTCACTTAAATATCAAAGTGTTCAAAGAACTCAGTATGCATGCTTTAAGCATCCTTAATTTACATTGGTCATGGCCATAGAGTTCACTGAATTGGTTAGCCAAACGAAGGATGGGATTTAAAGAGCGAGAGGAGGAGCAATGAGGAACCTTGTTCGCAAAGCCAACCGTTGGGAGATATAAGAGGACCTTTTCCAAAGGTACTTCTAAAATACCCACAAACAACTGCATAATAAACACCAAAATCCAAATATCAAAGTCTTCTAAGAGCCTATTGCTTGCACGCTTTGAGCGTTTGAAATTTACATTGGTCATGGCCATAGAGTTTGATGAATCGGCTCGCCAAACGATGGATGGGAGTCAAAGGCGAGAGGAGGAGAAATGAGGAATCTTGGTCAGAAAGGCAAAAGTTTGGAAAAACGGGAGGACTTTTTCCAAAGGTACTTCTAAAGTACACACAAGCAACTGCATCATAAGCACAAACTCAAACGACCAACCACAATACCATTGACTGAGTCTCAGTCAAAGTCTCAGAATCTTCAGCAAGGCAGCCAAAAGCCAAATATCAAAGTCTTCAAAGAGCCTATTGCTGGTATGCATACTTTGAGCGTCTGAAATTTACATTGGTCATGGCCATAGAGTTTTCTGAATTGGCTGTGAGAAGAACAGAAAGCTAAAGAAGGAGGTGAGGGAGGTTGTGCTTTGACTCCTCGCTCCTCCCAGCTGCAGCCCAGCTGCCCCCCCTCCATTGTGGCAGTGAGTGAGTGTGTCCTCCCGTTTAACAGTGCTGGAATGTCGCTCCTCCACACCACTGATGGATGAGACCTTGTTTCACACTCCTCTGCCCCTCCTTCTGAATGCTTCTTTCTCTCTTTTGGACCCTCTCCCCTTTCATCCGACTCTTTTATTGCCGGACCAATAAAAGTCACCCATCCTTCACTTTTTTGTGTATTTGTGTGTGTGTGTTGTGTCTTGGAGTTGAGGGCTGTATGGAGAGTGTGTCGTGTGCATACGCAAACACCTACGCAAATTTAAATGAAAACCAGAGGCTTGAAAAATATATAGTGGCCCCTAAGTATTTAGACCCTAAAGCTAGCAAAAAACATAAAATGTGCATTCAGTAGATAACGTTAGCATCACTGTTTGGTACTTTAAGTACCAATTCCAAAATGGTGTTAGATGCTGCATTACCATCTTTTAATATGGATCAGACTGAATATTTATGTACAGTAAATTTAACAAAAAACAATGCAGTGCATCACTACACAGGATTTTGCTCGTATTTTGTCTTTGTTGGTCTTTTTGTTTGCTGCACTGTAAATAAATAGTTGAGAAAACTTGAGAATTCAATGCAAAAAAAAGCAAATCTTAAAAAAGTTTTTTTTTGTTTTGGTAATCTGAAGTGTCTTAAAATATTAAGTATTTTTTAGTTCTTTTGATTTATCATTTAGACTTTTTTATTCAGTAATTGCAAACAGCTTCATTTAGAAAATAAATTAATCAAGACAACTTCAGACTTCTTGTTCATCGGATTTTAATTTGGCTTCAGTCGTGTTGTGCTTTTGTGGTAGATGTTCTGATTTTCTCATTGTCTCTACTGGTAAAGCATAATATTAAGTGAAGTGAAGTGACATACGACCAAGTATGGTGACCCATACTCGGAATTTGTGGTCAGCATTTAACCCATCCAAGGTGCACATACACAGCAGTGAACACACACACACACACCGTGAACACACACCCAGAGCAGAGGGCAGCCATTTATGCTGCGGTGCCCGGGGAGCAGTTGGGGGTTTGTGCCTTGCTTAAGGGTCTCACCTCAGTCGTGGTATTGAGGGTGGAGAGAGCGCTGTACATTCACTCCCCGCCTACAATTCCTGCCGGCTCGAGACCCAAACTCATAACCTTTCCATTACAAGTCCGTCTCTCTAACCATTATGCTACAAATTGTGTTACAATCTCAAATTTTTTGCTTTTCATTCGTAATAAATTTCTAAACACAATTTATTTATTTATGCAAATTGCTATTTATTTTACCTAGGACATCTTTGTGAATGTCACACATCCACAAAAAAAATAATAAAAATAAAAAATAGAAACAAAGGCTTAATATCACTTGGTTAATAGCAGAAATGGCTGAGAAATTCTCTAATTTGTTCACACAAGCCACTTTCTATGACATTTTGTATTAAATGCAATGTAATTCATATTCTTTTAAATGTGGCTTAACTGTCCAAATACATTTTAGGGCCATTGTATGCATCTATCTGCATATGAACCTTTTACAACTCTGACAAGATTAATTCAAATGGTTACGCACAATTAAAAACGAGGTCTTACCATTCAGTAAAATCCACAAGAGTTTAAATCGTTTATGTAAAATCATCATAACATTCTAATCTAATGCTTTGGCCCAGTGGGCGACTAATATGCTGAATTCAGCTTTGCTCGGCTCTAATGTGGCACCCGTGTGACCCTCTGGATATAAAACAGTGTTTTATTGAGCGGCAGGTCAGCTCTGTTGGCTGACAGTTCCGTTGGGAAGTTTAAAGAGAGTTGTTTAAAAAGTATTATTAGAGAGCATGTTACACAACACACAGCTCACAAGAGCACAACATTCCCACCAGAGTCAAAGCACTCATTTCAGTGAGTCATACTGAACCAACAGACTCAGTGCATGAATACACACAAGTGCACACGGTTGAAATACAAAGACAAAAATCTACACATCTCATAGAGTAATACACAAAAAATACACAGAATGCAACATGACTACATTAATAAATAATGCAGCATAGAAACATTTAATAGACAAATGCTGTGTCTGCTGTTCTGTTAATTATATAAGAAAAATGTCAGCAATGTTGCTCTTTAAATTATTAAATGTAATTAATAATTGTTAATTATATTTAGTGAACAATAATATCCCTCTACTGCACAGCGTTGCCCCCAGGAACACAGAAAGTTTTTCTTATGCCCCATGTTCAGTACATGTTTTTTTAAATGATTGCAACCAATTAAAATGTTTGAAAACTATCAAAGAACAGTCCAATACGTTGTGGGAGTCTCTATCAAGCACTACTTGAAGATGAGACATCCTGCCACATGGTCACAGGAGCATATGGTAAGAGAAGAAGGCAGGATTATTTGCTTTAGTAATCTTATTTAAAAATGACATGAACTGAACATAAAAAATGTGTGTGTGTGTGTGTGTGTGTGTGTGTGTGTGTGTGTGTGTGTGTGTGTGTGTGTGTGTGTGTGTGTGTGTGTGTGTGTGTGTGTGTGTGTGTGTGTGTGTGTGTGTGTGTGTATGAAGTGTAGAGAAGGCTTTTGTCAGGTTTTATGAATTTGTTTTTATTTTGCATGTTCAGAAATTCTGTTTTTCTTTGTTATGCAATAAGGGGTAAGGAAGCAGGGGTCCACAGCTTCCATCCCTAAACAGGATTTCCCATTGACAATACATTCGGGCAAATAATGTGTGACAAAAAGGGAGGATGCAAGGTTCCTGGGTGCATAGGAACACTCAAGTTGATGTGCAAAATGTGTAACGGGCAACTCCGTTTCACAGCAGAGAAGAAGTGCTTCTTGAAGTTTAACACGGAGAAAAATCTCATTACATGATATGACACGATACACTACATCAGGGCTGGGAAACTTTGGGCCTGGAGGGCCCCTGTCCTACAGAGTTAGCTCCAACCCTAATCAAACACATCAGCACCAGCTAAAGAATGTATTTTAAGATCACTAGAAAGCTACAGGCAGGTGTTTTTAATTAGGGTTGGAACTAAACTCTGCAGGCCAGTGGCCCTTCAGGACCGAAGTTTCCCAGCCCTGCTCTATGACACAAACCTACGTCTGAATCAAATGCAATATATCAATGTGTTTAAAGTGTTTTTCCCTTTTCACTTAATGATTTCTTGAAATGTTTTGACAGATTTGTGATTTTGTATTGCTCTCTGAACATTGTCTTATGATATGTGAATGGAGAATTTCCTTTGTGATTCTGCACCATTGTTGCGCAACGTTTTCCCTGAGGCAACGAAAAAATATTTTGGGATGGGAAAAAAATGTGTTATCTATAAAATTTTCCCAAATTAACCAAAAAAATTATGTGGAATAATTTTGTATCATGTACCAACAAATGCATGCATTAGAGAGATATCAAGTACTGTGGCAGAATGCCTTCTGTTATAGCATACCTACAAAATATCATGAGCGACATGCACAACCAATGATTCTGGAAAAAGATGCTTAAGAACAGTTCTTTTTAGAATGAATATGGGTAATTATAATGAGACATCTGATAATTAAAAAATGAAATGAAAAAGCAATGATGAAAATTAATAAAAGAAAATGTGTACTTTATGCTTAAAATAGAAATGCAAGGGATTTAGGAGTAGTTTAATCAACATATGCATTTCAATTTCAGTGATTCATCAGGTTATTTCAAATATGGTTGGGCAAGTTATTCCAAATCCATATTCAAAATAAATGAACTTGCTTGGCCTTGAAAGCAACAAGTGTCAAATGAACAGAAGTGCAATATAATATAAAGAAATGTATGGTTTTATAACGTTTAGTAACTGGGTCATTTTGATATTATAATGTATTATATTTGATTACATTATGTTACTTTGTCATGGTGTAATGTTTCAGAGTGAAACAAACCAATTTCACAGATTTCATACAATGTTGCATCTTGAATCTTTCTCACCTCTTAGAGGATGATTGGCTTTTTTATTTAAAGGCATATTACAAATAACTAACGTGATAAAACATGCTGTTAAGGGTTAAAAATATGTATAACCGATAAACAATTAAATATGATCAAATATTCTCAAAGTTTTCAAACAGTTAACTTATATTCATAACATTTTCATTAAACAATAACTTTTTAATCCAAGATATTTCATTTAGACATGTGTGTGTGTATGAAGTGTAGAGAAGGCTTTTGTCAGGTTTTATGAATTTGTTTTTATTTTGCATGTTGCAAAATAAACACCAGTGCATGTTCCACCAGCACTGGAAAATATAAATACTAACTCAATTTCATTTAGACATCAAAAATATAAATACTAACTCAATTTCATTTAGACATCAAAAATATAAATACTAATTTTGTATGTCTCTGCATGTGACTAGTAATTATAAGGGTTAATTGCAATGGTTAAATACAATTTAAGCTCTTTCAATAGCATCTGTGGTTGATTATCATATCATTTAAACTTTAAATTTGTGAATTTGTTAAACTTTTTTAAATGTGTGCCCCGGTTTATATAAAAGAAAAGAAATGGAGGTAACACTTTAGAAAACTGTTTCTTACTTTCTACATAACTAATAAGGAATTATTGAAGAACTAACAGGTAATTATTAATTAACACTTAACTCACTACTGTTAACTACCAAGGAAAATGTGTTAACTGATCAGTATGTAATACAATTTTATGATTGTGTTAAGTAACAGTTAGCTAATCAATAACTAATGTATTCTGTCATAACTCTTGAAGAACTACTATTAATTATCTACTAGTTAGGGTTCAAGAAAAATAACTATGAAATAATACTACTGAAGAGTTATACGCAAATAGTCACTATAATAATCAGGTTGTGGTCCACAAATCAAGTACTTGAGTAAAAGTACAGATACCCCAATATATTACTCCAGTAAAATTATAAGTAGGCCTATTCATTTTCAAATTGACTTGAGTAAAAGGACACGTGCAAAGTACTACAGTAGCAACTTTGTTACAGTCCACTACTATTATTATTAGCTTATAATGGAAATGAATTGCATTTTGTTTACTGCACACCCAAAAGGACTCATTACTATGATTGTACATAACGAGGGGTGAGAACCAGAAGTGAAAGTGAAATTTTGGGTGAAATATATATATATATATATCACATGAAAGCTCTTGATGAGCTCTTTCTACAGGAAAAAGTATAGTGTCATCCATGAGTATACACATTTTTATTTGAAATGATTGAAATCAGTGCACAACGTCGGATCAACCTATGGTACATTTTTGTTTCGGCCCTCCTGTAAAGTTGGTGAAATATCACTTACGCCTTTCTGGTTCTCACCCTTTATTCTCATCCAGCACCCGCATCATCAGCACTGGAGCTCCTCAGGGCTGTGTTCTCTCCCCACTGCTCTTCTCCCTGTACACCAACGACTGCACATCCAAAGACCCCTCTGTCTCAAGCTACTGAAGTTTAAAGACGACACCACACTGATCGGCCTCATTCAGACGAGTCTGCTTACAGACAGGATGTTAAGGAGCTGGCTGTCTGGTGTAGTCTTAACAACCTGGAGCTTAACACGCTCAAAACCGTAGAGATGATCGTGGACTTCAGGAGAAAACCCCCTTCCCTTTCCCCACTCACCATCATGAACAGCACTGTGACTGCAGTGGAGTCATTCAGATTCCTGGGCACAACAATTTCTCAGGACCTGAAGTGGGACAATGAAATGAGTCCATTGTGAAAAAGGCCCAGCAGAGGCTGTACTTCCTTCGCCAGCTGAGGAAGTTCAACCTGCCAAAGAAGCTGTTGATACAGTTCTACTCTGCCATCATTGAATCTGTCCTCTGCATGTTAATAACTGTCTGGTTCAGCTCAGCTACCAAATCTGACCTCAGAAGACTACGGACGGTAGTCCGGACTGCTGAGCGGATCATTGGTACATCCCTCCCCAGTCTCCAAGAACTGTACTCATCCAGATTGAGCAAAAGGGCTGGCAAAATCACTCTGGATCCCTCACATCCAGCACACTCCTTCTTTGAACTGTTACCATCTGGTCGACGCTACAGAGCTCTGAGCACCAGAACGACCAGACACAGAAATAGTTTCTTTCCCCAAACAATCCATCTCATGAACGCTTGACATTAAACGTGGAACATACAACACTATTATACAATTATTTATTCACCTCACATACTTATTTTTTTATTTTCAAATTTGCACGTCAGACCTGTACACACAATTGTCTGTATTGTATATTGTGTTTTTGCTATTTTGTACATTGCCTATTTGTATATTGTTCTCTTGTTGTATGTGTCCTGTCCTGTTGCTGTCATTCTGCTGCACTGTGGAGCTTCTGTCACTATAAGTCAAGTCAAGTCACCTTTATTTATATAGCGCTTTTAACAATACAAATTGTGTCAAAGCAACTGCACAATATTAAAATAGGAAATTTTTTGAGTTAAAGGCATTTCATTATTGAATTCAGTGATGTCATCTTCCAGCTCAGTTCAGTTTAAATAGTATCTGTTCAATCAAGTCGGTGATATCGCTGGAAATGAAGTGTCCCCATCTAAGCACGCCACAGGTCGACAACGGCAAGGAACCAAAACTCCATCGGTGAAAGAACGGAGAAATAAACCTTGGGAGAAACCAGGCTCGGTCGGGGGGGGGCAGTTCCCCTCTGGCCAGACGAACCAGTAGTTTGTTCCAACTGCAGCAAAGTCAGATTGTAAGGGCGTTCCAGCACTGGTCTCCAGTGGTTCCCAATGGCTGCTTTCTAACGAGGTCCTCACTGGAGATCTGTCTCTGGGGCTCATCTAGGTGTCCTGGTCTCCGCTGACATTCAGAGGTCGTGTAGATTATTCTGGTGATGATCCACCATCTGATCTGGATACGGACTGGATCTGTGACTGCAGATCTGGGCTGGATAAGGACCGGAACGGTGGCTACGGTGACCTCGGAATAAGAAAGCAAAAGACTAGCATTAGCGTAGATGTCATTCTTCTTCTTACGATGTAACAAGTACATCATGTTTTATGGGAAGTGTTCCCTCTGGTTGACCTAATTAATGCAGCCTAACAACTTTAATGGATTTGAATATTAGAAGTGTATTAGTGTGTTAAGTGTACGCCAGGTTAAAGAGATGGTCTTTAATCTAGATTTAAACTGACAGAGTGTGTCTGCCTCCAGAAACAGTGTTAGATAGATTGTTCCAGAGTTTGGGTGCTAAATAGAAAAAGGATCTGCCACCAGCAGTTGATTTTGATATTCTAGGTATTATCAAATGGCCAGAGTTTTGAGATCGTAGCGGACGTGGAGGACTATAATGCGATAAAAGTTTGCTCAAGTACTGAGGAGCTAAGCCATTCAGGGCTTTATAAGTAATTAACAAGATTTTAAAATCTATACAATGTTTAATAGGGAGCCAGTACATTGTTGCCATAACCGGACTAATGTGGTCATACTTCCTGGTTCTAGTAAGAACTCTAGCTGCTGCATTTTGGACCATCTGTAGTTTGTTTAGGCAGACCACAATAAACCATTAAAGCATTAATAATAACATTGAGGTCATAAACGATGAATTAACATTTCTGCATTTGACATAGGTCTCAGTTTAGATATATTTTTAAATGAAAAATTGCAGTTTTACAAATGCTAGAAACGTGGCTGTCAAAGGAGAGATTGCTATCAATAGCACACCTAGGTTCCTGACTGATTATGAAGAATCGAGAGAGCAGCCATCAAGTGTTATTCTAGGTTATTCATTTTGTGGTGTTTTTAGGTATAATTAACACCTCTGTTTTTCAGAATTTAGTAGTAATAATTATTGAATACAGTTTTTATATCGACTATGCATTCCATAAGTTCTCTTTGATGTATTTCACCGGATTAAGAAATATGCATGAGTATCATCAGTATAACAGTGAAAGCTTTTGTTTCCTTTAATGAGTGAGATGAGAAAGGGTAACATGTAAAGCGTGAAAATTAATGTATCAAAATCACAGTATCATTTAAAAATGACTCTGCACTTTTGTGATCGAGAATGATATTACTCATTCAAATGTTTTTAAATGGCGGTAAATAAGTAAGATTTGAACCATGCTAATGCACTTCCACTAATGCCATACAGAGAAGTCTATAAATGAAGAATGTTGTGTAATCTTTTAAAATTATTATTAGAATATTTATCTGGCCAATAAAGCTCATTCTGATTCTGTTTTGCCTGTATGGTAAATAATTGCCTTGTGCACATGTTCTGTAGGTAATCTTTTTCAGAAAGGAACCCTAACTCCACTGTCTTGCCATAACTATCCAACTTACAAAATGGTGGTTTGTTAATTCATTAATTAATGTATTTATTTTCCAAAACACTGATGAACTAATGTTTTTTTTAGTTTTTTTGTGTTCTAACTAAATTAACACAGGAAGTTTAGTGTTATCAAGACAAAATGAATGAGTAATACATGATTAATGAATTACTAAAGGTTTCACTATATTTTCAATTTAGAATAGATCTACTGTTTCAGGTTCAAAATAAGTCCTGCATAATTATTTGGTAATTATGTTTAAGTTAATATTTTAGTTTATTTTCAGCTGTGATATTCATTTATTTGTTTGTTTGATCTTTTTTCTAGGTGTTCAATTTATGTAGGTTAAATTCATTCCAAGTCAAAAAAAGCTTTAGGAATAATTTATTGAATACTTTGTCTGACCCATGCATCAGTTCCTCTTCCTGGTATATTGAAGGATTAAGTAAATGTGCATGGATTATTTTTTCATGTAGCTGTATAGATTGGATGCTTTCCCATCTTCTTTAATGAGTGAGATGAGAATAGTAGAATTAAGTAAAATTAATGTATCAAAAATCACAGTACATTTAAAATAAGACTCTGGCTTTTGAGCGTGAGAATGTATTACTTTTAAATGTTTTTAAATAGTGACAAATGAGGTCAGAGTTGTTTTTACAAGCCTTAATGATAAATAATGTGCAAAAATGAAGACATTTAGGTAAATCTTTTTATTATTATTAGAACTATTATTATTACATGTTTTAAAGGTAAAAGTTAATTTGTTTGAAACAAAGTAAAATTAGTAATAGTCTTAATAAAATTCTCTTTTAGTATTCCATTTTAGAAATGTAGTATATAGCGCCCAGAAACATGGCAACATCCACTCAAAACTGTCTATATAATCGTTACAGTATATTATAAAAGAAAGTGAACTAATGTGACCCCCCTCTCTCTCTCTCTCTCTCTCTCTCTCTAGTGTTTTATCAAGACAAAAAATGAATGATAGAAACATGTAAAATGCACTTTATTGTAGGAATAAACGACCTATATTTAATTTAAAACACAATTTTCTAATATCATAATCATAATTATTCATAATATGTTTAAGGCATAAAGTAAAAATCCTAGTAATCTTTAAGCACAGCATTCAAAATGAAACAACATGCAGAAAGCAGAGACTTGCTCAAATGTTGAGGCTTTGTGTTTTCATTTGTGGGTCTTGTGGTTGCAGGTTTCCACTCAAAGAGAATATATGGATTAGATAATTATGCTCATTAGAACAATTACAAGCCACTTTAACAATGTATGGTTGGCAAATAGACAAATTAAGCACATTATTTATTTTGTATTTATTTATATAAAATACAGAGAAAGATGGGTGATAAAAGATTAATGAGATTAATTAGATAGAAGCTCAGTACAATGCAACTGATTTCTTTAATTTCACTTCTATACATCATTATTTACTCATTAAATATGAATTCGCAAACACAACTTTTGAATTTGAATAATGTGTAGTGCAATAATGCTTATAGGAAAATGAAAGGAAAATGCTCAAATTATCCTTGTATAATGCATGCATTATCAAAACTATTCACAGATAAAGCAAATCTGAAAGGATAGATTTATCAAACTTTCTACATTGCTACTTGTATTACTATTTTTATTTCCTTTTTTCTGTTATTATTGATGCTGATGTGATATAAACTGCAAATCAAATACACAGACACAATATATAATTAAATATACACTTAATCTAATTTCTGCATCAACGTAGTGCCAAACTTAAAGAGTAGGCTATATCCTAAAATTAAAGAAATGACCGACAAGCTGAATGGATAGAAACAAGGATATTGTAATTTATTTTGTTAGAATAATTTTTGCAATGTAATTGTGTTGCCCTATTAATGTCTGCAGGTTTTCTAGAAGTTAAACAAATGTCTATGTATAGACTAACTGAAATATCTTCAGCTGAATGTTACTACGTCGCCCCCTGTTGATAAACCAAAGCAACAGCAATTAAGGTACTATATCATGGTAGGCCTACTTTGTTGAAGCTAATGCTTGCAGTCATCTCCGCAGGACTGATTCACCATTAGGTCTACTTTACTGTAATGTCATTTTAAATTATTGGGGGAAAGGTTCCAGCATCCCCGAATCAGCTGCATTAGCGCGCTAACAGCACTGAAATACACACTTGACAGTTCTCATCCACATCGGTACCAAAGTAATCTCACAACATCTGGCACTATGAATATCATAGTTTTGTGAGTAGTGCCTGTGTGTCAGTATGCATATCCCTCTGTGAGTGAGTGAGCGCATAACTGCACAAGAAGGCATATGTGTGTGTGTGCGTGCGCGCTAGCGTGTGTTTTGTCTGTCAGTCAGTCCAATCCTTGTAAAACCACTTGAAGCAGAGAGAAATGTGATTGGGCATTAGAAACATAAAAGGAAAACAAGGGCAGTAATGAATTTAGGGAAAATGAACCCTAATGGCACTGGCATTACTCGTGTTCCATATAACAAATTATTGGAAATTTGACAAGCACACCAATTTAACTCCTCATGTCTGCCGGGAGCTCGACGGAGTCCTCTTCGCCTCGCCACAGCAAGACAATTTCGGCTCATTTTCCTATTTATAACAATAGAACCAGCCATTAAGACAAATTAATGTCATTATCAAGTCCCTATGAAAATGACAACTACCGGCGTTTCGAGCAGCTTTAGTGGCTATTCATGATAATGAAATCCGCTGTACAGCTACTGAAAAGAAACACTCCAAGTAATTATTTTCTAGTAGCTTGTTTGTCTGCCGGCCGTTCGTTTGCTTTCAGCTCAATTATCGGTGCGAGCGGTGGCGTGGAGGCGCGGAGAGAGCGGTACGGGCCGCCGAGCGAGAGGCCTAATTGGGCAATTACCGTCCCGTTCCAGGGCTTTTAGCTCGAGCTGAGTGGGGAGAGCGAGCGCGCGGCCTGGAGTACTCCATGGAGCCACACACACTCGGATACTCACACAGACAGACACCAACAGAGAGTGAGACACGCGAACGCCGCCACCATCACCACCACACCCACATAAAAGTCTGCACAGGACGCCGATAACAGAGATGCGATAAGTGAACCCGTGTCAGGCAAAGTGAACTTGCGTTTCATTTTAAAAATAGCATTATGGTCTACTGTTTTGTAACAGTATAATGCTGAAGAAAGTGGATTCCCCGACCCACACTAAAAAAGTGAAATTTTTAACTTAAGGAGCTTTTTCTACATCTGACTTTGGTTTGGTTTAGCCCAAGGGTCTGCAGCCTTGAAGCTGCGTACACTTACAGTTGGAATGAAATGGACATTCTAATGCAAGTTGTTGATATTTTTGTAAGCTATTAATTCATTCATATTCCATATTGTATGACCTTGTAATTTCAAAAATAGCCTTTCATAACTTCAGGTGAAACAGTGGACCTCTCAGGTAAGGCAGGCATATGTTTCTTTCCATCGTCTTGCATTAAGATCTGCCTCCATCCAAATAACCCATCGAACCAAGTCCCCATAACGCCTATTTTCCTTTTCGATAATCTGTTTCACTTAGCTTTGCATAACTGTATGACAAAAAAAACTGATTTGACGCTACCTCTGTTGTGACTTTAAGCTGCTTTTTCATTGCTTTTGACAAACAACTGGCTATACATTGTGTTCACTAAATTAGCAAAAAAAACACCAAAAAAATATTACAATACATATAAAAATAAAAATACAATACTATTAAAATATCAATTACTATCAGTACTTTATTTTTTTGTCTAACATAATTCTAAAAACTTTTGTCGAAAGGATGGTTATGAAAAAGAAGTTAAAAATAATTTGTTGTTTTTTTTACTTTAATTTGTTACCTCCAAAATTAGGCAATCTATCTTAACATATGGTCAATAGTAGATGAAAACAGAAACACAGTGGCTTTACAAACAATTTCAAAGTTCATTACAACTGCCTAGGTGATGAATTGTGGTAATTGTATCCTGAGGTTGCAAACAGTGAAAATTAAGCTCAACAGCAATGCAATCACTGTAAAATGCAGATCTGCACTTAGGATTCTAGACCCTGCTTTTCTCTGGTACACTTTACGCACTCCTCTTGGTAGTTGCTGCATTGTTTTGATGCTCAAATCTTTGGCTTGTAAGTAACTACCCTAGCAACCACAGGGATACTCTGGCAATAAGTTCGCAGCAATACAGAAAAATCTCTCTTCTTTGTATATCGATCTCTATTTTTATATCTTCTCAGCTCTTCAATATTCTCTCTACATCTCATTATTGTCCCTTTCTTTCTTCCATTCCATTCTCTTTTCTGTCTGCTCCTGTTATATTCTCTAAATTATTCTTTGTATTTACTCGTTTTACATTTTCTCTCATCCTCTCTTTCTCTCTCTGGATCAGAGTGCATGTGTTAATTAAACACTCTTTCAGATCATTCGCTGTCTAAAGTGGCTCCAGAGACAGAAGCCATTAGGTAGAAAGCCCTGCTATCTGCATCTCCCACATGTATTAAAGTGAAATTCATCCTGTAATTACCCGCCTCTGCGTTGCCCCACGTTTGCCACTCACCTCCACCATCAACACCTGCCCAACGTGACACCTTGTGCTATTTCCCATCATGCCACAGGGCCAATTAGACCTTGAGGACCCCACAAGCGCTGAGAGCTGGCTAATTATGTTAATACAAAAAAAATCATTCCACTGATAAAGGATCATTATGTAAAAATAACAGCTAATGAAACATTACCTTTGATTTTATTTGGATTAAAACAGTTGGAGGCACAATGAAGTACTGATATAAATCAGAATATGTTGAGAGCACTGGGGCTTGGCAAGGAAGGATTTATTTCCCATTTCTTCAGAATTTCAAGAGGTGATTGATGCTTTTTCACTCGAGCCGTGGAAAAGAGTTTTGGTTGATGAAAGACAGAGAGACAACAGTGTACTTTCCATTTACATCAGTGGTTCTCCACCTTTTTGACTCCAAGGCCTGTCTTTGTCCAAGAAAATATTTGAAGATCCTCCTATCTAAGCTCATATTAACCTCTATTTCTATTATAATATTAGAAATAGAGATAAAGGTATTTCGATTGTGATAAAAAAACAAACTCAAATTATGATATCAGTTTTTTTAAGCATTTTCATTAAGATTTAATTTAAATATATTTTAAAGGCTTATTTTGCCCCCTGGAGGTTTGCTGAGGCCCTCTAGTGGGGCACCGGTCCCCTGGTTGCAATCACTTTGTGACGTAATACAAAACAGTTGTTCTAAACGTGTGATTTTGACAATATTTGACAAATCACTTAAGTCACTTAGATTAATATAATTAAAAGAATAGTTCACCCAAAAATGAAAATTGAACATTTTCTGTGTGTTTGTAAGAAAACACATCATTAAGGGATTTAAAATTTAAACCATCGATTCTGGACCCATATATAAAAACACTTCTTCCAGTGAAAAAGTACAGTTTGGACTGTTTCCTCATAAAATGTTCTGTGCATATTTTTCTCCTCAGATCAAACAAGATTTAGATTTTCACTGCAGGAGAAAGTAATATTATGGATTAAGATTAGTTATGGATTGATGGACTGGATGTGGATTACTTGAGGATTATTGTGATGATTTTATCTCTAATTCTAATTCTGGCGGCACCCATTCACTGCATATGATCCATTGGTGAGCAAGTGATGCAATGAGAGTAATGTTGCGATGTAATGTTAATTTCTTAAAATCTGTTCTGATGTAGAGGAAAACTCATTTGCATCTTGGATGGCCTGAGGGTGAGATTTTTATTTTTAGGTGAACTACTACTTTAACAAGATAACACAATTCTGTCCTAAACATTCACATTCACGTATATGCACTTTTTTTCTAATGCAGAACACAAAGTACTATTTTTTTTGTACATACAATGAAAAGAATGATGTATTAGATTTGTGGTTTGTAACAGCATGAATGTCAATAAATTATTTGTATCAAATTATGGATGAACCGTCAATTAAAGTTACTGGTATTTTACAATTTTGTATTAAAGTGAGGGAATAACTACATTTATACATTTTCAAAAGAAAAGATAAATGGTGTTTAAAACACTTACTGTGATGCCAAGGTGTGGTGTGTATAAAGTGTTTTTTTGTGTTTTTGCTTTGTGTTTTCTCCAGGTGCCGTTGTAAAATGCAGAACAAATTACAAACATAAATTTGTGACTACACTCTTTTAGAAGTTGAGAAAACAGGACTTCAGTTACTTTTCAGTATACATCATTTGGGGCGCAAAATATGGATTTTCTAATCTCAGAAACAATAATGTTTTACTTGTTGATCTAAATCCAATATGATATTTTCAGTTAAGCTAATCATTCCTTCAAATGAACAAATTATTGAAGTGCATCTCAAGTGTATGTAACGTCAGCATTTTTTTAAAGAAAAAATCATAGTTCAATCAATATTTAAAATAGTTTGTCTGAAAAAATACACCATACCGTAAAAACTCTGTAGTTCTCCAGAGGAATATTCTATCCTAGTTTGACAAAATCTCTTTAGACATGTCCCTCAAAATACTGTTAATAGTCTAACAAAGATGTGCTGCATGAGCAACAAACAAAGACTCATACAACCCCAAAAACAGAGAGATGCTGAAAAGAAGGCAGTGTTTAGAGTAGTATAAGATTCCCTTTCGACAAGATACTGTGCAACTTCTGTATGGTAACATCCTTTTTGTTTGAAAGGTGTGCCACTATGCAGGGAGCCTGTTAGAAGAACTGGTATCCTTGCGCTAATTAGCAAACTAGGAAGCTCCTAAGGCTGCTTCATGAATGCTCTTTCTGCAAGCGCATCTTTCTCCAGGCGCAGTCAAGCGTGTACAATTATCCACCTGCTGCTCGCAGGCGGCATGTTTTTTTGTCAACCATCTCCTTTGCAACGAAGTTCTTTCTCCAAACATTTGTGGTTCATGCCCTCACGGCTTCCTTAATCTAAGGTCCCATTTGCTGAATAGACTGGAGGTTCATCATTATGCACTTTAGCTCTGTAATAAAGGGCAGCATTGTTAAATTCGCTCTCATTGCGGTAGCCATCCAACTTTTAAAATTGCTCCTATATTTAACAGGTTAAAGAAGAAAATTACACCATTACCATGTACCTAAATAGACGCAAACATTACCGAATAAATGAAACAATGCAATTATTGAAGAAAAAAAACCTAACATTTTTTACTTGCGTGTTTTTTTTTTTGGAGAGCACAGTTACACATCCAATCACCCAACCCCCACAAAATGAAAAAAGAAAAGTCCCATTCTATTGTTCTCTTTTAAATGTAGGCTCTTTTTGCATTCAGACTCTTTCTTCGCCTTTCTTTCCATTCCTGCCAGCTCTTTGAAACTCAAACTTTGTTGATGGAAACATAACAAGCGCCTCCGCTATGGCCTATGACCTCAGCCTCTTTGCACTTCCTGTGCCCAGCTCTCTGATGGGAGGGATCTGTCGGTGCACCTGCAGTTGTGCAGGTGACAGAGGAATTCTGGGAGAAATGGAGCCTTAGAAACACAGCAGCTTCTCTCTGACACGAAGGTTAAAGCCATTGAGAACAGCAAAGATTAGAGGCTCTTTGTACCCATCAGCGTTAAACAAATTAATCTATTGCTGCTCAGCTGACTGTAAAATCTCTAGATTTACTGTTTCAATGCAGCTAAGGCCTAAGCCACAGGGTCAACCCATGCTGCCTTTCCCACAATGTCTAAAACACATATTAGAAAGCCTTTACAAAGTTTTTGTCTGCTTTTTAGTAGTAAGTATATAAAAAGAGCTGTATGCGGGTATTAGGGGAGATTCATTCATTAAAAAAGAATAATAATAAAATAAATAAATAAAATATATAAATTGCAAACATATACAAAAAAACAATTACAATAAATACAATAACATAATTAATACTAACAATTTTGTAATTTACAAACATGGATCAGAAACACAATATTGTTCCATTAAGCATTATTTTAAAATTAGCTGTTTTACTAGAATAGAATAAAACTGGCACAAAATATAAACGAGTTATTATTATTATAAAGTTGAGTATGTCGTAGTTTATTATTTAAGTTATTTTATTTTATTTTTTCAGTCAATAGAGATTGAAAAAAGTGGCAAGAGAGCAGTAGGCTATAAAGGTACAAAGAGGACCAGTGAGCCTCGTGGCCCGGGTCAAATTGTGTCGACTCGAGTTAAACACAGACGAGCGCACACAAACTGACCCACGCGAGCTCAATCTTTTAACGCAATGATATGCTATTCAGAGCTCTTTAGTTATTAAAATGCATTCCTAAATTAAAATGAACTGGGCTATTTATTATTATTATTAGGCCTATTATTATTATTGTTGTTGTTGTCATTCAAACGTCCAATAAAAATGCACAAAATAATAGGGTATCCCTTCTACAAACAAATCTAGTATTTCTAAATAATAGCTTATTTTAAAAAGTAATTTTTTCCTGCTAGAAAAATGTAATATACTCTCTTCTTTTCTTACGCTGCATGATATATTTTCAAAAGGGACAGAGAAATACCTCTTTCTATTAAGCAAAGTTGCACTCCTTTCCAAAGACACCTAAAAATATCAGAACATTACATAAGATTTGAAATAACACTGCAGCTGCGCGTTGGTGTGACGTCACATGTGTGCGCCAAGATTGGTTTGTCAGTCAGAGTCAGGGAAGCATTAACGTTACTTGGCTACTAGCTTTAATGTTTCTAGTTTTATTTATTCATTCCGAGGGGAAATTTTGTGTTTACAACCCATATTGTTTGTCTTGAAATCACCCGACTAATTTTCTTCGTCCTTGGCGTCGGCTCCGTGCGCCTCTAGGTAAGTAACGTTAGCTTCGGTCAGTTTGCTGTTTGTTAGTTCAAATCGGAAGGACCGTAATCTATCAAAATATCTTATTAACGGAGTAAATGGTTTTGAGTAAATATTGTATACTTTATATATGTTGCATTTTGAATAAGTGTCTACTTCGTTTCACCAAAAACAAATGCTTGGAAGTATTAATATATTTTTGAATGTTTTTGAAGGAAGTTTCTTATGTTCATAAAGTCTGCATTCTCAATTTTATTATATTTAATATATTATACATTTATAATAAATGTAATTTAGTCCTGTAATGTAAAGCATCATGTGATACTGAAGTACGTACATCTTTGCATCACAAAAATAAACTAAGTTACATTTAAAAATATATTAAAATAGAACATTTAATTTAAATTGTAATATTTCACAATTACTGTTTTTACTGTATTTTTCATCAAAATAAATGTAACCTCGGTGGCCAGAAGAGACTTCTTTCAAGAACATTTTAAAACAATCTTAATTATTTCAAACTTTTGACCAGTTGTGTTTACTGACATTGTAATCTGAGGTGGACTAAAAAATTACAGACACTTCTTTTAATGTTCATGACAATCTCTTCTAGGATGTCTCTGGGTTTCCTGAGGTTTGTTTTGAGTCAGGCACAGGGTCATCTTCGACCCATCAGCCTGGTCACCTCACACCTGGCAAGGAGCCCACCAACCCTCCGGCCAGCATGTTCTTGCCATATTGTCTCGCCCTGGCTATGTATGTCCTTCTCCACAGACACTGAGAGCGGGAGCACCAGTATGACAGATGTCCAGAAGGAAACTAAAAAGCTGGACCAGAGAGCACGAGTCACTTTTGGCAGTGTGGGTAGGAAGATTGGTCAGCGCCGTATACAGTTATTGGGTGAGGATGGAGAGGAATTGGGTACAATGCACCGTGCTGATGTGATACGACTGATGGACGAAACCGGGCTGAGACTTGTTGCCATAAATGATAGTTGTGATCCTCCATTATACAGACTGATGAAGGGGAAACAGATCCACGAAGAGCAGATGAAACTTAGAGACACACAGAAAACAAAGAAAGGTGCGTATGTCAAAAAAAAAGTGAACATAAGATAAAAGCTGCAATGTTGCAGTCATACTACAGTGAGAATCGGACTCAAATATCCAACAGTTCTCCAATATTTTTTAAATATACTTCAAGTGATAGTTGACCCCAAAATGTATATTCTGACATTATTTACTACAAATCATTTTAAATAACAGAAAAGCAGTAATTATTGGGTTAGCTATTTTGTCTTGCGAGTGTATGATTTATGTTTCTCTAGCTCCTTGTTGTGCTTCATTGAAGACATTTTTTTTTGCATCTGCAGGGCCTGTCCAATCAAAGGAGCTATCTTTTTCCTCCGATATCTCCCTTCATGACTTGGACACAAAACTGCGGCAAGTTGTCAGCTGGCTGGAAAAAAACAACCACGTCAGACTCACTATCAGAGCAGGAACTGTCGGTGGCACACCACTGGTATGGACACAGAATATGCATTTGCATTTTTTTTTTAGTAATTCTGTGCATTTTTCAATTGCACATTAGTGCTATGTTTGTTTTGTTTAAAGTTAATAGTATTTCAGTGCACAAAGCTAGCTTTAAGTTGAAGGAATGTCCCAGAATCAAAACTAAATTTATAACAAATATTTTGTTTCTGAGACTAAATATAGTAATAACTTGTCTTTACATTAATATGCACATGGTGAAAGTCTATGGGACAAGTTTACCAGAAAAACTAACAAATGAAGATCAGTGTGAGCGATTTATAAGAGCCCACAGCAATGGGCAGTTTATTCCACCTCAGAAGAACAGAGAATGTTACGATTCTGGAAAGTGACCTATGCTGTGTATTACTAGCCAATATATGCAGCTCTTAATTTCATAGCATTTATATACATTTTCCATACAAAAAAATTTAGCTATCTGAGCTGTAAGGTCATCCTTTTACCATTCTTGATTATGAGCTAACTGAAGAAAGCAATTTACTATATTGAGTACTTTAAGAATCATTGTGTGTATAATGTTTGTTCCACTACAATGACTTATGCCATAGAATCACATTGTAAGATTTTTTTGCTTTTAACATGTCATAGATACTCTCGATAAAGCTCAACTTATATTACCCTGAAACATTCCTTGAAAAGCAGGGGCAACCAATCCTTAAATACTGGAAAATTACGATTTAAATGATATGAGTTTACACAGTTTATTAACACAAATATACAACCAACAAAACAATTACATTTACTATTAAATGAACAATGCTGTGCTGCTTTGAAAATGGAAACAGGTACAATCCACTGCTACCATGCAGATTTCAGGATTTTCTTCTTTTGTTTCTTCTAAACAGGACAAAGTCTTAACACAGATGGTGGAGAGGATATCAGTGCCTGTTGGCTTTGTATCAAACCCCTCTGTGCTTCGTGGGGGTCGTGCTGCCATGTGTGTTCTTCGGCTTGCTTCTGCTAAAGAACTACAGAAAAAGGGAGCAGAGACTTCGAACAAAAATGTAAAATCCGAGACAACAGCGTCTCTTCATAACTCCTCTACAGAGGACTCAAAAGATTTGAAGCAACCATAAAATGCTATGCAAATGTGATTACAAAAGTGTATTTTCTGCAGTGACATGTTTACATTGGAAAAAGTCTCCAAAAACTGTTGCTTTGGAAATTGTGCTTTTGAAAGTTACTTGGGTTCACCGGAATATGACTCATGATAAATGGACTACACTAAAAGCGGTTCTAAAATGTGCACCACTGGATTTGCAGGGTCGCTGAGCTCTGAATAAATGGATTTTGTTTGGCTGACAACACCTTCAGATTTAATGGACTCATAACTATGCAAGGTTTCTGGGAAGTCTGGTTTTGGAATTGTACAACTTTCAGAGCTGAAAGAATGGAGCTGAGGATTCATAGTTGTTTCTGATTGGCTACTATGTGACACTGAAGATACATCTGAATATGATGCTTTTGTTTGACGTTTGTTTTTTGGTTTGTGGCCACTCAGACGGGATGCCAGGGAGCGTTTTGGGCGGGGCTTCAGCTGAAAGAGACAATAATGGCAGATATTTTCAACTTAAACATTTTAAACACTAGCTCTTTAATATTTAATGAACCTCTGATTCAGATGATCAATAAGTAGTACTGCAAGTAGTTACCTGTTTCTTTTCAGGATCATGAACCACACCATGGCGCAGTAAACTTTGCTGCAGCAAAAATGTAAATAAATATATTGTTTATTTTGTATCAGAGATGTCCCCAAATCTTTCTAAGAGTAGGAAGACAACTCAAATTGGCCAGCTTACTGATCTAACAATATTAAATTAAGAAATATAAAGAAATCAGAAAGCGGTGTGCAACTGGAGCAGGTGTCAGAAACATGCAATCAAGCCAGTCACATTTTAAAATGACCTGAAATGACTTATGAAATTATGTATAATATAATTTATCGACAGTGAAAAATGTTTAGAATGTAGATTATTAAGACATTTCACTGTGTATGAAGATTGAAAAAAATGTAATGATCCCTTGAACAGCAACAAAAAACAGTGCTTAAATGGAAACAACACTAGACCAGTGATGCTCAAATCTGGCTCGCGAGATCCACTTTCATGCAGAGTTTAGCTCCAACCACGATCAAACTCACCTACCTGTGCTTTTCTAATGTTCCTGAACACATTGATTAGCATGCTCAGGTGTGTTTGATTAGGGTTAGAGCTAAACTCTGCATGAAAGTGGATCTCACAAGCCAGATTTGAGCCCAGAGCCTGCTATAGACTGTAATTTTGTTGGGACACCACATGCATTTTGCGTTAAAGACTTTTTTTCTCGACAAAACGTGTTCCCAAACTAGTTTTTTTCCCCACAACATTTGAATTATAGAACGTATGCACAAAAACTTAGATGACAGAAGAACACTTTTCAGAAATTTTAAAGTTTAATCTGAATTTGATCATTTTAATTTCCATTAGCTAACAATTTATGCATTACAAATGTATTTATTTAGCAACAAAAATTATTGGATGGAAATGCAGTGAGTGAGGCTGAACTCAGATGATGGGAAAGCACTGTTACCTTCATGGCAAAGGACTTGCCACAGCCAGGGTGAGTGCAGATGAAGGAGCGCTGCTCTTCATGGAAAGACATTATGTGGCTCTGCAAGTTGAACGCAGTGGTGTACGAGCGGGTACATCCATCTCTGGGGCAGTGGAAGACCATGCGCTCTTCAGAGTGAACATGCTGATGCTGCTTCAGGAACCAGCTATCCCTGAATGTTTTCTTACACTGATCACACTGTACCCTGACTGAACACATACACACAAAACAATTACCAAATTAATATTTTGTAACTTTCTGTAAATTTTGGATATTTACTTTCAGAAGAAAACACAGGATTACCAATATGAACTTTTTTGTGGTTTGTCATCTCCGTCCAGTTCTTTCCCACAAATGAGCAGCCCTCCACAGTGCAAGAATAACCTGCAAAGTTATGACAGTATGGTAGGCTTTTCACATGAAAGGTAGGGGGATATACATCTCATGACTTTATGAGCCAGAAAAAATAACAACTTTGTGTTTCAGCATCAGTCTCACAAAGCTATTGTACAGGAGCAGGAGACTATATTTTTGAAACCTGTGCAAAACTTTCAATGTATTAGCTGCTATAGGTAAAAGACTAGAAGAATATCAAAGAGCTGTTAATGGAAAAACTAAAGGATTTGTTTATTATGTAGACAAATTGTGGTAAAATAATCTTGAGTTTTACAGAAAAGAAAGTCATACAGGTATGGAATTAACAACTGAACCATTCCTTTATGAAGAACAGAACAAGCAAAGGACATACCTTTGTGTACTTTCTCATGACGCTTCAGTTTACCACGTTGTGAAAACCGTCTCCCACAGCCTTCATATAAACACCTGATGATCAGAGCCATTGCAGTATTAACAGAACATCAAACGACACACACAGTTCTAAGTGTTATATTATGCTAGTTTACTGAATGAGTTCATTAATGACAAAATAAAGAGCGACAGGACGAAAGAGTGTAAAAAGTCTTACAAGAACGATAGCAGCTGGGTGTGTGTACACTCATGGGTTTTCAGCTGGTTATTTTTCTTGAATGCTTTGCCACATCCTTCAAATGTGCACTAGAAGAAAAAAACATTACTAGACATATGAAGACAACAACAACCACATATATAACGTACCTACAGCCCTTAACATTACATTACATAATGATACTGAATGCTATTTACATGCCAGGGCTCAATAACACGGATGGGCCAAAGAACTTTCACTTGTTTGTTTCCACTATTAGATTTGCTATTCATGTGTTTTAAGGTCTTGTGAATATCTTGTTTCAGTCAGTACGGTTTTGCGTTGAATGCCACTGTTTTCCAGCAAAAGGGTTTAGATGAATTGAATATAACCATAACTTTCATTTGAGGTATATAATCTAAAATGTATTTCGTGTAGACATTTAATTCAGTCCTCAAAAATACCATGTTATTTTTTTGTGGCTAAATGCGTTTATATTTACTTACAATGTACCGCTTTGTCTCTTGTCTGTGAATACGTGAAATGTGTTTCTTCAAGTTGGAGTTTGTGGTGAATCGTTCGTTGCATCCGTCCTCGGTGCATCTGTTAACATTGGAGTAAATAACAGTTTACTATGCTATTCAAGTTACACATAGACAAACAAACAAACAAACACTCACTTGTAAGGTCTGTCACCTGTATGTGTCAGTGCATGACGAGCAAGATGATATTTCGTGCAGAAGGACTTGCTGCACCCGTTATACTCGCACTGAAATGGCTTCTGCAATCAATCAATAAATAAACATCTAACGTTACTTCGTTCGAATAACTATATACCATTTCGTTTCAATTAATTTATTCTCATTTAAAATGGCTTTCAGAACGTGTCATTCATGCGCAAATAAAACCGAAACGTTCAATTTAAACGAATCTTCGCTCACATGTTGGCCCTGCGCTTGACTCACCTCCCCTGTGTGTTTGCAGAGATGCGCTTCTAGCTTCCATGCTTTGTTGTACGACGCCTGGCAGTCAGGAAACGAACAAATAAATGTTGCACTGGATTTATAGTTAGTTTCATGCATTGTCATATCATACGATCAGCTACAAAGTATTGATAGAGATACCGCGTGCGTGTGCGCCTTCATTTTGATTGCCTACGAAACATCTGACGTCACAGCCTACGTCAACACTGTGATGACACTTCCTGTAGGGAACGCCAATGAGGTCAAAAGCTTAAAAAAGGAATGAAAAATTAATGATTTTTATGATAGTTGTCTAGTTTTAAAGTGTTATATAATTAACATTAAATATATAATCAATATAAAAACATTTTATTAATATTTTAACGTTTTAATTTTAATGATGCATAACCCAGCTGATCATAATACTTTGTCCATCATGTAATCTGATGACCAAACCTTCATATTGTCATTCTTTTCCAGAGTTAGATAAAGTACATAAATCAAGTTACAAGAAAAAAAAATGTTGCTGGGTGTGCATCGGGTGTTCTTATGATTTTGAGATGCAGGTGTACATGGTTAAATAACCCACAGTGATAATTTAAATAAATAAAATGATGTGTTCATCAATGGTTAATGCAATGTTAAAATGTAGAGAAAACACAACATTTTAATGCTTTTTTGTAAATCCAGTGGACAAATGCTGTGTGGCTTCCAGTGGTGGGCAAAGTACACAAATCAATTACTTGAGTAAAAGTACAGATACATATTATTAAATATTACTCAAGGAAAAGTAAAAGTACTGCTTTTTCAATTTTACTCGAGTGAAAGTACAAAAGTACTCATTTTTTTATGCACTTAAGTAAAAAAGTACAAATAGAGAGATTTATTTAGCAATTTTATATAGACTACTTGATTTAATTTTATATTTGCGCATATTTTTATAATCCTACTGCTCAAAATACCTGGTATTTTCCCAAAATAACCACTATATAGAGTCAAGATATATATTTTGTTGTTGATATGAACTACGTTGACGAGAGTGATGTAGTAATGTTCAATGTGAAGCTAACATTGTAATGTATCTGAGAGAAAACTGGTTTGACCATTTGATTTTCACCAGTAAGAAAAAAAGTGTTTTAAAACAGAACATCACAGTTATATATGACATGAGAATAAGGCCTGAAGTTAGCAAGGACATTTTAATGAAAATATAATTATAGCTTCAATGATTTCTTTTTCATCTCAAACCTTGTCTGTGGTGTAAAAACACCACTGGCCAATGCCCCCAGAGGGCATCACTTCCCACTTTGATAATTACTGTATTTACCATGTTCTGAATGTCACATCCTTTCTTTTTCCCTCAGATGTAATCTATCTAGGGTGGTTGAATAAACAATATTTGGATTTTATATCAAAAAATGTCCTCAACTTAGCACCAGCAAGCTTGTTAGCTAGGCAGTTAACATCAGCTAAAAATATTTACTTATTTTCAGTATGGTTATGAATTAACATTCATCTGTCTACTCGGCTAGTTGACCTAAAGTAAACAATATACAAATTTATACTGTTGATAAACAATATAAAACGGATATCACATAGGACTAAATGCGTAGTATTTTAATAAAACTACTAACGTTACAGCAGCGGGAATCTGAACGTGCATGAGTAATTTTTTTTAATCTGTGTTATTTTATTGTTTCGTTTTTTTTTTTACCTAAAACATTGTCATTGATCTGTATGCATTCAAGCATTTCAGTGTGCTTAAATAGGTCACCCTTTACAGCAGCTTTAGTTCACAAACAACTGACAGTTTTGACCTAAATATGATTTTCTAGTGATGACGCTCGACACCGAGGCTTCGAAGCTTGTATCAAAAAACGAAACATCTCACATCGAAGCACTGTATCGGAGCTTGATTCGTTTTGCCAAAAGCACGTGATCTATGCCCTGCTACAGTAGGCGCGTTCGACTTTAAGCGGCGCTGCGCAGAATGGTCAGTGTATGACATCAAAGTACCGCGAGAGCGATAAGAGAGCAGATTAAACTTATTCTTTCGAATGACTCTTTTCGCGGTACTCTGATGTCATACACTGACCATTCTGCGCAGCGCCGCTTAAAGTCGAACGCGCCTAGTATCTGCTTCCAACGAAAACGAACCTCAGCGTCGTTTCCATTACATTATATTAAAAATGCGTTTTCTTTTTATCCCAATTTATATATTATGGTCAAATGAACGTTGCCCATGAAATAACAGTCTAAGGACTGAGGCAGAGTTAACATTGACAGATCCCAGATTTAATTCATGAGTTTATGTTTGATTTATTTGAATTACTTTTGTGGCAGTACACCGACACAAATTAATGACTTTAACAATGGCCATTATTTTCATACAATACATTAAAACAAGGAATCAGTAGTAGAACCAGATGTGAAACCAGCAGCTGTAATGAAATCACAGCACTTTGGAAGGTGTTATTAGTTTTTATGACTAATTAACCTTTTTCCGATACATTTGGGCTTAAAGCTTCACTGGTTCAGAACGCTTCACTTCGCCATCACTATGATTTTTAGTTAAAATAATTAATCCTAAAATTCGACATTAGTAACTTACTTTTTGCAGCATCAATTGCACATGCGCACACTCACAAGATCTCCCGGTTCTATATGTTGGTCACTCCGAGTTATGTCGATTTACTTGGAAGCCCCAATCATCTCTGACTTTAAGAGAAAATGCCAATGAATATTGGCTAGTGTATTCTGCATACCTGAGCCACTTCCCGTGCATACATGTATAAGAGAGCGACAGACAGGGCTCGAATAGAGGGGGGATTAGAAAACAGTTAGAAAAATGCCCTTATAATTCCAGCAATTAAACAAAAAAAAACCTATGTATCAGTTTTTACATTTTATTTTCATTGCACAAGCAATGTACTTTTCTGTATATCAGCACATGTGCGCGAGGCCGCGAACACAAATATGCTGTTCATTTTATCTAGGGGTGTAAAGATTCTTCGATGTATGGCGATTCGATGCCACGCATAAAATATTGATATATGTAGTATAAAAAGGCACCTTTATTTTGGCACTGTCTACATTTTCACATAATTTCCGTCTATGCATTACCGCCAACGCGTGCATTCTCGTTCAATCTCATGTATCAGGACTCGATATAAGGACTGCCCGAAGGCACAAGGTTGTTTCATTCTATTCTCTATCATACATAGAATGGACGATTAATGCCGATATAGTTTAGATATAGTATGTGTACTCTTTATTGAACACTACAGATCCACGGCACGAATACAGTCCGTACTGCAACAACACTCATTACAACAAAGGTGAGCATAAAAGATGCTTGGGATTGTTGGAGTAACAGTCGAGGGCTGTGTGAGAAGTTCCCTAATCAAGCTTCCACAAGACATCACGGAGAAATTCTGGTAATGGGAATTCCTTCCCTCCAACCTTTCCTGCAGTCCTATTGGCTTACGCCAGTCCAAATGACTGGCCAATTGTCACGAAGCATGCAAATAATGACGAGCTCGAGGCAGTATAAATGCGGAGCCCACGACAATTACGTCAGAATCTTTTTCTTCACTTGCAGAACAACCTAGATTATGGCTTAAACTATTACAGCTCACAGTTGAGGATCGCTCATACGAGGGCAGGCCTTGATGGCCGCTCCTCTGCAGCGTTCAGGTGAGTATGACTTTTTCTTTAGGATGAGTCCGTCTGCCCTCAATCAGTGGGGGACCTTAAGGACTCTGGTGATGAGCTTATGCCGACTATGTCCGCATTCCTCTCAATCGTCAAACCTGCAGGACAGGACATCAGCCCGGCTTCTCACATCCCCCTTCCATGGCGGAGCGGAGAGCCGAGGGTAGATACAGGAGCTAAGGGTTCTCATTTCGCCGCAGATGCCTCACAGAAAAACCCACTGTCTAAGCATGCAGCCCCCCACCTCAGAAAGGCGTTCTGCAGTGTGCTAAGCACAATCACTTGGCTCCTCAATCATTCACACGATACCAGCCCCTCATCAGTTACTACCATGTCTGGAAGACACTGCTCTCTTATTCACACGATACCAGCCCCCCAACAGCGGCCTGGCGTGTGTAGAGGATACTCTCATTCACATGATTCCAGCCCCACATCAGCGGCTGTCGTGGGTAGATGACACCCTCTCATTCACATGATACCAGCCCCACATCAGCGGCTGCCATGTGTAGAGGGACACACTCATTCATATGATACCAGCCCCACATCAGCGGCGGCCGTGTGTAGAGAACTCCGCTCTCTCACTCATTCAAGGTGATAAGGGGCCCTCGTGGTGCAAAGGAATCACCTCATCCCCCTGCGCAGAAAATTGTGCATAGGAGAGAAATCACTTGATGGCCCTGCGTGGAAAAAGGGCGCGAAGGTGAGGAGTCACCCGATGCCCCAGCGGGGAAAAGCGCACGAAGGTGAGGAGTCACCTGATGCCCCTGCGGGGGAAAAGAGCGCAAAGGCGAGGAGTCACCTGACACCCCTGCATGGAAAAGCACGCGAAGGAGAGGAGTCACCTGATGCCCTATCAGCCTTCCAGATTTCACTGGAATATTACGCCAGTTGTTTATGCCCATACAAAGCCGTGTTCAACTAAGTCATATAGCATAGTCAGTCTGTCGTGACAGCCAGGTGCAGATCTGCTCAAGGATCGGGCGCCACAAAATTGCCCCGCCTCAGAGCCGTCACCCGCAACGGTTTAAAGACAGCAAGATCGAGGTCTTCTTTGGCGTATGGCACATTGCAGTCCAGGGACACCAGGCCCACGACCGCGGTGGCCAGGGTCCGTATGTGTGGGGGAAAGTGTAAAGAGACCTGGGAAGAAGCACCACTGACAGTGGGGGAGCCCACAAACTGTCTCAAATATTTTTTAATTTGTGTGATAGTGTATGTTCATTAAAATGCATACATTTGCGCAAAAGAGCTCTTTCCTCCTCACTCAGTCAATACAATGTCGCTCGCCCCGTATCTGAAAGGTACGGAGCCGCTGCCCACACAGGTTATAGCCGAACAGCACTTGCCGGCGAATTCCAACGACCAAGCCGAGAATTACTCCAAGAATCTCACGCTGGTTACTCTGCATAAGAGCGGGAGTACGCCCTTCAACCACCCTGTTTCAACGGCGTGGTGCAGTCTCTAACATTGCCTTGAAATGCACTGATCCTAAGACAAGAGCTATGCGAATTGCTCGTAAAAGGAGCAATAGAACGAGTTCCAGCTAGCAAGCTGGAGAGCAGCTTTTACAGCCGCTATTTTGTGGTGCCCAAGAGAGATGGAGGACTCTGCCCGATACTACATCTCAGGGCCATCAACAGAGCGCGTCCGTTCAGGACAATTTTACTGGAACAGATCCTGGCGCAGATTCGCCCCAGGGACTGGTTATGCTCCTTGGACTTAAGGACGCGTACTTTCATATTCAGATAGCACCGCATCACATGCGTTTTCTGAGGTTTGCTCTTGAGGGCACAGCGTACCAGTACCCTGTTCTCCTGTTGGAGCTGGCTTTGACCCTGCACACTTTCTCGAAATGCATGGACGCGGCTCTCTCCCCCCCTCAGGGCGAGCGGGATGCGCGTTCTCATTATTTGGATGAATGGTGGATCTTAGCTCAGTCACGTGACACGCCAGCCAACCATATAGACAAACTGCTCCATCACCAATGGAGTTCTTGAGGCTATGTGTGAATATGCGTAAGAGCATTCTTGCCCAGAGTCAGTCTATAACGTTTCTGGGAGTGTGTTTTGACTAAAAGCAGTGGAGATGCGCGCTCACCTCTCTCGTGAGCACTCAGCTGGCAATTTGTTTTCAATGCTCCATTTCAGACCGGGCAGTTTTCTATACATGCACCCGCTGAAGATTTTGCTGAACTTCGACTCACTTGGACTGCGTGGGCCTCGGGCCATTTGCACATCTTGGTCTCCCATGGCAGCATCGAAGCTCTGAGGCCATGGCACAAAGATACGTCACGTGTCGATGCATCAACTCGAGTCTGGGGAGCAGTATTTGAGGGCTTCATGGCTAGGGTCAGAACCTCAGAGCCAGTGGCACATAAACCGCTTAGAACTAGAAGAAGTTGGCCGCAGCTAGAACAGCAGCATGTCCTGATTTGCACCGACAACACGTCTGTGGTCTCGTACATAAATCACCATTCACTCCAGGGCTCTATGCAAACAGGCAGCGAATCTCCTGCTATGGGCGGATTGTCACTTCCTCTCCATCAGAGCAGCGCACATCCCCGTCTCCTGAACCGCGGGGCGGACATGCTTTTGAAGAAGGGGATTCCACAAGGAGAGTGGAGGTTGCCCCCTGAGTCAGTTCGGATGATTTGGAACCTCAGTGGGAGAGCGGATGTGGATCTGTTCGCCACGAGCGAGGTGGCGCACTGCCCACTGTTCCTCTCTCTGTCTCACTCCCCGCTGGAAGGGGACGCGCTGACATTGCGCTGGCCAGCAGCCAGGCTGTTTGCGTTTCCTCCGATCAAGATATTGCCACTGGTGTTATGCAAGATCAAGGAGGAGCGAGCTTCAGTGATACTCATCACCCCGAACCTGTCGAACCAGCCTTGATTCCCAGTCCTGACAGAACTGCTGGTGGCACCGCCCTGGTCGATCCCCATCAGGAAGGATTTGCTATCCCAGGTGAACGGCCCAGCCGGGTCCCAAGTCGTCTAGGAAATTGACAAAGCGGCTCTGACGCAACCCAGAGTTTGCTCTTTCTCAGGAGATGGCGAGGACAGCATTGCTCCTTCCCCCGGAGGAGGGCTGGGTGGAGAATACTATGTTAATTTTATTTCTGTTTTTCCGTTGCTGGCCCAAGGGCCAGTGGTTCCCACTTTTTCAAGGAAAGAGCAATTTACTTTTCCGTTTTCATGTCTGCGGGCCGACAGTGTGGGACACATTGCCTCCTCACTCTCGCCCACGACCCATCTTTCCAGCGGCCAAGAGAGCGCGGTTTGGGGACGCAGTGCCTCCCCATGCACCTCTAACCAGTCCCTTCTGGAACCCAGGGAGTTCTGCGAGGATGCCTCAGAACACGCTGCCTTCTGTACCAACTTCGCTTCACTGCACCACCGTGGGTACGCTGATTGTGCCGTTGGAGCCACTTGCACGGCATCTGGAAGCGTTGCTCGCACTGCTCAGCCTGTCTCATTGGCTCACGTGCCCAATTCGACTTGGCTACGCGATTCAGTTCGCCAGGCGACCTCCCAAGTTCAGCGGCGTTCTTGAGACTTCGGTGGCAGCGAGGAGATTGCTGTACTCCTGGCAAAGAATGCAATCGAGCCAGTCAGAGAATCTCCTTTCTTGGTGTGGAGTTAATGTGCAAGGTTCATTCGTCACATAATAAATTATACAGGGTATAATCAGAAGTTAAATGTAAATCAAATCAGGTCCGCTCAGTGGACAGTGCAAAATAATAAAAATAAAAATAATATAAAAGTAACACAACACAAGAGCATATATATAGGTAAAAAAAGAGAAATAAAGAGTAAAATGTGCAATAGAATAAAAAGTGCAAAACAAATAAGATGTGCTAAAACAGTATATTGAGACTTAATAAATAGTAATATGAACAAGAGGGATGTGCAAGAGGGATGTGCAAACGGGTTGTACCGGGTATGTACACATAGCAGCAATACGGATGATGAAAGTATGAATGTTTTACGGTTAACAATGAGTCTTGTAAGTGTTTATGAGACTGGGTTTGTGTTAAGGAGCCTGATGGCCTGAGGGAAGAAGCTCCTCCTCAGTCTCTCAGTTTTTGCCATCATGCTCCTGAAGCGCTTGCCAGATGGCAGTAAACAGAAAAGATGGTTACCGGGGTGAGTTGAGTCTTTGAGGATTTTAGCAGCTCTGCGTTTACAGCGTTTTAAGTAGATGTCCTGCAGAGAGGGGAGAGCAGACCCTGAGATGCGCTCAGCTAAGCGCACGACTCTCTGCAGAGCTTTGCAGTCCTGGTTTGAGGAATTACCATACCACACTGAGATGCTCTGAGTCAATACACTTTCTATGGCCCCTGAGTAGAAAGTTTTCAGGATTGTTGGTGGGACCCTGAATTTCCTCAGCTGTCGCAGATGGTACAGTCTTTGCCTGGCTTTCTTAACCTGAGTCTGAATGTGTGTAGTCCATGTCAGGTCCTCGGAGATGTTTACACCGAGGTACTTGAAGCTACTCACCCTCTCCACAGGGGTCCCACTGATCATAAGAGGGGTGTAGGGCCGCTGCTGTCTCTTCCTGAAGTCCACGATCAGCTCTTTAGGCTCGGTGACTCAGTGAGTATGACGGTGCGCCTCACAGATGAGCGCGCCCAATCAGTGCTGAACTGTCTGAGTTCTCTGATGAAGGACCTCCTTTCTCAGGGGCTTCGCACTAGGGGTCGACTGATATGTGTTTTTCAGGGCCGATACCGATACCGATTATTACAGATCAAGTAGACCGATAACCGATATTTTGAACCGATATACGTGTCTGGTGTAAAAATGAAAATGAATGCCAAAATTAATAATAACAAGAGCTCTGACAAAAAAACTTTCTTTAAATGCTTTTAAACATGTCTTTAATTCTGAAAACTGTTAATAACAACAACATTAAATAAACAGTAATATTAATAATATTAATAATAACATAAGTACAGAGATCACCCAGAAGCATTCTGTAAACATTTTGTAAAACTTAAAGTAAACGTATTTAGCGTATTGTGTGATTATTCTCAACAAAAGTTGTAATAATTGTTGTGGTATTACGTATACAGTAATATATTCTAAACCGAACTTATATTTTGACAGGTTGCCATGAGGACCTTTTAAGTTTCTGTAGCCTATGTATATATGATATGACGATCGTTTTACTCAAATTAAACGGTCCAATGCTCGTGAAATGACTCTCCGAGCAGTTCTGGGGATGTTGTTCATGTATTTATGTCCTCATTTAGTGAGACGGTAGATGCTGAAAACACCGCGAGCAGCACGCGCTTCAGTATGTATGTGTGCAGTAAATGAAACCGCACGTCTGTGTCATTCATTAACAAAGATGCAGAACATGCAGGATTCATATTTAAATAGTGTTTTGCAGCTTAATATTTATAGATATTAGTCCATAGCGCCGTCGATTTAAGTGTACTGACCTACTTTTGATTAATTCATCCAAATTTGGACACATTCCATGACATTCCGCGTTATACGGTAAATTCCATTATATGCCTGCATTCCATGATTCCGCCCGCATTTTCGCATCGCGGACATCATAGGTTATATTGAGGTGTTTTGCAACTTCAGCAACGTCTGCTGCTGCTTTACCTTTGAGAGACAACTGATGCGTGATCACTGACGCAGCTCCAGTTAGCATGTGCTTTTGTGTGAGACTGCCTTCAGTTTTCCGCGTTGATTGGTCGGACTCGTGACTTCCTACATATCAGATGAGCGGTGGGCGGAGATTGCTCTCAGAGATTGAGAGATCGCCTCACTCTCACAGAGTGTTGAGCTCAGACAGGCTGCATCGAGCCAAATAGTGCATTTAAACATTAAATAGTTTCACCTGTATTATTTATTCACCAATAAATAATGTCACCTGTAAATAGTATGTTTGTTTGCATAAAAAAAATAAAAATAAAAATAAAAATAATTATCGGCAAATCTGTTTTTAAAATGGCCGATATCGACAATCGGTAAAATGCTTAATATCGGCGCCGATAATCGGTCGACCCCTACTTCGCACCATATGGCACCCGCATCCAGATCTGTGGAACCTGCATGTGTGGCTCCTGGACCGGACACGGCTGGCTTGAGTGGTCTACCACAGGCTGTGGTAGAGACCATCACTCAAGCAAGAGCTCCTTCAACAAGGCAATCCTATGCACTGAAGTGGAGTCTGTTCATGAACTGGTGTTCTTCTTGCCGAGAAGACCCCCGAAGGTGCACGATTGGAGTAGTATTTTCTTTCCTGCAAGAAAGGTTGGAGCGTAGGCTGTCACCCTCCACCTTGAAAGGGTATGTGGCTGCTATCGTGGCCCATCACGATGCAGTGGACGTCCGGTCCCTGGGAAAGCATGATCTCATCGTGAAGTTCTTGAGGGGTGCCAGGAGGTTAAATCCCCCTAGGTCACCCCTGATGCCCTCCTGGGACCTCTCTGTCGTCCTGGCTGGATTTCAGAGGGATCCCTTTAAGCCGCTGAACTCAGTCAAGCTGAAATTCCTGTCGGCTAAGACAGCGCTTCTGACCGCGCTCACTTCCATTAAGAGGGTCGGGGACCTCCAAGCATTTTCGGTGAGCAAAGAGTAGGGTTGGGAATCGAAAATCAATTCCGATTCTAGAATCGGATACTTAAGGTCAGGAATCGGATACTTGTTGTCAAATAAAAATTTTGATTCCGCCTATCGATTCCTATGCGCTTTTTTTTTTCATCTGTGAGGATCGGTGAAATCTAGCGATCTGCCAGGACCATGCTCGCTACTCTAAGCGCTTCAAAGTTTTCCTGCATTTGCGATCAGAAGCCAAAAAAGTATAATATCTGTGATAGCTAAACATGTTGCAAGAGAGGTGTCACCACCAACATGACATGAATTTAATAGATCGTTAAGGATCGCGAACATGATTCAAACACCAATGTGATTCCATTCCTAAATGGAAATTATTTATCTGTTTAATTCCTCAACCTTTGATGTGTGCGATCACTGATCTAAGCTTGGCCACCCTGCTCAAAACTGCAGTTTTTGTCCCCCTTTTCTTGACAAGAAAAGCCTTTATTAAGATGCGGAACCGGTGTATTTTTTTGCATCCACATTCAACGAGACTTTTCAGATGCGCACTGCAGCTTTGCCTCAGCGCCAGGCGCGAGTCAAATGAGCGCGGAAAAGGTACACCAGCCAAATGAGCTTCAGTAGAACAACGAGATGCTGTTAGGCTATACGTCAGTAAAACAATCTTTCCTGTCCTGTCAGCCATCACTGTGCTCACGGCGCACGCCCTGATCGCGTCATCATAAATAAGCGCACAAGAGACTGCATACGAGTCTGATGTCAGTTAAGTCATGAAATTACCAAAAAAGGCAATTAAAGCTGCAAACTGTGCATGCATGTGTAACGGGTGTATGCCAGTAAAGGCTGTGTGTAAACCTCACTCCCCTGACTTCAAAAAGAGGCGCTCTAGCGACTGACGCTAGGGGCTGTAGCCTTTAGCCTCCTGAGAGCGCCCGCCTCCCGCGCCGGCATCCAGGGTTCGAGACCCGCTCGGTGTGATGGTGCGGACCCAGGGGGGTTACACATGTATGAATGCATTACATTTCAGAACGTCTCTCAAATGCATACTAAAATATAGGCTCTCGTGCAATGGTTTGCTAAAAAGAGACACGGGATAAATGTTTGATATCATTATTTAATCACATTGGAATGGAAACTGGGAATCGAAAAGAATCGGAATCGATAAGCAGAATCGGAATTGTAATCGAAATCGATAAAATTCAAACGATACCCAACCCTAGCGAAGAGTGCCTTGTGTTCAGGCTGGCCTACTCTCACATTGTTCTGAGACCCCGGCCTGGATACATGCCTAAGTTTCCCACCATGCCCTTCCGCAATCAGGTGGTGAACCTGCAAGGACTGCCCTCGGAGGAGGCAGATCCAACCTAGGCGTTGCTGTGTCCCGTAAGAGCATTGCGCATATACGTGGGCCGCACCTGGAGCTTCAGAAGCTCTGAGCAGCTCTTTGTCTGCCACGGAGTTCAGCAGAAAGGGAAGGCTGTCTCCAAGCAAAGGTTGGCCCCCTGGATAGTGGATGCCATCTCAATATCAAGGTGAGCCATGCCCCCTGGGGGTGCCTCCTCCTATGCGTTGGTGCATGGCGCCTCTCTGGCAGACATCTGTAGAGCTACGGGCTGGGTGACACCGAACACCTTCGCATGGTTATATAGTCTCCGTGTTGAGCCAGTCTCTTCCTGTGTGTTGGGTAATAGGTAATGGGCGGGAAGAGCTGGCCGGTGTCACGCTTGCTGTGCCATTCCCCCTCATCTGGGGATGCGAGCACCTTTTTCCTTCTCCAGTTCAGTTCCCCGGACGGCGAACCCTGGTGGAGTTCCTCAGCACCCCCGGCAGTCAGACTGGGTGAAGCAGTCTGACGCCAGTCCCAGTTGCTCGCCCGGATCTACGGTCAGCCCCTGTACTGGGCTAGGTGTTCGTATGGCCTGGAAATTGGAAATAACTGTAAAATATGACATGGGAAATAATAATAATGCACACATTAAAGCGCACGAACATTTAAAAGCATGCTTGACGTGCGAGAACAACATGAGAGTGAGTTAACAGACAAAGAATATTATTTTGGATGAGCTGACTTTAGTGAATAGTCATTTTGTCATGCTTTGCGATTACTATGGTAACGTCCGCCTCAAGTCCATGACACGAGCACCGCCTTGACTGTATAAAACGCATCCAAAATGAGAGAAAGCGATAGCCACGCTGTGTTTTCACCACTTGCCGGGTTGTGTAAAAGGGGCTTCTTCTGAAGCACGTGCACGCTGGAGCGGCTCGTCAAAGTAAAGTGCAAAAATCATTTAAATCACCTATTTTTGAGTAGTATGAGGTTTCAAAGCATTTTAGATTTAGATTCCAGCACTGGCCATTGTTCTGCAGAATTTAGCCCCAACCCTAAAAAAAAACTCAACTGCCTGATTTTGTCTAGTAACTCTTAAAACCTTGATTAGCTTGTTGTTTGTAAACTATTGGCATTTCTGATGTTCTTCGTGAACATCGGACCAGACTCGAGCGGCAGAGAGAAAATGGCGAAAATCAAACGAGCCGTCGGACCTGAGTATGTATCAATCGTTTCTTTCATCTTTCTCTGCTGAAGTCCACACTGCCAAATCGTCACATTTCCATAACGATCAACAATGCTCCAGATATGCGTGATCTCTTCAGAACATTTAATTCTCTCCTCTGTCCCCTCCACCACCTCCCACCACTTCTATCACAGCTGATGACTTTGCAACTTTTTTACTAACAAAACTAAAACAATCAGCAGTCAGTTTTCACCTCCACTCGGACCCCCAACCAACTAGATCCACTGCTCAAACTGGCATCTTTTCCTTCTGTCCCTCACTGAGGCGGAAGTATCCAAACTTCCTCTCCAGCCATCCTACAACATGTCCTCTAGACCCTATCCCCTCACACCTTCTCCAAGCAATCTCTCCCTCCTACCAGCACTCACACAGATTATCAACACATCTCTCCTCACAGGCATCTTCCCCACTGCATTCAAGCAGGCTCGGGTAACCCCACTGCTCAAAAAACCTACATTAAACACTTCTCTTTTAGAAAACTACAGACCTATCTCTCTCCTTCCATTCATTGCCAAAACACTCGAACGAGTTGTCTTTAACCAGATCTCATTGTTTCTTTCACAGAACAACAAACTGGACACTAAACAGTCAGGTTTCAGGAGTGGCCATTCAACCGAAACTGCGCTACTATCGGTCACTGAAGCCCTGTGAATTGCAAAAGCCAATTCCAAATCATCAGTCCTCATTCTGCTGGATCTCTCTGCCGCTTTTGACACTGTCAATCATCAGATCCTCCTGTCCACCCTCTCATCACTGGATATCACTGGGATTCCACTTCGCTGGTTTGAATCCTATCTCACTGGTCGGTCTTTCAGGGTGGCCTGGGGAGGGGAGGTATCCAAAGCACATAAATTGGTCACTGGGGTTCCCCAGGGATCGGTTATTGGACCCCTCCTCTTCTCCACATACACTACATCACTGGCTCCCATCATACAGGCACATGGCTTCTCCTACCACTTCTATGCTGATGACACACAGCTCTATCTCTCATTTCGACCAGATGATCCAACGGTAGCTGCACGGATCTCAGGCTGCCTGGCGGACATCTCGGCATGGATGAAAGAAACCATCTACAGCTCAACCTGGCAAAGACTGAGCTTCTTGTCTTCCTGCAACTCCAACTCTACAGCATGATTTCACGATTCAGTTAGGTTCGTCAACAATTACCCCATCAGCTTCGGTCAGAAATCTTGGTGTAATCTTCGATGACCAGCTGACCTTCAAAGAGCACATTGCAAAGACTGCTCGATCTTGCAGGTTTGCACTACACAACATCAGAAAGATCAGGCCCTTTCTGACAGAGCATGCTGCACAACTTCTTGTCCAGGCCCTTGTCATTTCTAGACTGGACTACTGCAATGCTCTTCTAGCTGGACTTCCATCAAACACAATCAAACCTTTACAAATGATTCAGAATGCAGCGGCACGACTGGTCTTCAATGAGCCCAAGAGCCCATGTTACACCTCTCTTTGTCTCCTTGCACTGGCTACCAGTTGCAGCTCGCATCCAGTTCAAGACACTGATGCTTGCATATAGAACAACCACAGGCTCAGCACCTCCTACTTCCACTCACTATTACGAACTTACATCCCCTCCAGAAGCCTGAGATCTGCTAGTGGCGACGCCTCGTGGTACCATCACAGAGAGGCTCAAAATCACTCTCCAGAACATTCTCTTTCACCGTTCCTGGCCGGTGGAATGATCTTCCACCCCATCCGGAATGCTGGATCCCTGTCAATTTTCAAGCAACAACTGAAAACTCATCTCTTTCAACTCTACTTGACTATAAAAAAAACTAAAAAAAAAACCTCTTTCACTTTTCAAAATCTTCATCTTTCTCTTTATCTTTCTCTCCTTCCCTTGCTAGCTTGTACTTATTTGAACAATGCCTGAGACTTGGTGTTATTGGCACTTCCTCTGTATGTTTGCCTCTTCAAGATTAATCGCTTTATGTACTCCCCAATTGTAAGTCGCTTTGGATAAAAGCGTCTGCTAAATGACTAAATGTAAATGTAAACAGTAATAAGACACAGAGGAAAACAAGCAAGGAATTAATCAAGAAAGAAATTACAATGGTCTACAAGACTAGGACAGGAAACTAAAAAGGGAACATATGATAGTTTGTAAGTTTGGTATTCCCCCTTCTGAAGTTTGTTTGCCTTTTTGAGTTATTTGATTCATAAACCTTGTAAATAAACTAGTGGTGGGCATAGATTATTTTTTTTAATCTAGATTAATCTAGATTAAAATGGCTCATTTGAATTCTGCCGAAGGCATTCAGAATATGTGTGCTACCCAAATAATGACTAAAAGTAAGTCTTTGAGAACGGGTTTCTCAAGCCAGGTGGCGCATTAGACCAGGGGCTCATCTCCTGTTTCCAAAATGCATCACGAACTTTAATCTCTTCCCGTCCCAATCCCACGAAAAAACTGGGGGAAAATCCCGTTCCACTCCCGGAAGAATGACTCCCATTCCCTCCCACTCCCGTGTTGTTGTTTTTTTTGTTTTTTTGCCGATAACTGTCAATTACAGTAAAAATATAGTACAGATCACAGCGTGCCCACCTTATTAGTTGAATAAAAACCCCAAATGTCATTTTTTGTTATTATATTGAACTGAAAGCCATCTTATGCACAGATTAAATTTCATGTAAATCATCCATGCTAACACACACGTCTTCTATTTTAATTTTTTAGACATTTCACTCTCTATAGATATATTTTTCAAAGACGGAGTTTCGAAGTTTCTCGCTCAAGTTCACATGAGACCTAAAGCGCATCCTGTTTGCTTAAAAGCGCAACGTTTCGTTGTTATTCTGAGTGCACACAAATAAACGTAGAGTCTTTACAGATTCGAAAGATGTATTAGGCTACTTTTATCTGTATGACCAAGAATGACGGAGATAAGAGCAAGTGGCGCACCGAGCCTGTCCTGCAGCAAAGCGCTTCCACACAAACACTTCAATAGCGCACATTTCTCTAGGTTAACATCATATTGAGCGGCCATGTAAAGTTGCTACTACATACATCTTTTAGATGAAAAGCCATATTTGAGGTTGATGAATGATAGGTGAGCGTTTGGATGTCCTGCCCGATTGTATTACCACATAGACCAGCCGTTAACAATCTGTCCATCACGGACTGAGAGCCTCTAGTTCGAAGACTCGTTCTCGCCCCCTACAGTGCAATTCGGCTAGGTATACATCCGCGCTAAAATATCAGGGTGAAAGCCATCATAGCTTGCGTAGTATAGACCCAGCTCCCAACCCAACTTTGAGAATAGATTAACGGCGATATTTTTTTTATCGCCCGATAAGAGTCTCACGTTAACGCAGCACGTTAACGCCGATAACGGCCCGCCACTAAAATAAACAAAAAAAAAAATTCCATCTATTCAGGCAGTAATTGTTTCTCATTTACAGGGGTTAGTCAGTGATTTTATTGCCGTCTGAATCCAGAATGCCAGCGTTTTCATCCCAACACTCGCGTAAATAATCCTATGTCGTATTTACAAGAACAATATTTCACAACTACTACACCATTGCAAGTGGGAGCTGTTAAAGGCAGGGTATGTCATTTTTCAAAAACGTTGTAAAAAACTGAGTCGGGGCGGAGTCCCAAAACAAGCTTGTAGCTAATCAGCTGTAAGTGTCTACTCATGATATTGAGGAGAGAGCGTTCAGTGAACAGCCGAGCCGAGTGACAGAAAGATATGGCAGATAGAAAACAAAAGAGGAAAATGTCTGCGGAAGGATAAGGAAAGAAGGACCCATGTTAATGTCGGATCAGCTTTCCAACTCAAGGAGCGGAAAGCTTGCGATGGGACGCTGAGGTTGCTTTGTATCTTCCTGATAGGTGAGTAACACTGTGTCTACACCGCACCGCAACAGCTAAAGCCTGCCTACACTGGACATGTGTATTTCAGGCGAGAATGTAGTTGTTTAAAACTCAAATCTGCGGTTTATTTATAAAAACAGCGACTATTTGAAAATGTGCTTCGCCAATTTCGGAGACGTGAGCTCAACGCGATCACCGGGCGCTCAACCCAGCGGCACATGACCGACCTTCAACGTTGAAATGTGGTTGAAATAAGGTCAGTTGTTGTTTCAACGTCGAAACAACGTTGAAACAATGTTTAATGTAACGTTGAAAACCAACCGGTACATGACCAACCTTCAACGCCGAAATATGGTTGAAAAATGACAGTTGTTGTTTCAATGTTGAAACTACGTTGAAATAATGTTTAATGCTTAATGGTTGAAAAAGGGTAATAAAAACACTTATAAAACAACTTTTTTTTTTTACAAGATCTGTATGTTGAATCACTTAATGTATGTACAGAATAAATCATTTCTGCCTTTTAAATTATTATTAAGATCATTATTATTATTTTATCATCATTTTACATTTTATCATGAAACCTTCTGGTATAAATATTATCAACAATAAAACTAAACACATTGCGCTGCTTACCACGCTGAAACAATTTCTATTGGTTATTTAACCTTATTTGCTTTGATCATGATTGGTTAATCTGTCTGTCATTCATGAAACTGGCCAATGAAACTGTGCGCCATTTAAGTTTGAAAATATGACCGTTATCCTGACCGTCTTTCTGAGTGAGGTCGCTGAGTAAGTGAGAGAGCTGCTGCGATTTTCAGAGGAAAAGGTTAGACTATTTTAAACAAATTCATAATTTCAAAAACTAAATTACATAAGCTCATTTGTTCCTGTTTAACAGTCGTTGTCATTATTTATGTCGATTCAGGTACATTAACGTTATATCACGAGACTGGAGGTGAGACTAACGTTAGCCAGAGAGAAGAGGGAGGCGCTGGGTTGAAAAAGGTAAGTCTGATTTCACAAATATCGCAAGGTCATGAGTTAAACGCATTATGTGAGTGCTTGGAGAATTGTAATTGCACAGTTTGTTGAATTAATTAACTCGATATTCAGGAATGCTTTTCCACTCGCGGAGGCCTACTTTTACAGTTGTCGATTGAGGCCTAACTTAACTTAACGTTACTCGTGTCGCTTCAGTGTCGTTTTGTGCTTTTGCGGTTGCTACGACGATTTTCAGACATTATACGTGTACACACAGATTAAAATTTCAGCAAACAAAACTGTATCGTAAGATAATTTTCCGTTTAACAGTCCTTGTCATTACTGTCCATTCAGGGTAATATCGCGAGATTGGAAGCGAGAGCCAAGAGGAAAAAGCACGAAAGAAAGTGGGGATGAGCGATATGGAAAAACATATCCTATCAAGTTTTTTTTCTTCAGAAATATGATTCACAATATTATCACGATTTTTTTTTCATGTTAGTTTTACTGTTTTGCAAGTTGTCTGAGCAAATAATAGTTTAACGAGACTAATGTTGGGCGATATGCTCTATTTTCATAACGTCCTATCATCAGAATTATCTCATCTTTAACTATAGAGACATCAGAGGCAGTGGTAAATTCCAGAATATAACCTATTCATTGCCATTTAAAGTGAAATTACTGAACCTACACACAGTCTGATAAAAATACAAATTTTACAAGAAAATTACAAATGACATTTAGAGGCTTCTGGATCTGAGCTCTTCATATATACAGTGCTTCCCACAGCATTTTGTGATACTGTGGTGGCAAGTGACGTCACATTAATTTGCATATTTATGATGTCATTGCATCAAGTTTTGGTCCTTCAAATGTATTCTACTATATGAACTGTCACATATTGTAATATAACTGAATGCCCAATAAAGCTGTTCACATTATATTTTCTGTTGAAATACATAAAACATGTATAAATAGTATACATGAACCATTAATGTAGGCTACATTGTGTTAACCGGGAATCACTCTTACTATACTCAAATCCTGATTTATAGGCTAATCGTGGCATCATCTGATAAAATAAATATTCATCTAACTCACACTAAAAAGCAACTATGTGGTGGTTTTGGCTATTGCTGTTTTGTCTCATTCAGCGCACTGTCTGAGTAATAATGAGCATATTAACAGACGAATTATGTTCATATTTAAAGTCTGCATTAAATCTAACTGAAAGTGCCACTCACTCAGGGCTCGAAATTAACTTTTCACTGGTGCTCCCAACTTCAAGAAGTTAGGAGTACCACAATTATTTTAGGAGCACCCACTGAATATTAAGGAGCAACACAACCGCCAATTGAGCGGAAGGGCGGGCAACATCCTTCCTGATGATTAAAAGCTCAATTGAACCTGATCCTTAAGCTGCAGTGCTTTGTTTTTATACATGCAAGATGAGAAGAAAATGTCATTTAAACTTTTCTCAATACAGTTCCCCTCAGAAATACATTCATACAGACCCCCACTCCCAATTCAATATTTAGGATTTCCTTTCTATATTTCACATAGTGAGCGTTGAGCTTGCTCAGGCTGCTACAGTATTTTATGTTCTTTGTGTCCGTCTTCAGCGTCTCTGGCTTCTGTTAATAGCTGTTTACAGACTTGGTAATATTTCCACACAAATTAAAATTTGGAAAATGATTTCAATGCAGTTTGTGCAAGTGCGGTCACAAAACCGGTCAGTTCAAGTAGGGTGGGCGATATGGCAAAAATATCATATCAATTTTAATTTTTAGACATTTCACGATTTTATCACAGTTCTTTGTCATAGTTTTACCAGTTTGTCTGAGCAGTACTGCCAAACTAATTTCCTAATATAAAGACAAAGCCTTTCAAAGAAACAAAATATAAATCAGAATGGTGGATATTTAGGCCAAAGTGGGCGAAGATAAAAATCTTTGTCATTATTTTATCTTTGTTATGAAAAATAAGAACAAAGATACACATTACAACTACACATAATATACAAACAGTGTTTAATTATCAGGTACAATAGGCATATTTAGTAGGAGCATTCAAGAAATTTAATGAACAATTAATACAAATAAAACACTATAGATTGATTCCTATTAAAGTAACTGTATTGTTTTTTTTTCAGTCAAGAGTAGCGAGTTATGTTTTTCTTTATGGTTTTGTTGTTTTAACATTAAAGAATAAATTCGGTCATCTGTCTGTCGATTCTGTCATAGTGTTTTATATTAATACCATCATTTACTCACTCAAAATTAGTTTTAAACCTGAGTGAGTTTCTTTCTTCTGCTGAACATACATGCTATTTTGAAGAATGTGGAAAACCAAACAGTTGCTGGTCCACAGTGAGTGCCAATCAAGTGGACCAGCAACTGTTTCAATTACCACATTCTTTGAAATATCTTCTTTGTGTTCACCACAAGAAATAAATTAATACAGGTTTGGGACAACATGTCAGTGAGTAAATAATGACAGAAATAAAATTGTAGGGTGAACTATCCCTTTAATGACAGTCGGCTGCATGTTTAATACTGTCCTTTAAGAGCTGCACGCATCTAATATACAGGCATGCTTCGGTTCCACTCACCGGTTTAATTTCATTTTAAACATAACCAACTGAGTCTATATGTAAACCTTGTGTGTTTTGACAGTATTGGCTCAAAAGATAACTTAGTTGAGTAATCAGGCGCTGTTAGGGGCGCTCACATATCGCGTCTTTTGCGCCAAGTTCGTTATTTCAAATGTAGGCGCGGTATGCGCGCTCATAATGGAAGCGAGTCGTTTTCCAGGCGTGTCGCGCACGTCGAAATAAAAACATCTCAACTTTTCAGAATGCCGTGGGTGTAGCGGAGCGCAGCTGAACGGTGAAACGGTTTGCCCATGGCGTGGCGATTGTGGGCATGGTCAGATGTTATTTTTTTGTCTCTAGCTGATCACATGCCTGAGGGACCCAAAAGAATGAAGCATGTCGGATTTCTTAACTTTTTACATTCACCTAACAGACATGCTTGACTGTGTATGAGAATACAAGACGGACATTTTGACCCGCGGCTGTACAGACATGGATAACAGGCATGCCAATCCGTGAAGCCTGATCCGTATGGATCACGGACCAACTGCGATCCGTTTATCATCTATCTTATCTATCTGTCGTTCTATCCATCACTTCTTTTTTTATCTACTAAGGGAACCTTTTCACAGACATTTACACATCTTGGCAGTGAAAGACAAACGATTCAACACTGTATTAAAGAATATCAAAGCAATGACAGAGTGATAAATTTGACATTTATCTTCTAGCATTTATGGGTATTTAAATGTTGAAGTCATGTAACCCACACATTAATTTAACATGCATAAATGAGTTATTGTCCAACCCTAATAACATCTGTTCTCACTCCCCTTTATCCTAGAATTCCAGAGGAAAGTTCTTCAAATGCTAATTGATATAAGAGATTTGGTAAAAGTTGCAATCAGAACAACGGATGTTACTGCATTTAATCTAAAGCCAGCCAACAGTGTGAACGAATTGCAAGAATTGGAGTCTCGTTTGCAAGATAAAACTGAAAGAGCAGCCTTGGTGAGTTTTATATGAATGCAATCAATCACAATTCTTAAGACAAATGATTATTCCCGAAGACTGAAGGGTTAGTTAACCAGCAAATCTGTTTATTTAAAGTGATTGTGTCTTTTCAGAGGACTGGGTACATCTCACTAATTTCTAGTGCTTCCCACAGGTTTGAATTATTCTTGTAATTAATTCTTGAATTATTCAATACCGGACTACCGATAAGCTTCAGGACAAACGGTACTGTAATCGATACTTGCGATGTTTTGTCTCCGTATACTTCAATGTTAACCTTTTGAGCGGTACAATCCCACATATGGGATTTATAACGTTCGGTGACGTGACGCCAAATTCAAACTGCGTTTTCGCGCTTTGTCTGACGCTGAGATGCCGCTGCACTTGTCATATAGTCGCACTTATGCAGTGTTTTTAACCACATAATGTTTATTTTATGCTTTAGATATTTAAATACACATAAGTACCAGTAAAACAATACATTTAGAGTTCGTAAAATACACTCAGATGTTTATTGGAAGCAGCAATAACAATCAATTAAAATATAATTTTTGTGAATCGGAATATCAGATAGTTGATTATATGGTAAGCAAGTTTATGACTATTTTGAATAAAGGAAAAAGGAAATAAAAGCGATCCATCTGTCATACAGTGTTATTGTGGCCGCGGTGTGTCATGTGACGAGCATGACGCGTCGCCATGGAAACGTTCTAAAATAATGGTCGCCTAAAACAAAAACAAAAATTTACTCTGGGGGGACCGCTGGAATATTTTAAACTCACCACTGAAAAGGTTAATGGCGAGTAAGAAGCCGCTGCTTGTCATTTTCCTTCACTGAATGATGTGGCCGGCGTTAGCTCGATATTCATGCGCATGTGCGGTGTGTATTTGCGTCAAAGTGATGTTCGATAGTGTGGGCTCATGTTACAAAACGAAGCAACACTACAGTGTCCGATTCAGTAGTGTAACCGTGAACAAAGGAGGCAACACGGGTAATATAATGAAACACTTAGTAAATACAATGCATTGCTTGAGGTAGATGTTGTGTTGTGTTAATGTGTCAGTTTTTTATAATTATTCTTACAGACAATTTTTGTTATTCTTTTTAGCAAGCATATTTGACAAGACTTGGAGGAGTTGATGACACAGACATGGTGAAAAAATCAATGTCTGCGTAAGTACTTTTCTTGCCATTTCACTTAGCGTCTGCAGTTCTGAATCATGACCGGGATCTTTTATAGCTGGGACGGCTCCATTTTTCAGTATCAAATGATGTGCAAATCCAGCACTGAACTGGGCCTTGTTGATAAAATGTTCGTCAACAAACACACTTGCAAAACTCTGTTGTTCCGTTGCACCTCTTTAAACACACTTCCCAGACCCCTTCAAAAAGACAGCAGCTTTGTCATAGCACTACCGACTGAATTAGCCTGTGGTTTAAAAAATGCAAGTGGAGCAAGGTGAAACTGTGGTAGTGGTATTGTTTCAGCTGCAGCAATAGCTCTTGAAGGGGGTGGGATGTTTCAGATACCAGAGAGCATTTGATTGGTCAGAAGATTTAATGATAAGCTGAAGTATGGGGTGACGTCAAAAAAAAAAAAGTTCATTAATTTTGGCAGAAGTGACGAACTGCAAGTTTTGAATGCTTATATTTTTTAAATGCAAATTTTCTCACTGGCTTATAGATAACCTTAAGACTAACATATTGATACTAACACACAAAAAAATGTAATATTGATTTGACAGGGACTATAAATTACGCAAAAACTAATTTGGTTAAATTATCAAATTTATTTAATCATATTATAGTCATTGTTTTTACTGTCTTGATGTTTCATTAAAATGATTTTACTTTTTGTTTTACAGAACTCTCTCAAATGGACTCATGTCGCAAATGAATTTGAAGGGAAAATGTGGGAAGCTCCCATTTTCTCAGACCCAGCTCTTCCAGATCATATGTGGCAAGTAAAAAATACATATGTGATGTGTTCTGGAAAAACCCATCACATGGTGAAATTTTACCAATTTCACATCTGTTTTTCTTTCATAGCTTGTCTAACAAAAGATAGGATTATCTGAAATCGATTGATCGCTATGATTTTCATTAATTACATTTTTTTTATTTGTGGGCTTTTTGTCATTTAACTATTTGTATTTTGAAGAAAAACAGTTTTGAAGACTGTCAATAAAAACACAAGTAAAACAGTCAAGTATCACGAGTAAGTCACTTTCCTATGGTAAATTACTTATCTTAGTCACTATACATATAGTAAAAGATGTAAAATAAAGTTAATGGCACATAGTTAGAAACCTACTGTCAGTTTTTACACACGAGCAGAGATTGTGGCAGCCATTTGAGGAAACTTCATCGTTGGTCCTTCATCTCTGGATGTGAAATAGTCCATTATAACATTTGTTTAGGGCACTGACATCACCAGGATTGAACATGATCATTTAGCAGCTCAAACTCTGTTGTTCTTACATATGAGAGAGATAGTGTTTTCAGCTTGCCACTGTAAATCGGTTAGTTTTTTTCTGTACTAAACACAATCATTTTGCCAAGATATTTACAGAGATGATAAACGTCATAAAAGAATAGCAGTGAAAACCCAATTTTAACACATTAATTTCCTGAACTCTTCCTCAAATAAGAGTTGAACAACCCATTGATATTTAAAATTAATAATTTGAAATTTATCATTAAGAATTTCATCAAGTCATTTTATTGGTCATGTAACAAGTTTTAATGGAAGTTAAATGTGAGAATGACTGAGCTGGCTTATCGAAAACAGGGAAGCTACTGTGCATAAGGTCAATTGTGATCCTAATAACTTTTACATCCTTAAAAGCTTTTCCATAAATGTATAGCAATTTTGTTGAACTGGGCTGTTTTGATTTTTCTCTTTAGATGCAGTCATCAATGCACACAAAACAACAAGTACAAAAGTAATGGAGACCATGTCCAAATATTTAAAATATGCACCAGAGAGGATGGGTGGTGGTGGCCGTAAGAAGACTCTTCCTTGAAGACACTTTTTTTTTTGACTGTTGCTGTTACACAGAAATGTAAAGTTCTACAAATGACTTCTTACTAGTTCTAGTAACTCTCTCTCTCTCTCTCTCACACACACACAGATGCACACACACTCACCAACTCACTCTCACACACACACTCATCCTCTCTCACACACACTCACTCATCAACTCACTGTACACCACTTCTTACTAGTTCTAGTAACTCTCTCTCTCTCTCTCACACACACACAGATGCACACACACTCACCAACTCACTCTCACACACACACTCATCCTCTCTCACACACACATGCTCACAGACTCACTCACCAACTCGCTCTCTCACACAAACACACTCATCAACTCACACACTCACTCATCAACTCTCTCTCACACACACTCACTCACTCATCAACTCATTCTCTCACACACTCACTCATCAACTCACTCTCACACACTCTCTCATCAACTCACTGTACACCACTTCTTACTAGTTCTAGTAATCTCTCTCTCTCTCACACACACACAGATGCACACACACTCACCAACTCACTCTCACACACACTCATCCTCTCACACACACATGCTCACAGACTCACTCACCAACTCGCTCTCTCACACAAACACACTCATCAACTCACACACTCACTCATCAACTCTCTCTCACACACACACACTCACTCACTCATCAACTCATTCTCTCACACACTCACTCATCAACTCACTCTCACACACTCTCTCATCAACTCACTGTACACCACTTCTTACTAGTTCTACAAACTTTCCTTACTTTCAATTTGGATTCCTTTTCACTTAATTGTTGAGATTTTAGAATGTTAATAAATGTGTTTGGAAATGGTAAGATTTTAGTGTTTGTCGGTGTTATGGTTTATGTATTTTTGGTCAAACAGACTTGAGCAAGTTCCAAACTACATTTATAATTATTTATTTATATATGTTGTGTGAATCTTTGTGTGTATGCAATTAGAATGAAAAGCGTTTTCCTCTGCATTGATATATCATTAAACCCTTAAGAAAGTGCTTTGTTGTTGAGTGAGAATTTCTCCAGAAATTATATACTGTATATTTAAATTCTAAGAAAATAATTTTTCCATTTGGCATAATTGTTCAAATGTTTTTCTTTAGAAAATGAAGCATCTCATCCCTGCACTGCAGATTTATGGACATCTAATTGTTAGAATGGGTTTTTTCCATTTTCTTAGTTTTTTTTATGCCGTCTGATTGCAAATCATGTACAGCAAGATTTATTAGTTACTGAAAACACGAAATATGCACCGAAAATCATAGTTTACATCTCGGTGTTGACGTTTAAGCTAAATTGCAATATTAACAATTTCAAAAGTGAATGCTTGCTTGGACATTTAACGACGATCGACCTTTGAAAGGTACGCCGGTGAAACAGGGTCACAATAACAACGTTGATTCAATAACCCGAGAGGTAAGAGTGAAACAACGTCGCGATTTCAACGGTGAATCAACGTTGTTGCTTCCGAGGTGAAACGACGTCACAATATCAACGTTGATCCGTTTTGCAAAATCGAAAGGTAATTCACCGTTGATTCAACCATGGTACCTGACGTTGTTTCAACGGTGAAACAACGTTGAAATGCCGGCTGGGAATGCTCATGTATCCTGGAGAGAGGAGCATAACCTCGGCTAGTCCTTCTGACATTTGCCGCTGGCTCTGATGTCTCTGTAGTGGTTAAACATAAGATATACTTTGTTTTGGGTAAATCTAACAGGTAATCTTTGGTCTTTATTATACTGTTCTATTAATATGTTAAAATAAAAATGAAAACGGGCAATTTTTTATATAATATTTTGTTTAATTTTAATGTATGTACGTTCCCTGAACTACATTTCTGCTGCCATTTAAAAACGAAAAGAGGCAGTGGTGTTTGATATATTTCATAAGTAAATACAGTGAGGAAGATTGCAGCAGCCGAGGCGAGCTGATTGATGTTATCAAGTACACTGCTCTTTGCAGAATTACCGGACTTGCGTCGTTCCGTCCGCGGGAGCTAACTCGTGATGTCCGAAATAACGAGGATGCAAGTAGGAAATTTGCGTACTTGATATTGAGAAACGTGCACAGACCTAATGCTAATTTGCCTAATCTTCCCGGTACTTTAGACCACGATGGAAATGCAGACATCAACAGGTCTGGGGGAATAAAAATTCCTGGGACATATTGTTCCAGGTAATTTCGGTGGAAAAGCGGCTTATGTTTCACAGAACTAAACGTTGCCTGGGTTGCGTAGGCTATGTAGGCCTATATGTGGGGCAGATCTATCAAAATAGGGGCGAGACCCTTTCGGGGTAGGGGCGTGTTTGTTTTGGTGATTTCAAATATCAACATTGGCTTCCAGAAATTGCCTTTAAGAACAAAAAGAAGAAATAGAAGAAAAGCACATACACATTTGAAATGGGTCATTATTATTACAGCAACAGGCATGCAATAAAATTATATAAGATATATAGATTATATGCCTATAAGATTATAGGCCCACTGTTACACACATAAACATATAAACCAAGCAGCTTTATGTTGCATTAACTTTTATTTATTTAAAAACTAATTTTCAATGGACGTCTTTAAAAATATATTTGCATGGCACCTCAGTGATAAAACTCATGGATTCAGATGGCGATTTTTGAGAAGGGAGTTCTGTGATCCGACGAACCTGGGTACACACTGCTCGTGGTCAGTCACATGATTGTATGCTATAAATAAAATGTAATATGCTTGGAATAATGAGAATAATAATATGCTATTTATTATTTGATTATTAAATCTCTTATTTAAAATTCAGAAAATAGATGTGCTATTAGTTGAAATGGTTTTCTGTCTTGTATTTTATCTCTCAAAATGATGGTCTTTAAAAACGTGGAGACAGCAATAATTAATGCAAACTCTTATTTACATAGCTAAACATAAAGATTTGGTTTATATTTTTATGTATATAATTGTATATTTAGAATATGATGCACACTTGTTGCTGCCATAATAATGACCCATTTCGAATGTTCACTTGATTTTCTTCTTTTTGTTCTTAACAGCTCACACTCGCTATGAAATATTGTTCTTGTAAATACTTTTTAGTATTTTTGAGTAATAAAAAAAGTAATGAAAAATCAGTAATAAAAGCAAATTACAGCAAAGTGCAACAGTTAACATGCGGTGTTCGACGGGGGTCTAAAAGGAACTTTTGAATCAATTTCTTCTTGCAAACAGAGATGTGAATTCAGACGGCAATTAAATGAAATCACAGACTAACCCCTGTAAATGTTGAAAATAGCTTTACATCCTCATGAGAAACAGAGTTACCATACGAATCAGAAAACAAACGAAAAACAGAACATATGACACAGCAATAGAATGGAATTAATCATAACAGAAAATAATCAAATACAAACTAAAGTAGATAACTGTAAAGTAAAAAGTTAAGAAAATGAAAATAACTATATGTAAGAAACCAAGTGAAAGTGAAGTGACATGCGGCCAAGTATGGTGACCCATACTCGGAATTCGATAACATTCGATTGTAATACTCGGAACACGAAAAGGTGAGACCCAAAAATTAATAAAAAATGGGGGGGGGGGCTTTTTCAGTTTTAGCACATGCCCCTTAAAAGGTCTGTGCATGGTCTGTGCACATGTTGGGCCCTACCTGTGCACGTGCCTGCTTTTTGTTTAGTGCTTGACTAAATACGAATATATATAAGATAAGAGTGTTCTTTCCTGATTTATTTTAGTGACACATCAATGGCGCAGTACACTATGTAACTAGACTGCATTATCAGCCAATAGAACTGGCGTAATTATTCTCATGCTTTGCACACACTGAGGTGTTCCCCATAGTGTCAACTTATGATGCAGCATTGAAGTTACCTACCAAAGGGATTCCATAGATAGTTGAACTGCTCAGCACAAACAAGAGACTTGTGCACAACAAAGTTATTGATCAACCAGGTACAACTTACAGTATTAAAAATCAAGCATATGTAAATGTTAGGTAATTACAACCCGAATTCCGGAAATGTTGGGATGTTTTAAATTTGAATAAAATTAACACAAAGAATTTAAAATCGCATGAGCCAGTATATTTTATTCACAATAGAACATAGATAACAACAAATGTTTAAACTGAGAAATGTTAATATTTTATGCACAAAATGAGCTCATTTCAAATTTGATGCCGTCCTTGCCTCAAAGTAGTTGGGACGGGGCATGTTTACCATGTTGTAGCATCTCCTCTTCTTTTCAAAACAGTTTGAAGACATCTGGGCATCGAGGTTATGAGGTTTTTTTGGAGTTTTGGTGTTGTAATTTGGTCCCATTCTTGCCTGATATAGGTTTCCAGCTGCGGAAGAGTTCATGGTAGTCTTTGACGTATTTTTCGTTTAATGATGTGCCGAATGTTCTCTATAGGTAAAGGATCTGAACTGCAGGTAGGCTAATTGACCTTTCGGTAACAGTAAGCCCCTACCCTTGAACGCAGATGAGCCAATGGCAGTCGAGTATCAATTGAACGGGGAGCGGAACTCCAGCATCTTTAAGTTTCAGAGCCATAGAGAAGATCTGAAGCTTGAATCGGGTTGGATGGTGTTTATGCTACAAAAATAATAAAACAATGTGCTTGGGGTACTTGTAACACTGATTACAGGTATCCTAAGGGGATGGGCAATGGGATTTATTTTATTACATTTCCTAAACCCAAACAAAATGGAACAAAATGTCCCTAAGCATTCAACCGTAATATGAGACTTCTCCCGCTCGCATTGTGATCTGTAAACCCTCGCTTTGAGTTACCCACTGTATTTATTGTTTTATATTTTATATATCCCTCCATGGAATATTTAATCCCCACTTGAATGGTGGCCCTTCTGTGTACAAAATTATGCAAAAACATTGTGGGACAAGGTTTTCACACTGGCAGCTGTTATTGTAAGACAGTGAGCAGCTCCGTTTGTTTGTCTGAGGGAGCAACAGGAACTAAGGGGGGCGGGGCTTACCGATAGGTCAATTCAGCACCTGGACTCTTCTACTACGAAGCCATGCTGTTGTAATAGCTGCAGTATGTGGTTTTGCTTATAATACACAAGGCCTTCCCTGAAATAGTCTGGGGGTGAGCATATGTTTAAAACCTTAATATACCTTTCAGTATTCATAGTGCCTTCCAAAACATGTAAGCTGCCCATACCATATGCACCCCAATACCATCAGAGATGCTTTTGAACTGAATGCTGATAACACGCTGGAAGGTCTCCCTTCTCTTTAGCCCGGAGGACACAGTGTCCATGATTTCCAACAAGAATGTTAAATTTGGACTCGTCTGACCATAGAACACTTTTCCACTTTGAAACAGTCCATGTTAAATGATCCTTGGCCCACAGGACACGACGACACTTCTGGACCATGTTCACATATGGCTTCCTTTTCACATGATAGAGCTTTAGTTGGCATCTGCAGATGGCACAGTAGATTGTGTTTACCGACAGTGGTTTATGGAAGTATTCCTGGGCCCATTTAGTAATATCAATGACAGAATCATGCCGATGAGTGATGCAGTGTCTGAGGGCCCAAAGACCACAGGCATCCAACAAAGGTCTTTAGCTTTGTCCCTTACGCACAGAGATGTATACAGTTTCTCTGAGTCTTTTGATGATGTTATGCACTGTAGATTTCCAAAGCCTTTGTAATTTGATGTTAAGGAACAATGTTTATAAAGTGTTCCACAATCTTTTAACGCACTCTTTCACAGATTGGAGAGCCTCTTCCCATCTTTACTTCTGAGAGACTCTGCTAGCTAATCATGTTACAGACCTAATGTCAATTAACTTAATTATTTGCTAGATGTTCTTCAAGCTGAATCTGGAATAGTGGATAAAAGTGTCAAATTTCTCAGTTTAAACATTTGTTATGTTCTCTATGTTCTATTGTGAATAAAATATTGGCTCATGTGATTTGAAAGTCTTTTATTTTTCATTTTATTCAAATTTAAAACGTCCCAACATTTCCAGAATTCGGGTTGTATCTAGTTCACTCAGGAAACTCTAGATGCTGCAGATTGAGAGGTTCTTTACATGTAATCTGCTGTCAATCACATCATATACTACTTAGCACAAGCTGATTGGCCACTGCTGGTCCTGCAGTGTGCTATCAGAGTTCTGAAACCTCCATCTACGCCAGCTCCACCTGTCTATATCTGCTACAGTGTATATTTATTTATATTCATGCAAGAGCGGCAGCAGTGGCATTTCTTAAATCAGGGCTCTTAAAGTACAGTCCTAGGGTGTCAGTGTCCTGTAGATTTTCATTCCAACCCTAATTAAACAGACCTGTCTATAATTTGCAAGTAATTCTGAACACTGTGATAAGCTTGTTCCGGGGTATTTGGTTGGGATAGGAACTGTGTTCTGCAGGACACTGGCCCGCAGGACTAGAATTTAAGTGCCTTGACTTAGATGTTCACAGCAGCATGTCTGTGTACCTGTTGGCAGTAGCAAGTCCATACTTGCTCTTCAGAGGCAGCATATTTAGCAGATCCAGTCCACCAAGACCAAACACATTTACACTGTCATGTCTATTAACATGCTAAAATTTGTCAATATTGAAATTCAGTTATTATTTTGTCTTGTGAACTATATGTAAAAGCTAACGTTTTAAGCCAGTATGAAATAATATACAGGTGCTGGTCATATAATTAGAATATCATCAAAAAGTTGATTTAGTTCACTAATTCCATTCAAAAAGTTAAACTTGTATAATGTATACATTCATTCCACACAGACTGATATATTTTAAGTGTTTATTTCTTTTAATTTTTATGATTATAAGTGACAACTAATGAAAACCCCAAATTCAGTATCTCAGAATATTGTGAAAAGGTTCAATATTGAAGACACCTGGTGCCACACTCTAATCAGCTAATTAACTCAAAACACCTGCAAAGGCCTTTAAATGGTCTCTCAGTCTAGTTCTGTAGGCTACACAATCATGGGAAGACTGCTGACTTGACAGTTGTCCAAAAGACGACCATTGACACCTTGCACAAGGAGGGCAAGACACAAAAGGTCATTGCAAAAGAGGCTGGCTGTCCACAGAGCTCTGTGCCCAAGCACATTAATAGAGAGGCGAAGGGAAGGAAAAGATGTGGTAGAAAAAAGTGTACAAGCAATAGGGATAACCGCACCCTGGAGAGGATTGTGAAGCAAAACCCATTCAAAAATGTGGGGGAGATTCACAAAGAGTGGACTGCAGCTGGAGTCAGTGCTTCAAGAACCACTACGCACAGACGTATGCAAGACATGGGTTTCAGCTGTCGCATTCCTTGTGTCAAGCCACTCTTGAACAACAGACAGCGTCAGAAGCGTCTTGCCTGGGCTAAAGACAAAAAGGACTGGACTGCTGCTGAGTTGTCCAAAGTTATGTTCTCTGATGAAAGTAAATTTAGCATTTCCTTTGGAAATCAGGGTCCCAGAGTCTGGAGGAAGAGAGGAGAGGCACAGAATCCACGTTGATTGAGGTCCAGTGTAAAGTTTCCACAGTCAGTGATGGTTTGGGGTGCCATGTCATCTGCTGGTGTTGGTCCACTGTGTTTTCTGAAGTCCAAGCTCAACACAACCATATACCAGGAAGTTTTAGAGCACTTCATGCTTCCTGCTGCTGACCAACTTTATGGAGATGCAGATTTCATTTTCCAACAGGACTTGGCACCTGCACACAGTGCCAAAGCTACCAGTACCTGGTTTAAGGACCATGGTATCCCTGTTCTTAATTGGCCAGCAAACTCGCCTGACCTTAACCTTGTGAAGAGGAAGATGTGATATGCCAGACCCAACAATGCAGAAGAGCTGAAGGCCACTATCAGAGCAACCTGGGCTCTCATAACACCTGAGCAGTGCCACAGACTGATCGACTCCATGCCACGCCGCATTGCTGCAGTAATTCAGGCAAAAGGAGCCCCAACTAAGTATTGAGTGCTGTACATGCTCATACTTTTCATGTTCATACTTTTCAGTTGGCCAAGATTTCAAAAAATCCTTTCTTTGTATTGTTCTTAAGTAATATTCAAATTTTCTGAGATACTGAATTTGGGGTTTTCATTAGTTGTCAGTTATAATCATCAAAATTAAAAGAAATAAACACTTGAAATATATCAGTCTGTGTGGACTGACTGTATACATTATACAAGTTTCACTTTTTGAATGGAATTAGTGAAATAAATCAACTTTTTGATGATATTCTAATTATATGACCAGCACCTGTTTAATCAGGGCTGGAGAGTAACGAAATACATGTTACGGCGTTACGGATTTAAAATACAAAATGGGAGTAACTGTATTTTGTTATAATTACATTTTAAATAGGTGGTAATCAAATTACAGTTACATCCGAAAAGTATTTTGGATTACCAAAGTGATTACTTAGAATTTTAATGTAATTTCTTATTTAAGTAAACAGTTTGAGGATTTTAACCAATAAGGGAACTGAAAAAAAAACTGCGTGCAGCCGCCTGTTCATTTACCAACTAGTAGTGAGAGTGCGCTCATCATCACGACACAACAGAAAGCCTTTAGCGTAATGCATTTCTCTCATGGAAATACAAAGACTAGTTTATAAATCTGAAAAAGCACGTAACATCAGTGCAGTGCAATGCCTACCTGCAACAAAACTTATCTCAGCATCGAAGGATACAACGTCTAATCTGAAAAAGCATCTTGAAGGAAGTTGTTCTTGATCTTTGAAAATTCTTATCCAGTAACTAATTTTTCTATTTTCTCATATTTTGAGTGTTAAATGGTTATCATTACGTTTAATATTTCTAAGAATTTAATTGAAAAATAACGTAAATCACAAATCTTATGACTGGTATGTCACTCATTTAGAGTTAGAAAACATAAAAATAAGACATAAAGAATGTTCCCTTGTGTTACATAGCTTAAGTATTTCAAAATATTCTAAAGTATTTATTCTAAAGAAAAACATTAGTGATTACTTTTTAAAACATGTATTTTGTAATCCGTAGTGAAATAGGGGTGTAAATCGGATGGTTCGTCACGATTCGATTCGATATCGATTCTCATACCCAGCGATATGATATTTGCCGATACCACAAAAAATTCTACGATACGATTCGATACAGGAGTATAACGATCGATATATCGATATTATGATATTATATACCCATTTTAAACCACCATCTACATTTTTATTAACTCACAAATGCAAACAAAAATATATAACTTGAACATAAATCTAAAAATGCTGCTATGGGCTCAGTGCTAAAAATCTTTTCTACAGATAACCAAATTACAAGCAATAGCAGAAAATAAATACAATAGAACAAAGGCACAAGTTCAATAAACAGTGCTTTTCAGGGTTTTCAGCTCAGTCTAAAATAAATTGTTAGGTACGCTACAGAAATGTAATAATCAAATGTAAAACAACTGCATAGTCTTCATTGTATAAATTAAATATCCTATAAATTAATAGTTTTTGATTTTACAAAGGTTATTTAGTCAGGAGTAGTGAGCAGGTGTATTTTTCTTTGACAGCATTAGATTTATTATTAGTTTACTTTTGATTTAAAAACGAAAGCACAAATTTAATATACTGATTGATACACATGCCTTGCCTTTATCCACTCTTTACGTTAAGACACATGCTATGCTTAACCGACTGTTTACAAGGATATTAGCCAATATATGCATTTCACTGTAGTTTTGTCTGTATTTATTCATCCCTGCACAAAAAAAGCGAAGGAGAGGAGAGCTCAATTCAGTATTCGCGCAGAGTTGACGCGGCTATCTGTGTGCGTGCGCTTCAGATGTGTGCGGGAATCTTCTCACACAGCGCTCGACTGTTACTCCAACAATCCCGAGCATCTTTTATGCTCGCCTTGTGCCTTCGGGCAGACATTCTATCGAGTCTCCCGACACGTGAGATTGAACGAGAATACAAGTATTGGCTGTAATGCATAAACGGACATTATGTGAAAATGTGGACAGTGCCAAAATAAAGGTGCCTTTTTATATTACAGAAATCGATATTTTACGCGTGGCATCGATGCATCGTATCGTCATACATTGTATCGATATATCCATCCATATCCATGAATCGTTACACCCCTATGAAATACATTTTAAAAGTAACCTTCCCAGCTCTGTAGCCTATATAATGCCTTATTTAGTTACGATTTTGCAAAGTGTATAGGCTTATGACCACAACTGTTATCCATGTACTTGTATTATGCACAATGACAAAAAAAATGTTGAAGCTAATCTAATTTGACATGAAGTACACTGATGTGAAATAACATAGTAGGTATGTCATTGGAAATTGACTAATCTTGGGACTGCACAGTAGGAGTAATAGCTGTTGAGATACAATGATTCTCAAGGCATGGTGGTATAATGACATTTTTGACCAATTTTCTTCTTGTTTTGACTAAGACGGCATCTGAATTGTGCCCAGCGGGTCTTACAGACGTGCTAGAGAATTTGGGTGGTGTTGCTGGAGGGGGGGCTCTGTGAGGCACCATGAACGTGCAACTGAAGAGGAGTCCCTCGTCCTTCTGCTTGGACCACAGGGGCTGGGATAATCACATTAGTGAAAGATGGGAAGTAGACAGTGGCGTGAAAGCCGGGAGAGCAATGGCACGTCTAATCCCGTTACTGCTGGGAGAGAAAAGAGCGACGCTGAGAAAAATCCAACTTTCCCAGGAGTGAGTTCACCTGTATGGTAACACACAGAAGTTGGTCTTTTGATGCCTATTACAAGGAGACAATTGGCACTTGGCACGTACCACAGTTTTTTTCTTTCTTTTCTTAACACCATCTCCCAACATCCCACCCTCCCCAACTCCCCACAGTAAAGAGCTATTACACATTGTCAATGTATAAACAAAACAAAGCTAAACAAAAAAGAGGACAGGCATTCCATGAGATCTTTTTGACTCCCCGCTGGTGAAGACGTCCCTTACAGTAGGAGCTGCTGTGTGGATAGGATAGGGAGGGGGCAGCACTGCCAAAAACAGAGGACTTGCTTTATCTCTAAATTGTTCCTGCACCCGAGTTCAACTTTAATGCAAACTTGATACAAGAACAGGACAATAGGATGTGCTCTATAAAGCCGATGCCCTACTGAGTTCACTGGCAGATGGCCACAATTAAGTACAGTCCTAGACTGAGGAGGCATTTCATGGGGCGGATGGGAGGACATGTCTCACATCCCCACGTGTTTTGCCTCAAGAGCAGTGCTAGTGCTCAGAAGCAAATATTCCTTGCACTCCCTGGCAACGGTGGGAAAACAAAATGTCAGATCTGATCTGTCAAGTCTTTAAGCCCTCTTCTTCTGTGTGTCTTTCTCTTGTCTTTCGGGATTGTACTGCTGTATTGGTATAGGGATTAAGCGGAGTAGTAAAACAGTGATTTAATGAACTTTGCATGGCTGCATGCTGCACTTCAACATCTATCGCGAATAAGCAGGGCCAGTGGGAGATCGCTATGGGAACGTTTCTGAGCCATATGGAAAGAGGGGCAAGGGCTTTTGAGGCTGTGGGTTTTTAATTCCACAAAAAAAAAAAATCGAATACTTGAAAACAACAGAGTCAGAGTGTGAGAAAGAATGTTCTCAGGAAGAAAAAAACAAACAGACCACCAGGTGCTCTGTGTGTGATGCAGACAGTAAAGAAAACAATGTAAGAAAGTATATCCGCTCACCAGACTGTTTTTCATTTTACCATGTAATCACAATAATGCTCAGCTTTTAATCAATTAAACTGCAGATGACCTCATCATCTATTCTAAATAGCTAGAATTGGAGTTGCTTGTTTCAGTTTGTATAATGTAATTCTCCTCCCAAGGATTACCAGATATTCTTTTAGGACTTTAATGAACAAATTATTTTCTTTTTTTGTTAACGTGAGGAGGAACCATTAAAAATACTTATAAAAACTCAAGCTTGAAAATTTTGCTTGCAATATGTGAGACTCTTTTCAAATACATGCATCAAATGTCACAAAGCTTCCATCATACCAAGATGTACATCACCAAAAATATGTGAAGCATGTGACATGTCTAGAATTGTGAAAAAAGTTGAGCACTAATGCCACTATTGTGGTCTGTTAACTTGTCCCATTCATGAGCCCTACAATGCACCCGACAGTGGGTTTGAATCATTAAAAGGTTGTAATCCCCCACCATTGTGTTCAGACAACGCTACATTTTTAGGTCTTAAATCAGCAAGATCTTCAATGGGCAATATCCAGAATGCATTTCCTGACCTCTTCTTGTGTCATTTTAACAACCATGCATTTAGTCCTTAACTAAGTGAAGTGAACTGAGACGAAGTTAAAAAGGAAGCTAGTCTAAATCGTGAAGAGATGTTTAATTACTAGAACAAGTTATAAAAAAACTGCCTCTTCATTATTAATTTATTATTATTATTAATAAAAAAATATACCAAGCTCTACCTAGAGTCCTATACAATTTCATGTAGACAACTAAAATCATTAAGTCTCTTAAGAATGATAAGAATAACTTAAGCAATTTACTTTCAAGGTATCAAACAAGTCACATGAATAAACCAAGATTTACAATACAATTAGAGCTGTCAAGGTTAACATATTAACAGCCGAATGCAATAGTCTAGTAGTACAACAGTTTATCACTGGGGCAGTGCCCTAAAATGGGGAACTCTGAACCTTATCTATCTCTAAAAGTGCATATTAGTACCTTAGATTATATGTATGTACTTAAAGTATGTGTTATTAGTGTATGCATTTTTAACTTGAATGTGCAAGGCTTCCAGTTTCAGCAGCTTCTAGTTATTTTATCTTTATAAAAAATGTTATGTTGCAAACTGGTATTTATTATGAAATTATTCATCATTAAACTGCCACTGTGTTGCAAATAACTGCACTTTCTTAATCTGATAGTTATTTAACTACATCAGCTAATGAATCTGAGCATCATACACATGTGTTTGTTATAGTGTCACTTATAATGACAGACAGTAATATATAAATATTTTTTCAGTTTAGCCATTTATTAATATGAAAGTTTTTTTTTTTTTAATCTTTGTAGATTTCTTGAATTTAGAAAGTCTATATCTGGTGGTCAGCAGTGTTACAGCCAGTTTTTAGCCCAAGAGATTTTAATTTGTAATCACTCAATAAACATTTCACTTTGGCATAAATGAGACAGAAGTTAATCTGCAATTCTATAACGCTTTATGAAGACATTATAATAGTATTACATTCTTGGTACAAGCTGAGGAAAAGAGGTAATAGAAAAATAAAGCAATAAATAAACATATTACATTAGCAGATTATTCAACTGAAAGAATATTAAAATAATAAAAATGACAATACTGCAGCAACACCTTTGCAGATCACGTTCATTTCTTACAATACATGATCGCTTACTCTCTAGGTTTTTAATTGATAAATTCAGAATTTTCTGTACAGATGGTTTGCAAATTTGATCAGAAAGTATTTTCAAATGAACGCTTTAAACATCTCCTTTCTGTAACTTGAACATTTCTCTGGTTTGAGTGCATAAGAGACGGCTTTAGTTTCATAAGGTCTATATTACAAACATTTTTTTGAGAAATTGACATTCTCAATGATCAACTATGTAGATATCTGAAGGTGAATGTACGTTCATACTTATGAGGAAGGTCTCTATCTGCTGTACTCTTGTGTGTGGTTGACTATAATCAGTCAGACCAATCATTCTCATCGAGTTCGGAGTCGTCTTCTGAGTCGCTATATTCCACTGCAATGCGGCGAGAAAGTATAGTAGCCACATTGTTCCCTACCGGCTCTCTTTTAGCCTGCTGTTCTTGTTGCTCCTGTACTTTCTTTAGTTGAATACCTGAACACATACACAAAAACACACGTGAACACAAATAATACAAAATGCTTGTTTTGTGCACAGTCTTTTGACATTCCTCAATCTTGACATATATATATCAGCTGTTGAGTTTTGACTAAACCAACTTTATTAAAATTATTTGAATTAATTATATGACTAAATATCAATTATATGACTATCAACATAGACACCTACTGTACAATTACCTGTAAGATATTTAAATGTTACAATATTAATTTAAATCAGGTCATAATCCAATTCAAATTATGTACAGCATAATTATATAAAAAAGAAGTGCCTAATTGTATTGAACGTGTGCTTGTAGTCTACTTCAAATATTAAAAGTATATTAAAAAAATATGTACTTGAACTAAATGTGCCTCAAATAAGTCAATTTTCATGACTGTTTCTCAAAACTCATACCTTTACATTTAAAAATGCGCTTTGTAATAATTTCAAATCAAAGGTTTTACTTTAAAGTTCATTTTTAATAATTACATTTACATAATTTTGTGTAATGCTTTAAAGAAGCAAACTTATTTTGACATGTTGTCTCTAACATATAAAGTACATGTGAAGTACTTAACTATAATTTAACCGGAATGTGTTATTTGATATTACATTTAAAGTTAAAAGAAATTTTAATGTACTAAATTGCAACTTCATTATTATATGTAATTACAATGTCAAGTATCATTAATAATTAACTATATTTTAGTGTACCTTAAATGTTTGTCAATACATTTGACAGCAAAGACAAAATAAGTAATTATGAAATTACATATAAAGGTGTAATAATGCTCTATTTAAGTTGGTCCAAAAACACTCTAAAGTTCAGCTAATTGCATTTAATATAAATTTACACAATAATACATTTTCAGTTACTATTAACACATAACTAAGTGTCCAAAAACATTTAATTCAGTTCACACTTAAAATACGTTATTTCCATAACTACTAATTTTAAACGTATGCTGAAGTGTACTTCTTTTTTTACAAGAGTGCACTGTACTGTGGTCTTGTAAACGTATGCCACCATGGACAAAACTCTCCTGCTGATGTATACAAAATATGCACAAACACACTCCACTTACCCATGCGTATTGCTGAGAGCAGGTCACTGCGAGAATCTGTGACAGGCTGCAGAGTAAGTCTTCGTCCCTCCCCAAGTGCTACAGGATGAGGAGCTATGGGAGGAGGTAGACTTTCAGGAGGTGGCACAGGTGGAAGAGGATACTGTAAGGCTGATGTGATCAGTCCAGAATGAGGAGTCGCTGGAGGTGAGGCAAAAGCCGTCTGTGCAGATGGAATGACGTGACCCACTAGAGGGGGCGGCGGGCCTGAACTGGCATAGTACTCCATCATACTATAAGAGAGAGCATGAGAAATCTTAATTTTTGAAACCTCTTAAAGTAACCTCTACAAGGACCAGCATACATGGTCACCAGCAGGATACAGGCTTTTTACTGTTGGCATGAAGTCTGGCCCACTTTTTAGCTTTTTCTGTCCAAGAACTGCCTACTTATGGGGTGGGTTCCCCTGAAATAGTTTACAAACACGAATTAACCAAGAACATTTGCAGAAATATTGACTTCATAATAAGAACTTGTGTTAAAAATGATCAAGTACCTATTATTTGACAGCCATAACTGCAAACTGTCTTTCCAAAATAGAATTATCTTTCTTAAAAGTGCTCACTGTACCATTCCTGTAATTTTAACACAAAACTTAAGTTTCCAGACTAACTTAAAATCCTTCTCCATATTCTTTTTAAGATTTGTATAACGGACAAAGTGTCCCTTAATAATTATGAACATGGGCAAGTATTGTTGTGGGTAATACTTGGGTATTTTGTTCAAAGCCCATTTCACACTAGACATGCAAGCAGTGAATCTTTTTTCTATGCCCATGTTAACAGGTTAGGAGTAGGGGTACTTATTAGGGAAATAATATACTTATGAATACACATAAGAAGAATACACTTATTTTCAGATATATCACAATATACTTAATACTTAATATCAATATACTTGTGGATTGCAGTGTGCAGTTGGTGTTAATTGCAATCTAATGAAAATATATTATAGTAAATATTTATATTTAATGCAATTAGCTGAACATTACACACAGAAAAAGAAGGGTTTAAAATTGTTCCTTTTGGGGTACAACAGCTTGTCGCTGCAGCAGTACCCTTAAAAGGACATATTTGTGCATTTTTTTACCACTAATAGGTACATATTAGTACCTTAGGAGTAGTAATACGTACCCTTGAGGTACTAATATAGGTAAAAAGGTACAAATATGTCCTTTTAAGGGTACTGCTCCAGCGACAAGCTGTTGTACCCCAAAAGGTACAATTTTAAACCCTTCTTTTTCTGTGTGTAGAGTGCTATTTTAAGTCACTTAAGTCACATTTAAAATTAATTTACTTTAAAAGACATATCAAATAACCCACTAACGCTAAAATTGTTTTATGTACTTTGCTTATAATGTAAATGTTCTGTAGTATATTAGCCAACATTTAATCACAACAAAAATGATTACTAAAACAGAATTGTTTGTTTTAAAGTATAGTTTAAATTGTAGATTAATTTAATAATTTGCTTATATGGTGCGTGTGTGAGGTGGGACACTGTAGCATCACAGCAGACTATCAGCATTCTGATACATTTTTTAACACAAAACTACAATTTCTTTTTTTTTTTAAAGTCCCACATGTTTGCTGTTACCTATAGTCTGTTGGAGGAAGCGTGATGGTTCCATTGACTCCATTTTCAGGGGGTGGGTACTGTGGAGGTGTTGGATGTGTTCGAGCGAGTACACCCACTCTGTAACAAACATCAGCACCCACCCCCACTCCCACAGGCCCTCCAATGCTGTGGTACTCGTGCTCTACCCCTCCATTTGCACTAGATGATGCTGTATCGACAGGCATGAAGGGATGCGGCTGTGCATGAGCATGGCTGGCCCCTGCTTGGGCTGGGTAGTTGTTTGGATGTGGTCTGTTGAAAACATGATAAATGCAATACATTGCAATAAAGATTTTTGACTAACTGAACCATAAGAACTGTACATTATCATTATCATTATATATTTAAAATAATGATAAAATACTCAATACAAAGATGAACTGTCTACTGATCAAACATTTTGAATAATTATGTAAATTATGTTATGTATTTTTGCTCATGATGGATTTATTTTAACAAAAGTTTTGTGAAAATATTTTTAGATATTTATTTTAATACACACTGCAATATTCCATAAAAATAAGATTTGCCAATTTTCATTTCATTGTAACTTTAAACAACTTGCCTTGTGTCCTTGTGCATATCATGCCAGTGTGTATTTTGCATTGTGTGCCAGTGCATGTTAATATATGCATTGCTTTGTCCATTTCACTTTCTTTTAGTGCATTAGTGTAACAATTATTATTTTTACAAACCCTGACTGATGAGTTGATTTTTTTTATGGCAATATGATTGTTATTGTACAAATGCTATAACCGCAGACATTTTCTTTGACTAGTTATACCATAAGGGATAATTTTGTGAATTGAGAGCTGACAAACCTGCCATCTGGAGACAGTGAGCCCTCAGACGATACACCCCTGTGAAGTGAATGATAATGACGATGGTCCGGCCGCAGCTCCTTATCAAAAGCCATCATGTTCCATTCTTGTCTGCGGTTATGAGCCTTACGAACCTTTTTAACCTCACGGGGCAATGTACCATCAACACACTGCTTCTGCTCCTGTGTGAAAAATAATTTATGGAGAAGAGAAAGTGAGGACATACTGAAGATGATCTAAGTGATTTGTATGTTAGCTTGAAAAAACAAATTTTTCTGAAAGTTACTTATGAGAATGACATTTTTCATCTGGCAGAAAATAAACTGAATAGGTCAAATAGAAACGGTGAATAAATCAAATAGAAACGGTGAATAGGTCAAATAGAAACGGTGAATAGGTCAAATAGAAACGGTGAATAGGTCAAATAGAAACGGTGAATAAATCAAATAGAAACTGTGAATAGGTCAAATAGAAACGGTGAATAGGTCAAATAGAAACGGTGAATAGGTCAAATAGAAACGGTGAATAGGTCAAATAGAAACGGTGAATAAATCAAATAGAAACTGTGAATAGGTCAAATAGAAACGGTGAATAGGTCAAATAGAAACGGTGAATAGGTCAAATAGAAACGGTGAATAGGTCAAATAGAAACGGTGAATAGGTCAAATAGAAACTGTGAATAGGTCAAATAGAAACGGTGAATAGGTCAAATAGAAACGGTGAATAGGTCAAATAGGCAAAAATCCTTCAAGTAATAGTTTACCCAAAAATAAAAATTCTCAGGCCATCCAAGGTGAAGATAGAATTTGTTTCTTTATCTGAACAGATTTGGAGAAAAGTAAAAACTGCGTGTTTGTAAGAATCAAATTTATCATTAAGATGTTTTTAACTTTAAATGATTGCATCTGGCTAAAATTTGAGTCCTATAACCATAATATTGCTTTCTCTAGAGAAAAATGTGTCTCATGTAAATCATGATATGTACAGATTGAGCACCGTTTACAAGAGGAATCAGTCCAAGACAGTTCTAAACAAACATGTTTGTTGATTTTTATGTGAGAGGGCAACAAGGAATAAACTTCACTAGAGGAAGCATCATAATGGATTATCCACTTGTATTTTGGACAGAAGCGATGGTTTACAGTTAAAATGCCTTGATGGACTTGTTACTTACCAAACACAGCTTTTCACTTCTCAAGATGCTAACTAATGGACTAGAGTTGTGTGGATTACTTGTGGATTATTGTGATGTTTTATCCACTGTTTAGACTCTCATTCTGACGGCACCCTTTCACTGCAGAGGATCCATTGGTGAGCATGTAATGTAATGCAATTTTTTTCCACATTTGTTCTGATGAAGTGACAAACTCATCTATACCTTGGATGGCTTGGGGATGAGTACATTTAAATTTTAGGTGAAATATTCCTTTAAGTACTTTAATATAAGCCTAACTACTTTAGCAAGAATGTTACTAGATTTATAGACGAGAAACATAAAAGAGTAATTATTTTACCCTGTGTTTCCTCTTCTCTTTTCTCTTGTCCTCTGTGTCTTGAATCATTTTTTCCCTCCACAAGTCAAAGAAATATGAGGGGTCTGTGTAGAACTTAATTCCATCAATATGGTCATCCCTAGATAAAACAAAAACATATTTCTAAACCTATAATGCATCTTGAAGAAGAACGTGCGCGCGCGCACACACACACACACACACACACACACACACACACCTGTAGGCAGAGAGTATGTTCAGAGGTGGTGGTTTGTCACTTGTGTTGTACATCTCTGTGATGGAGTTTGAAATACTGCTCTTTGTCACCACCTGCTGGTCTTGAACAGTAGAGCTCTTAAAGGATTTACGCATATTAATATCCTGGAGTGAAACTGTAACAAAAATAAAACAGAGACTATTAAACAGAGTACATCACAATCCAAGCTACACAGATTTTTTCCAAATTCCCAAACCAACGTTTTCAAAAATTCAGCACATGGTCTATATATTGTCTTTCCATTAAACACATTAACCATGTTTAAATCAATTCCACGTTTTCTTAAAAAATGTTGGGATTTTTTTTTTACTCTGGGCCTATCATTTCTTTATAATGCTGCTAATCAGTGTATTGAGTTTGATATTGTTCTGTTGGCGTTTCTGTGTAATTTGTTTTCACAATTCCCAGTCACCAGCCCTGTCACCACATAACTACATTTCCCAGCATGCCTCCTGGATCCCATCATGTACTCACCTTGAATACTTACAGTCTTCTGTCTCTTCAGTTACACCTTTGGCAAATTGACATGAAGCACTGAGACTTTTCTCTGACTGTTCAAAGCTTCGAGAAAGTCAAAAACAGTGCTATCTGGTGGCTGGTAAAAAAAAATAAAGCATCAAAAAGCCTGTGACACAACCCCCCTAGGGTAATGCACCCATATAAACTGCATTTGGCAAATATTTTATTTTCCTAAAATAATTTATATTCTTCATATTACTTGTGTGACTGGGTATTTAAAAATATAATTGAATAAGTCAGAATGAAAACTTACTCGTAAAGTAAGATATGTGGGTTTGAGCATTCCAACAAGCAAAGTGTGGACTGAAAGTGTGGCTTCCTTTGTCACTCATTTGTCACATGATTTCTAAGTTAACAACACAAGCCTCGGCTCGAGGCTTCATCAGGCACACTCATTTATTCTCAACACAAACTCCGATGCCTCGATTTGAGTGTCACATCATTAGTTAGACCAGACGGTACCTGCAAAAAAAGGCATTGTTATTCACCTAGGCTACGTTCACACTGTCAGTTTTTTGGGGATTCACAACCGCATTGTGCTGCTGTGTGAACGTGGCCCTAGTTAAGTATCTCAAATCATTCTATGAACTTATTTACTTAATCTGCTTGCATAACTTGTTTTTCTGACATTCCTTCTGAAAAAGACCTTGTACCTCTGTGTCGTCTTCTTCTGTTATTGTGACAGAATACCAGATCATAACAGCTGTCATAGACATCATATCATTCGACCCAGCAAATTTACTCCTGTCCATTCCACAAGATGGCGGTACAATTGAAAATGATGTTGGAGAATTTCTTGGCTGGGTTACACAGTTTACAATTGGGTTAGATTTTACTGTGAGAGATTTGTAAATGTTAAAAGAATGACACAAAACAGAAATACGTTTAAGACCGGGACAAAAACTACACAATAAATCCAGGAAAACTCAGTCTGTATACAGTTCACTGCACCATATCGCAAAACAGTCCAAGACTCAATTGTGCTGAAAAGCAGGAAAGTGTGCTAGTCCTAGTGTGCTGAAATCCCTAAGTGAGTCCACCAAGTGTATATACAAGCAGAGGCGTCATGCCCATTCAAAGTGAGGTGGCACGTGCTCCCTCAGATTTTTGAGCCAAGTGGATTTTGAAAGTAGCTTCCAAAAGACAAAAAATAGCCGAATAATATTTGCCATATTTGATACAATCACATTACAATCAAATTCACGATTAGAACGTTCAGTGCATCAAATCACCAGCTGCTAAATTCAAATCTGCGACAGACTTGTTTATACAGCTCTGCGCATTATAACCAATCACACACGATTCTGTTGAGCTTATGAATGTAATGATGACCAATCAGAGACGTTCAGATGAGTCAGATGAGTTCAGGGCGCGTGCTCGCTGACTGAATTTCCTGACGAATTCAGAATCAGAAACAAAGTGCAAAAGTGTAAACAAAGTAAGAAATCTATTTCACAGTTCAAACAGCTTCAGCAATTATAATGGGAGTTTTTGAGACTGAAGTCTTGATAATTCAATTATAATGTTCTCTTTCATAGGTAACTCAACGCTGCGTGAGCTTTTCACGCTTTGGGAATGCCTCTTGCGTGACCGATGTCTGAACCCGTATAGAATCACGCCAATTCATTGGCTGATGGCGCGACGCTGTCTCTGACGCAATCACGTCGTCAGCTTATACTGGCGAACGCGCCATCCACTCCTCAGATTTCTCTGCCTTCACGAAGCGGTCACATTACCCTTCGTTGTTGCGATTTTCTGGCCCAACTTGTCTTTTGCGATCATCCATCTGCACTTCGGCGACTACTTCAGTGGAACTTTGTTCTCCTCGCGGTGAAGTGCCATGGAGTTTCGCCGCTGTCAACCACCGTGCGCGCGTTCCATCGCTTGCGAAGACCCACACAGTAAGTGTATTAAGTGCTTTGGGGTTTTCGCATGCACGTGACGCGGTTTACGGGACCTCGAAATGCAAGATTTGCGATGATTTCCGTCTCATAACCCTCCGCTTTCGGCTTGAGGATTGTGAAAGGGAATCCTCCATTTTTCCCCGGCGCGCATCGAGCACCTCCGCGGCTCCGCGTGAAGCCGCGACCTGGGGTTCGGATGTCGAGCTCGAGGAAATGAAGAGTGAGCAGACAGGCCTCGCCTTTTCTCTCCCGAGCGCATGCGTGCGAATTCGCCCGTCGAATTCTTGCATGATTTTCTGTTTCCTAGCCCGAGGGCACGCGATACCGTTTTCTTCGGGCTAGATGATATTCTGCACACAGCAGCCTCCGACTCCGAGGATTTCGGGCCTGCTTTAGCAGATGCGCTCCCGCCTAGCGGCCAGGAGGCGCGGCCTTCAGCGGCCTACTCTGAGCTTTCTGTGCTTTCGCGCGCCACCGAGAAGCTCGCGCTGGATTGGCCCGATGAGCCCCGTGAGTCTCGAGCTTCGAAACTCGACGAGCGGTTTCTCAGCGGTGCACATTCCAAGCCTGAAAGGAGGAAGCTGCCATTTTTCAGCGATCTGCATCGAGAGATCTCCAGTTCCTGGAAGCAGCCATTTTCCTCCCGCCTTACTAATGCATTTTCCTCCCGCCTTATTAACGCTGACTTCACCAACCTTGTGGGTTCTGTGGAGCAGGGTTACACCGCCATGCCGGTGATCGAGGATACTTTAGCCTCCCATCTTTCACCCTCTTTGGCTCCTTCCTGGAAGTCCCGCCCCCTCCTTCCTTCCAAGCCGTGTAGGACCACTTCCGCTCTTATCGGGAAGTCCTACATCGCGGCCGGTCAGGCAGGTATGGCCCTTCACACAATGGGCCTACCAGGCGGACGTCCTGAAGGAGATGGACGAAGGGACCGGCTTGACTCCTGAAGCCGTGAAGGAGCTACGAAGAGCCACTGACTTGGCTCTGAGAGCCACCAAGCACACCGCACGCGTGCCGTGGGGCGCTCTATGGCGGCTTCGTGGCCGCAGAACGCCATCTGTGGCTCAATTTGGACCGAGATTCGGAGAGGAAAAGACGTTTTAATGATGGACTAATTCCATCTCACAAATCTGGGTTATTTGGGAGGCGGTTAGCTGTAGTGGATAAATTCCAGCCAAAACGCAGTCGGCTACTCTCAAGCAATTCATGCCGAGGAGATCAAGGGACTATTCCACTCCCTCCTCCTCTGTGTCTAGGGAGCAGTCGCTCCCCAGAAAGGAGCCCCCTAGCGGTGGAGCCCAGGCCACGCGCCCTTCCCCCACTACGGTTTGGGGAGCCCGTGGCCGGTCTTTTCCCCGCCAACAACCACGCAAGCGGGTTAACCTGAAGCGGCCCAACAAGCCTGCCGCTTCGGCTAATCCGGGTCGTTCCTGACCTCCGGGTCGGAATGAGGAGAGCCGTTTCACCGTTACGGGGCGAGGCCAGACCGCGGAAGCGTTTCTGCCCCGAACGCGCTCTCCTCACTTAAATCTGTCACAGCCACCCTTCGAGGCTTGGTGTGCAGATCTAGTTCACCCTCATTTTTACTCGGGCTGGCAGTTGGGGGACGCGTCCGTCTTTCCCCCTTTGCAGCTCGCCCATTCGCCGCCGGCGAGCCGCATGTTAGGAGACACAGCTGTTTCTCTCCTGCAGTGTACGGAACCCATGCCAGCCACCCGTCAGTCCAGCACTCATCTCTCCATCATCCTGTACAAGGACGCCGAGGGCTCTCCTTCACGGTGGAGGGTGCCGCTGCTTCCAGGCCTTCTCGACACCCCATCTCAGGTATGTCTTCCCTTACGTCGTGTACTACTCTGCTTCCTCTGTCGCACTTCCTTCACGAATGGGAGCGTCTACCGGGGGTATCGCTGTGGGTTCTCCACACAATTCAAACCGGTTACACTCTTCAGTTTGGGAAAAATCCCCCCCGCTTCGACGGGGTTCACCTGACAGTAGTAAACAGCACCTCCAAGGCCTCTGTTCTACAACAGGAACTTTCCTCCCTCCTACAGAAAGGAGCAATAGAGGAAATATCGCAGTCGGAAGTCGAACGAGGGTTCTTCAGCCGCTACTTCCTCGTTCCAAAGAGGGACGGCGGCTTGAGGCCTATTCTGGATCTACGGCGTTTGAATTTTTCCCTCTACAAAGGGAAGTTCAAGATGCTGACGATGAAAACCATCATGTCTCAGGTCCAGGAGGGGGACTGGTTTGTCACCATCGACCTGAAGGATGCGTATTTTCACATCCAGGTCGTTCAAAGACACAGGAGGTTCCTTCGGTTTGCCTTTGGAGGGAAGGCTTACCAATACAAGGTCCTGCCCTTCGGCCTGGCTTTGGCGCCAAGAACGTTTACGAAATGCATGGATGCTGCACTGGCCCCTTTGAGGCTCCAGGGCATTCGTGTACTGAACTATCTGGACGACTGGCTCATTCTGGCTCACTCCAGGGAGCTAGTGAGTCGTCACAGGGATATCGTTCTCGGCCACATCCATTCTCTTGGCCTCAGGATGAACGCCAAGAAGAGTGTGCTCCTCCCATCTCAGCGAACCGTGTTTCTAGGGGTTTGTTTGGATTCCGTTCAGATGCAGGCCCGTTTGGCTCCTGCCCGGATACCCGATCTTACAGCATGTCTGGCCCGCTTCAAGCTAGGCCATCATGTTTCTGTAGGTACCTGCCGCAGGCTGTTGGGCCTCATGGCAGCGGCCTCCCCTGTGTTGCCCCTAGGGTTGCTTCACATGAGGCCGTTCCTTTGGTGGATGAAGGAGCTGAGGTTACACCCCACTGTACCAGCTACTCGCCTTATCAGGGTTTCGCGCATTTGCTGTCAACACCTTTTAATGTGGCAAGACCCCGTTTTTCTCCGGAGCGGGGTGAGAATGCGTGCGATCCACCGTCGCCATATGATTACGACGGACGCATCAATGACAGGCTGGGGCGCGGTCTTCGAAGGTAGACCGGCGAGTGGGGAGTGGAAGGAAGAGTTCCTCTCTTGGCATATAAACTGCCTGGAACTCAGGGCTGTCTTCCTGGCTTTGAAGTATTTTCTCCCCGTTCTCGGGGGGTATCATATCATAGTCAGGACGGACAATATGGTGGTTGTGTCCCACATAAACCGCCAAGGAGGTTCACGGTCGCGCACCCTGGACAGGCTTGCGCGCCGTCTTCTCCTTTGGTCCCAAGACAAGTTCCTTTCTTTGAGGGCGGTTCACGTTCTGGGAATACTGAACCTTGCGGCCGCTTTTCTGTCGAGACAGAAACTCAGGCCGGGGGAATGGATGTTGAACCGTCAGACGGTATCCCAGATCTGGGATCTGTTTGGCAAAGCGGAGGTGGACCTCTTTGCTTCTCAAGAGTCATCCCAGTGCCCGCTCTGGTTCTCCCTGAGTCTCCCGACGACTCTATGCATAGATGCGTTCGCCCACCCATGGCCGAATGTCAGTCTGTACGCGTTTCCGCCAATAAAGCTGATTCCGGCAGTACTATGCAGAGTGAAGGTGAGCGGTGCCCGTCTCCTTCTCATAGCCCCATTCTGGCCCTCCCAGACCTGGTTCTCGGAGTTAACTCCCCTCTTGTATCGGCCTCCTTGGGAGATTCCGATCAGACGGGACTTACTGTCCCAGCTTCAGGGCAAGATCTGGCATCCTAAACCAGAGCTCTGGAAGTTGTGGGTATGGCCCATACAGGGCCAAGGGCTGTGATTGATGGTTTGCCTGCCGAAGTTCAGGAAACCATAGCCAGTGCCAGAGCCCCCGCTACTAGGAAGCTGTACCCAAGTGGGGCGTCTTTGAATCCTGGTGTTTGACTCGTGCAATTGACCCAGTTAACTGCCCTGTTGGTCCAGTGCTGGAGTTTTTGCAAGAAAGGCTGACAGCGGGGGCAGCTGCTACCACCCTTAGGGTTTATGTAGCAGCCATTGCAGCTCAGAGAGAGCTGGATGAGATCCCCTTGGGGAGACATCGGATGGTCTCCGCCTTTATGCGTGGGGTCAGACGCCTTAGACCGGTTCGCCCCACGGCAGTTCCTTCTTGGGACTTGTCAGTCATCCTCGAAGGCCTAGTGACAGCCCCTTTCGAGCCCCTAGAGTCAGCTTCGGAGCGAATACTGACTCTTAAAGTTGCTCTTTTGCTGGCGCTTACGTCGCTAAAAAGAGTTGGAGATTTGCAGGCTTTCTCTGTTAGTGAGACGTGTATGGACTTTGCCCCGGGTCTAGTCAAAGTTACCCTGCGGCCTAGCCCGGGTTACATTCCCAAGGTCTTGTCTGCATTGTTTCGATCTCAGGTGGTCACGCTTCACTCTTTCCATCCTCCTCCGTTTGCTTCAAGTGAGGATGAGAGACTCCACATGCTCTGCCCGGTCAGGGCATTGAAGCTTTATGTGGATCGCTCCAAGGTTTGGAGAAAATCCTCCCAGTTATTGGTCTGTTTTGGTGATGGCCGCCGCAGGCTTGCCACATCAAAGCAGAGGATTTCTCACTGGGTGAGAGACGCCATTTCGCTGGCTTATGAGGCGCGGAATCTCCCTTCACCTCTTAGTCTTCGGGTGCATTCTACTATGGGCGTAGCCTCCTCTCAGGCTCTTTTTAGAGGGGTTCCCCTGGAAGATATTTGTGTTGCGGCAGGATGGTCTTCTCCGCACACTTTTGTCAAGTTTTACAACCTTGACGTTGATACGGCTCCAGGTTCTCAGATCTTGTCTGTTTGAACTGACCGTATGTCGTTGGTTCATTATTGGACCAGATAGGCAGCGTTTTCAGCTTGGCGTGTTTGGTATATCGTTCCCAAAGCGTGAAAAGCTCACGCAGCGTTGAGTTACCTATGAAAGAGAACGTCTCGGGTTACTCGCGTAACCCTTGTTCTCTGAATAGGGAACGAGACGCTGCGTTTGCTGCCAAGCTCCTCATGCTGCCGACAGAGTTCTTTTCGGCAGAGAAATCTAAGGAGTGGATGGCGCGTTCGCCAGTATAAGCTGACGACGTGATTGCGTCAGAGACGGCATCGCGCCATCAGCCAATGAATTGGCGTGATTCTATAAGGGTTCAGACATCGGTCACGCAAGAGGCGTTCCCAAAGCGTGAAAAGCTCACGCAGCGTCTCGTTCCCTATTCAGAGAACAAGGGTTACGCGAGTAACCCGAGACGTTCTTTGATAATGTAATGTAATGTCCTTTGCCGTATTTCTGTACAATGAAAGTGTTATAATTAGTAACTTACGTTTTTTTATTAAATTCACATTAAATACAAAGTCAGTTATATTCAAATAGTTTAAGGCATGACACCCATATGTGCTACTTAAGTAAAAAGACGGATTTAATGTGTAGTTAATGCCATTCTAAAACATTGTCCATGTTTGCTATGGCAATGTCTTAAAATGTATTTATTTTTCTAACAGTTAAAATTAGACCACATTAGATTACATGAATATACATAAATGAAAAAAATGAAAAAAGTAAAGTCATGTGACTCCACTGACAGTATAACACCATAGAACATTTTCAGGAAAAAATGCATTGTACAAAATGGCTTTTGTAAGGTATCAAACCACATGTTGTCAGTCATGGTATACTCACTAAATTAAGTAGTTTAATCCATTTGTATTCTAGTTTTTACAATTCCCTAACAATAAAGCAGATCATACCAGTGAGTTCAACTAAAAGCTTCATATGAAATGTCATTTACATCATATATTTGATAGTTATATATAGATTATTGTATTTTAAATGGTAGAAAACTCTGTTTTGGACCTCAAAGCAAAGCACCTTTTCTCTGTACATGGCTGTGTGGAAAAGCAGTTTTGTGGAAAGGTGCATAGAAAGGTGCCAAATGTATTTACTTGTATGGAATATTTCAATTTGAATAGCCTAAAAATGGAACAATTAAGTAAAACGTTAGCCTACTGGTTTGACAAACCCTCCACCCCATCCCCTGTGCATGACGGCCCTGTATACAATATACAAGTGAATGCTGCAAGTGAATATGGAAAGGTAATTCTACATAAATGAAACTCTACAATCCAGGTGTGTATGGTAGCTGTTAGTGGTTGACAGTTTGTTGGCCATTCTGCTCTCTTTATACTGTTCCTGCTTCCTATCAGGTGACTGGTCACCTGACAGGTCAACCATACAATTCTTAAAGACACACACACACACTAAACATTTTACGATGAATAAAATGGACTTAAGAAAACATCTAAACCAGTTAAAACTCTATTATACAAAAAAAAAACATTGCAATAAATAAAGCGGTAAAACATGTCTCTTATGTGACAGTGTCACAAGACAATCTTCTGAAGCAGATTAGATGATAATCCTTTATCAACAGATGCCGGCGTCCAATTACCACCTGTCCTTTGGAGTGCTATATTGATTATGCTCTGTGGCTAAGTAGTTAATTCTTCACTGTGTGAGATGTTACTGTCTGCCATATGAATAAAACCAGCTGCCCTCCTCACAACTATGCAACGGTCTTCCAATACCATCACAGCAAGTGCTCTGTTTTTTCTTCGGGTGAAAAAAGCTGTCGCAAACAGCGCGGACCTGACAACAATGCTAGTGGACCCACTTATCTTGTCCGGAAAGTCTCAGTCCACAGTCCGCTCCAGTTACAGTGAACCAGTAAGTTTATTGTGAGTCTTTATAAGTATTCCCCCCAGACCAAGAGTGCACTCCAGAGTTCAGCCTGGAATCCGTTTGTTTTCCAGAACTCAACCAGGGGCCCATTCAATTCCCCGCACATAGTCAGGAGCTTCATGCACTCGTCCCAGAGCTCAGCACAGTACCTGTTCTACTGACAGAATCTTTAGCCAACATGGCCATCAAGTAAGTGTATCCCACTATCATGAATGCTATACCTGAGTCTCCTAATGCCATGGTCATCATGCCAGTACTTAGATAGCCAAGTTCTAAGCCAGTAAGCTGGTTCTAAGCCTAGATCCAAGACCCTTCCACCACTGATTGATCTCCCTGTTACTGCAGTGACATAATGTGTTCTTGGGCTGAACACTGCTTTCTCACTCGTATCGAAGTGGAGGTGTTTAAATCCAAGTTTCCTGTGTGTTATGAAGTGACCAAGGAGGTAATTCTCGAGTTTCCCGTCAATGTTCCTTCCCGGCCATGGATGCCACCTTTGAACTCTCTATTTGCGTTTCATTAGGTTCGCTAAAATCAACCCTTCAGTCAGTCAGTTCGTCAGCTGGCCCCCAGACTGCACTTACTCAGCCAGCACTCCAGACGGTCTCAAGCCAGCCAGTCGGCCTAAGGTTAATTTAGTCTGCTCGGCTCTAGTGGTCTTCGGCTCCACCTTTGAGATCTTCAGTTCCACCATGGTGATCTCCTGCTCTGATAGATCCACCTGCACCACCATGGTGATCTCCAGCTCCACTTGATCCGCCGTGGTGGTTCTCAGCTCTGCTGAAGGGGTCTTCAGTCCCAACTGCTCTGCCCCAGTGGTATTTAGCGCCATTGGCTCTGCTAAGGTGTTCTTCTGATCTTCTGTGGGCATCTTCTCTCCTGACTGCTCGTCTATGGTGGTCCTCTGTTCCGCCATGAGGGTCTTCGCTCCCGTCAACTTCATGCTGGCTTCCTGCTCGACCAGCTCTACCCTAACTCATCCTTTCCTGGTTTCTTCCTCCTTCCACTCCCCAGTGGGACTTATTTGGGGACTTAGGTTGCACCTTCTGGGAGGTATATGTCACAATTCTCAGTCACCAGCCCTCTCACCACAGAAATACATTTCTCAGCATCCCTCCAGGTTCCCACCTGCACTCAGTCCTCCATCACCACACCTGCCACCTCATCAAAACACACTCATTCTCCACTTCACCTAGGTCTGGTCTCGTTGTTCCCAATGTAGCTACTTCCCAGTCTACTCACCTTGTAATACTTAACTGTCATCATCCTATCTTCAGTTTCCATCAGTCTTCTATCTCTTCAGTTACACCAGCCAGCACCTGCATTGAAAGGGACTGTTGTCGGCGTCGATAGCCTCATAGTTAGTGAGGTGATACAGCCAACTGTGCTCACGGTGACCCAAGTTCGATTCCCCTCTCTCTACCCAGTGCTTTCCTGTCATCCCTTAACTGTCCTGTCTGAGTAATAAAAAAATAAAAACTGATAATTATAACTTAAAAAATAAAGAAATGGACTGTTTTTTCACCCAGCTACATTTCTCAAGTCATTTTATGAACTTATTTACTCCCCTGCATGGATCGCTTGAATTTCTGACATTCCTGCTAATAAAGACCTGGATTTACATTACCTCTGTACCATCTTCTTCTATTATTGTGACACATTTAAAGAAATATAACTAACAACTATATATAACTAACAGTACTTGTATGAAGCATGTTGTTACTTACCACTGACTATTTTTATCCATCAACGATTTATATGCGCATTTTAAGGGTAATGGTACTAATTTAATTAAAACGTTTAAAAAAAAACATACATGGAAATAAATAGTACATATGATTAAAGACGCTTTATTGTAGGAATTCGAGAATGTCAGATGAAAAATCATGCATCCGCATCATGAAAAGAAATATACCAAAGAAAGCGAATACATGGGCCATTTTGACCAACATTCCTTATGCACGTTAGGTTTAGCCTGGAATATCCAGTAACACGTTAGAATACTGTTCCATCGTTAATGAAAAACTACACAGGAACAAATGACTAATGCACTGTTAACGTTCTAGTAACTACTATCACCTAACAAGAAACTCTGTTTAACGATTTATTAAGTGATAGCGCTCAGTTGAAACTGGTAGTTCACTATTAGCTAATCAATAACTACTATTTTTTTTGTATCGTGGAGAACTACTAAGAACTACTGTATACAGGTTCATAATTAATTTGAATTATGCATAATCTATAATTGATTATAATGTGAAGGTAAGGGTAACCCAGTAGTAATGACTCAAGTATTACCAAATCCTTCCAAGGAACAAATAATTACTTGGATCAGTATTCTAAAGTGGAAAGCATGACAACTGCCTAAAATTGGCTGAAGTCACTGTAAGCTTTTGAGATTAGGTTTTGGATAGTAAAGACTCAAGTGATACTACATCAATCTGAAGAAATGACAAATTATTTGGATCAGTATTCTAAAGTGAAGATCACGGTAACCCATTAGTAATGATTTGTGTTTCCAAATCTAGCTAAATTAATTACTAACCAGAAACTTACAAAAACTTCAACAGTTTACAATGATTTCAGTAATTATAGAGAGTTATCCCGATCTTCTACTGATCCAAAAAAAATCTAATTCTTTAGAAGGATGTAGTAACACCTGAATAATTGGTATCCAATACTTTACAAAACCCTCAAACGCTTACATTGATTTCATTAGTTACTAGAGAATTATCATGTTATTAACTTAGAATACTGATCCAAATAATTAGTTATTCCTTCTGAAGAAGTTGGTAATACTTGAGTCAGGTTACCATGACATTCACTTTATAATGAATTATACATTATTCATTATAATTATTAATCTGTATACAGTAGTTCTCAGTAGTTCTTAGGGAGGTATGAAAAATAGTTGTAACTGATTATTAGCTAATAGTGAACTACCATATTTGACTAAGCACTATTAATTAATCATTAATTAATCATTAATTCATTAAGTTTCTTGTTAGATTCTAGGATTTACTAGAATTCTAATATTGCGCTACTCATGTGTTATTGTGTAGTTATTCATTAATGATGGAACAGTATTCTAAAGTATTACCTAATATCCTGTTAAATATGCATCCCATGTCTGGTAAAGTGCATGTGATATTTGACTTTTGACCTTTGACTTACCTTCCTCCACACTAGAGTCCAACTGAGTGACCTTGATTGCAAGATGATCTATACGGTCCTGTAGAGAATTAGCACGTAGGTAGAATGTATTGGCTTCATTAAAGAGCTCACCAAACACATCCTCTGCATGTTTACCTGTAGTAGATGAGAAAGAAAAACTAAGGGTCAGAGATAATCATTTAAATAGTAATTTACTGGATCCTTTATCCAAAGCATCTTACTCCACACTTATTAGGAAATTCTCTTAAAGCGAACTGCTCTGCACTCAAGGTCACAAAAGTGGTTATTTCGCAGCTTTTATTCACAATCTTCAACTGTTATGTTTATGCACTGATAATTAATTTGCATGCTCTAATCTACTGGAGAACTGCAAAACAGACACACACGCGCACACACACACACACACACACACACACAGGGTGATACTAATTGCAAATCAATAGATTCGAGTCTTATTCTATACATTCACATAAAGACAGCATCTAGGACTCATAGAACCCTGCAGAACATGCGTGTACTCCTTATCCACATCTGTTGATTGCTATGTGCTTCATGGGATTAAGCTTTAGATCATTTGCTGGGGAGCCAGTGAACAAAAAAGCATTGTTATGTCATCTCATTTATTCAATTGATTTATAGTGTATATGTGTAAAACAGAAGTGCATGCATATGGGTTCAAATAAATGACGAAATAAACTGAAATGTTATGCTGTGTTTTTCCCAGTACAAGGTTGGTTTGCTTAAATGTCAGGTTGCACTTTTTTTAAAATCTGTGAATTTATCATAACATTTGCTTGCACAGTATTTATTCTGATGTAAAAAAAATGTTTTTGTCAAACTATTATAATAAAGTAGATCTTACTGAGGCTGCTAAGTTGTCGTATGATGGCAGAGAGAGTGTTGTTGGTCACACACTCCAGCTCATTGCTGATGGTCTCAGGTAAAGCTCCTCTACACAGGTGCCTGGGCTCGATGTTTCTCTTCACCAGTGGCATGACTTCACCTCAACACATGTATACAAATAAACCTCAGCACCTGTAAGGACACACAAACAGGATGACAATTAGACCAAATATACTCACACCATCCATCGCACATCTTTCTCCATGTCATATTAGACTAACAGACTAATAGTCTAAATATGTACACTACAAATTGGAAGTCCTATTAAAAATCTGTTATATAAATTATATAACATTTCTCCCTTGAGAACCTATTAATATAAGACAACGATCATTATATAAAATATTGGGTTCAGCTGTTATGGACAACCATGAAGACAATGAAGAAGAGGAGACATTTTTTTTTAACTATAGAACAACATCTCTTATGGAACTATAGACATTCCACCGACACACAAAAATATCTCAAATTCTTGTTTTACTATTGTTTTGTTAAAACCTAAGAAATAGCCTTTGTCAGATGTTTTGCTTAATAAGTGTGCTGTCTTCGAATTAATGCATTGCTACTTAAATATTTGCACAAGTGGCTGAAGTGTCCAATATTTTGGTGGTCACTGTTTATAGTTTTCTTATCAAAATGCTATTTTGCTAGGTTTATGTATGGTCATGAATTCAATTTGTGTTTTGTTTATTTTAATGAAATAGTAACTTGATAATGTTATAAATTTAAATGGCTAAATGGTCAATGGTATATATTAATAGCTATATTTATTTGTTTACTTAACCTGCTACATCTTGTTAATTTCAGAAATAATATACTTAATAATACACTTAAAATGTACTGAAGTGCAGACCAAATCTAATATTTTGGACAAATAATTGTATGTTAATTGCAATTAAATCTATTAGTTTATAAATTAGTATGATAGATTTATATTATATGCAATATAGTTAGTCTAATTAGATATTTTTTGACCCAATTAAGGAAGACTTGAAGTGAAGTGAAGTGCGGATCACAGGGCTACACTAAATTAAAATATGCTTTAATGTAATTTCTATTACTTCTCTGTCATCTGTTTAAATATATTAGTAATTAGACATATATAATGGTGAAGTCACAATTTAGTACATATCAAATATATTAACTTTAAATGTAAAGCTCACTGCAGTTTGAATTATAATCAAGTTTTGTTAGTCAACACATCAAAATAAGCGTACTCCTTTAAAGCACAACAAAAGATTGAGAAGAATGATTTAAAATCTACTTTAAAGTAAACTTTTAATTTGAAATTATTACAAAGTGTACTTTAAAAGTCTACTTATAAGTGTGTTAAACAGATGTGAAAAAGTCTCTCTTTAAGCGCACTTAAATGGACAGTTCAACCACCTCACCGCTTTGAGGGTGAGTAAATGATGATAAAAGTTTCATATTTGGGTGAATTATCTCTTTAACAGTCTTTTATTCCAGTTGTTATGTTATTTCATTAATATTACATTATTTGCCAGTACAGTTTTTAAATAAAAGATGAGAATCACACTATTAGTGCACGTTGAGCACAATTAAGTGCCACTTCTTTTTCACAAAGGATCCCCTATCCTGTTAATACATATATTCTATAAACACATTTACACATCACTGGGTAACTTCAAAGATTCCACATGTTATGTTCGTTTCATTCTGTGGCTTACAATCCAGAAACAAGTAAGGTAACTGTATGTCACCAGAAGATTATACAAGGGGAGTTTAGTGTTCCCAGCCTCTCAGGATTAAGTTATTAGACACACACACACACACACACACACACACACACAATGCACTGCTCTCTGGATTACACCGATTTCACTCACATTAACTTCCATGACACATTTAAGAGCATTCGTTCATATTCATAAGTTATTCTTTCAATAGTTTTCAGGTAAAACTATCAAATCCACCACATCTCTTGTAGCCAAGGGTCACCTTCCTGCAGAACATAACTGTACCGAGGCAAGTTTATTTCAATCATGGTTCAAGGTTTCCATTATTGGATATGTTTTATATATAATGCAGGTTTGAAATCACATTCCTTATCTCATTCTAGCTAAATTTAGGTTTCAGGTTTCAGGAGAGGCTAAGAGTAAACATAATTGGTCAGCATCTCTCTGTCAGCTACCAATCAGGCTGGCAGGGTTGTGGAAATGTCCATTAACTCAAATGAAAATCAATGGCTCTCTACTCAACAGTGCTCCATTTCACTAGTAAAAGCACAGAACATACATTATCACATTGTACTACATGACATTAATTATCTGTTAATGACTTAACAAATGAGAAAATAATATTTCTAAGGTCCAAATTATTGAGGACCTACTATATTTGACATATTTATTTAAGAGTGCCATGGTTATAGTAAGGTTTTTTTTTTTTTTTTTGGGGGGTAATTGGAGTATACCATGCCAACATCAACAACAATTCAGTACATAGTTTATATCATCATTAAAACATCCACCATACCATCACGGTACCATGATACCACCGCAGTACTTTTTGGGAATGGGAGCTGACTGAAACGCTGATTCATAACAAAGTTGAGGTTTTTACTGTGAATGTGCAGTAATTAATATAAGGTCTACCATTAATGATGCGATGCTACATTGAATAAGGAGGAGTGCACTGCATTAGAGTTTATTATGGGGGATTGTTAATCTAGCAACCTAGGCTCTAAATGAACTATATAGACAAACTTAAACAAACGTAAGATTAAATATATTATACTAATGAAGCACTTTACAAAATTCTGAACATGTATTTTAAAGCATTTTCGCTTACCAAACGTGGCTTGAATGCAGATATAATGTTAGATGAAACGGTCCGTCTGCTTGCGCTGACATCAGAGCACAGTATTAGGGCGGGATTCTTCTGTTGATGGACAGTTCTGTGCACCAATCGCATTTCAGCATCTGGAACGTTCTTTTGGGGATTAAAACTGTGAGGGCCAATGAGATTTGTCCATTATTGTAACCAAGCAGTCATGGGTGGATAAGCGCCGGTTGTAACGGGACAGTTTCAGGTAAACACTCCAATACACAAATTATTTCGTTATAAACCAACACACTCTAAATATGTTTTCTTGAAATGTCTTAACTGCATTTTATTAATGTTACCATGATTATTGTAGTTATTTGACCAATCTTGGTGTTTATAGGTCCTTGATTCACTCACTGTTGTTTTATATTTTATATTGTTTTATATTTTCCCCTGCAGTAATAGTTGTGTTGTTTGCACATAACGTACTGGATTTCTGACTCCTCCTCTTCATAATCACACAGAAGTCCAGATCAATATTTCAATGTCATTCAAATGTAGGCCAGAACTAAATGTTAACACAGTTTGTTGCAATAAACAACCTTTCACAAATATTGTAAGATTCCTATTAAAAAATATATAGGCTAATTCCGAACTTGAATATTAATATGATAAAACAGGGAATATTATAAAGCTATTGGTTGTAAGGGAATTATCCATACGGGTTCTTGTATGATTCACTTCAAGGCTTCCTACAACGCTGCAAACACTGGACTTGGCCATTCATCCCAAACCCTTTATTTTAGGAACTCTCGTGACCACAGTTGTGCCGTTTCTTCCAGAGCTGCCTGTAGATCCTCTGATGGCACTGTGTGGTTTTTGGAGACTTCATCCCCAAACGAGAATGGTTCTTGGAGAAATTGTGGATTTTAAACTTCTTTCCAGCAGCAGCCTTCTGTTGGTCTCAGGATCATATTGGTGCCATGCAATTCAATATTTATGACCAACCAGGCAGTGTATTGATGTTTATAAAAGGTGTGATCTTTCCTTTTAATGATGTTCTCTATGTTGAACATTTATTTAGATTTTAGGCATTTGATTCAGTGAAACATGTAGGGACATACTTTTTCCACACACTTCTGTTTAAAACACATGGTGTAACACAATGTTGTCTTCATCTAGGTGGCACTGGCATTACATGCATTTATTTTAGTATGACAACTTTCAAGCAAAATGTGAGTTATATAAAACAGTAAAACATTTAAGCACTTTTTGGTTCCTATACATTTTGTGGAAAAACAATATGATCTGTTATCTGTGATAATTCTCCAAGGACAACTGTATGAATTTAGGAGAACTGATTTCTTGAGTTCATCTAATAGATTGATTGCAAAAAGCAGAAAAAGCTATTTTGTTTAAACTTTATAAAAAGCACAATATGAGGCAGCAGTGATAGCTGGAGAAAGAAGAGCAAAGTTGTCTTGGCTTCAGGAACAAACCACATAACGTAGTATTGACCATTAAAAACATACTGACATGTAGCGACCTTTCTATAGTGTGTATTAATGAATTATTAGTTAGTTTACAATTGTTAACTTTTTTTTGTCATCAGTTAAACCTTTATGACCATACAACTTTGTGAATAATTACAACAACGATTGAATACTTTTATTTAAGATACATGTGTTCTGTTTTGAAGGTTTTAATTTGAAACATGTATTTTGTGAATGGTTACACTTATCAAATTAATCCTACAGAAATAGATTTTTCCCATTATGAATAATTAATGACCAAATACTAATGACAACATAAGAACAAGAGCAATAGTCTTTGAACATATAATCTCAAAGTAAACTATCTTTCTAACCTGTATTTGCCACTGGTGTTTTCTTAACGGATTATAATATAACTATAAATGTATAATTTGGTCTTACATTTATAAAAAAAAAAATAATAATAATTCTGATTTTAAACATTAAAGCATATTATAATATGGTTACATGTAATTTAAACTGTATGTTTTTTAAATGAGTTTAAGTAGTTTATATTTATCCAAATATTTTTTTCTTTTTATAATTGTAAGTTATTTATTTACCAGTCTGTTCAACGAAAAAATTAAGCTGTATAGATAATTAATAAATCATTTAATAGACATGTACGCTCACTTCCGCAAAGCTACAAAGCCACTCTACAGCATGGGTTAAATTGTGATAGAGTGTGTATTTCATTGTCCAGTAAAGAACCCATTCCCTTTAACCACAGGAAATAATTTACAATTAAAAATCCCAAATAGCTGTTCTACAATTTATTTACAACTCTTTTTATCACTTCATAAATCAGAAAAAAACTAGCAGCCAGAAAATAAAAACATATTTTAGGAATAAAGTGTTACATAAAACATAAATTATGATAAATGTAAAAACATTATCGGTAAAATCTTTAGAATATAGATAGATATAAAACAGAAAGGTCTGGTGTATGTAAGTGCTGCTAAAGTGGAGATTTCTGATGAGAGTTATAATAATATCATTATAATAATGGCCTATAATAATAATAAAAGCTTTTGGTATCAGTCCCAGGGCACAGCATTACAGTGTTATTTGTTATTTAAACAGAACTGAATGTTTTGTCTTATCGACTATCAATTTGTGATTTCCATGTCAGTTATGTCAAAGACTGGGTTTGAACCTTGAACTGAAAACACAATAAAAACTAAACTTGGGAAATAAAAACAGACACGTGACATTCATTTGACAGACTAGAGATTTAAAGGAAGAAACGGATGGGGTTACATTTACAAATGAAAATCTGAAGGAGGCACAGGTTTATTTAGTACAGACAACACAGTTTCTTATTCATCTGAGAGGCGAACAGGACAGTAAGAGGTTATGAACATTGCTATTAAGTCAATACACGGTCAGCTATGATCAAAGTCGATTTGAATTTCAAACAGCAGCTAGCATTTATATTGCAAATATCTATATTAAACAAAGAATAAGAGTGTTTGTCCATCCAGCTTTACAGCTTGCATCAATAACGAAAATAAAACTTAACTGCAACCTTTGTATATCAATATGAGCGAGAATAATGCCATTATATGATGTAGAATGAGGAACAAGGAACCGGTTCCTATTTTAAAAACATGACAGATTATAAAGGATTTTTTGTTGTTGTAATAACCCAAACAAATTCAAAACCACTGAATGTAAATCCTGTAGGAATGGTATTGTTTGATCGCTTAAAACAGGCTGATTTATGCAGATGTTTACTAAAAATATCATAAAACAAGTTTTCAAAGAATTAGTTTCTAATTCATACGCCTGCAATACTTTTTGTGTGGCCTCTGTATAGATAAATAAAATGACAAATGTAAAAACTGGCAACCTGTCCGTATTGCACATAAATGACAAGAAATAGTCCACCCAAAATTTTGAATTCTGTTACTATTTTTACTTGCCGTAGTTTTGAGGGTTTTTTTTCTTCGTGAAACAGAAATGTAGAAACTTAGTAGAATAAGGAAGCTGATCACCATTAAATACATCCTTATGATTAATGTGCTATATTTGACCTCTCATCAAGTCAAATGACAGCTTTGTGCAAGGAACAAAGCAGAACTTAAAAGGATAGTGCAACTAAGAATTTCAATGGTCATCATTTACTCACTATCATGTCATTCTAATCTCATAATACCTTCATGCATCTTATGAAACTTGACAGATTTCTGTCCCACCATTGAATCCCACTCGTAACTGACCCAAAGCTTTGCGTTTCAAAAAGGTCATAAAAGGAATCCATCTGAATTGATCCGTTTAGTCTTCTGAATAGACACAATCACTTTATATAACAAACTGTTTCATTTAGGCTTTTATTCACATATAAACGTAAGATAAATGAGCACATCAAAATATGGTGAAAGGAAACTCAATTATACTTGCTTGACACAAAAGAATCTGTGAGGTTTGTTCCTATGCGCCATACGAGTACAGTTGAGTTTACCATATTTTGATGTTGATATATAAGAAAAAGCCTAAATTAAGTCTGTTCATAATAGAAATCAATTCTTCAGAAGACTTCGATTAAACTTAATTTTATATTCTGACTGATTTTGCTTTTATGATGTCTTTTTGTATGGTTTTATTAATGTTGTCATTAAATTGTTGGTTGCGTGGACTTTCAACAGATGAGTGAATATTTAAAAGTTCTTCATTTGTGTTCAAAGATTAATGGAAGTCTTAAGGGATTGGAAAGACACAAGAGTGAGTAATTGATGACAGATGTTTTACATTTTTTTGTGTGAACAATCATCATTCACTTTCCATCTGCAACGTAACTTTAAAATCTCATTTGCACGTATTCAGGCTTCACACGTGTACAGCTTTGACAGTGTATTTTTGTTGTTGTTGTCTTGTAGAACAGCATTTTGCAAGTCTCCCTAATCAAGCACAACTAATCAGCTCATTACTGGAAAGTCTGCATATGGACTACTGCATCTTTTGTGTTTCAAGGAAGAAAGAAATTCATATTGGTTTGCAATGACATGAGGGCGAGTAAATTATCCGTTCTAATTTATTTCTGGATGGAAAACTGTTTCATTCACTTTGAAAAGTTAACTTCTATTGGGACACGGATTAAATGTTAGGGTAGAAAAGATTTTGTGAACCACATACATCCGTGTGATTACAATGTATTTGTGTCAGAAACTGTTGAACTGTTGCACATATGCGGTGTAGTGTTGATCGCACTAGCTAGGTGGATGCATATCTCAGCGAGACTGGAGTGCGCCAAAATAAGGGGTGTAAATATGAGCTCTGTGATATACACCAGAGACCAAAAGCACACCCAAACCAAAGCGGTTTTAATCGACCTCTCAGACTCGCACAGCGCCCCCTCCGATAAGCTCTGTGGTATCGCTATCTGAGGGGTGACCCTCCTCCTCATCAGTACCTTCACCCGAGTCCTCTATGGGTGAGTAGTACTCATCGTATCCCAGCAGGGGCACGTCAGGCTGCGGTGCGTGCGGCAAGCACTGTGCAGTGGTTGTAACAGTAGCGACGGCTGCCTCTGACGTTACTGTGGAGGCGTAAGTGGGAGGCGGGCTGGAGGAGGCGGGGGACGCGGGGTTGGAGGGCCGAAGGAGAGGCGTGCGCTCGGAATCAGCCTCGCTGGTCGCTCCTTCGTCTTCCTCGCCAGCCTCGTGCGGGCCCGACTCTCCGTCGGAATCTGAAGACTCGGAGTATTCTGGGTTGGGACGGGTCACGCGTTGCTTGCACACTGGGCAGGTTTTCTTAGTTTGGGTGAGCCAGGGGTCCACACACTTGCAGTGGTAAGCTGAATAATGGAACAACAAATAAATATGTTAAGGTATTCTGAACAGGGACAAAAAAAATGTTTATTTTTTTTTTCCTTTAAAATGCTATTATAAGCACTCAGTACTTGTCACAAGTCTGGAAACACTACGTTTACGTAAAATATGTTTTCTTACGCTATCCAATTAAAATATTACAAATTAAAATAACTGTTTTGATTAGAATGCCTTCTAAAGGATCATGTGACACTGAAGACTGGAGTAATGATGCTGACAATTTCATTACAGAAATAAATTATGTTTAAAAATATGTTCAAAAATTAAATAGCCATTTTAAAGTGTAATAATATTACAAATATTTGCGGTTTTTACTGCATTTTTGACCAAATAAATGCAGCCATGGTGAGCAGAAGAGACTTCATTAAAAACGTTTCCAAACTTTTCACAAGTACAACAAGATAAAGCACTATTTAAATTGAAGATAGTAAATAATACATGCACAACAATTTATGCAATGGATTTTCTATTTATTTTACATATTTAATAAAATAATCCTTTGCAGTTTAAAATTCAAGCTCACAGTGAAATGCCACTTCTTACATAAACATTAAATGCCATTGAGATTTTGTTGTTGTTTTGGTGACTTAATGTGCATGAATATTTTTACACAGAGATTAAGGCGAAATTGTCAGGTTTCATGATTTTGATTGACAATTCTTTGAAGCAATTATTTTAGAGAGCAGGATTGCTCTCTAAAATAACTATTTAATATAAAAATAGTAAACAACACATGCATAGCGGTTTCTTGAAATTAAATTAATATTTATTTGTACATAATATTTACAAAAAATATTAGAAATAAATCACTTTTTATTCTGTAAAAAAAAAAAAAATCCTTCTGTGCACACTGGGAATACTATTTTCTCAAAAAAGACAAGGAAATGCTAATTGTACATTCAGTACAAAGGAAATATGACATGAATATGGCATTAAATGTGTATGTGTCTGTGTGTCTCTGATTAGGTCCAATCAGCTCTAAATGTTTCAGTTTGCTTGTCCAAAATCACACTAAACAGAAAGTCAAACTAAAACATGTCATTTCTTGTAATATATGTGCACTTTACCTTTAACAGCCAAATGTTAGATATGTTTAAATTATTAGACAGAAGGTTCACACTTTGCAAACAAACACAGACGTGAGCAGCTGACTTACCGTGGGAACAGGGCAGCACTCTCAGCTTATCTCCCTCTTCATATTCATCAAGGCAGATCGCACACACATCATAATTATCACCTGAGGAAAATATACAATTATTAAAGTGCTAGATGAGCCAGTAGAACAATCTCACTCCCAATCAGAACCCACTCTGGACTCTGACACCTGTGATCGGTGAGTTTTCTTTGTTTGACCATGTGGTTTATGCCAGTGTTACTTTAGCATCATTGAGACACTGTTATAGTTTATGTTAATATTTTGAATTAGATTTTATTCTCTCTTTCATGTTAATTGCAGTTAAAGTTTTCATAATTTTACTGTATGTTTTTATGGTTTCATTTTTATTGATTTTAAATGTATATAGATTTATTGATTTTATTTTATATATATTAATTATATAAAATTAATTAATTGTAAGTAAAAGTATTTAGTCAGCCACCAATTGTGCAATCTCCCACTAAAAAGATGAGAGAGGCCTGTAATTTTCATCATAGGCATACCTCAACTATGAGACAAGATAAGAAAAATCCAGTTTTTATATTTTCTTTGTAGGATTTTGAAAGAATTTATTTCAAATTATGGTGGAAAATAAGTATTTGGTCACCTACAAACAACAAGATTGCTGGCTCTCACAGACCTGTAACTTCTTCTTTAAGAGCTGTTATCTTCTGTTATACCACCAAAACCTGTATTAATGGCATATAGTTTCAACTCGATTTATATAGCAGTTATGATACACCTGTCCACAACCTCAAACAGTCACACTTTCCCAAACTTGACTATTTTGGGACTTGAGCTGTCAGGACATATTGAAACAAAATTGTTTGACCTGCAGGCAAGATTGAATTTCCTGCAATAGGCACACCACAGATGTGTTCAACATAGAAGTATTAGAAAATGGAAGACATACAAACCTTTGATAGTGTCCCTCTTGCTCACCTTTAACAAACTCACCCGTAGGGGTCAAAATGATCACAAGAACTGTGAGCAAAAATCCCAGAACCACACGGGGACCTAGTGAATGACCTGCACAATCTGGACCAAATCAAAACAGCTACCATCAGTAACACACTGCGCCAGGACTCAAATCCTGCAGTGCCAGACGTGTCTCCCCTGCTTAAGCCAGTACATGTCCAGGCCCGTCAGTTTGCTGAGACCTATTAAATGATCCAGAACAAATTCAAATAATTAATATGGTCAGATGAAACCATATTTATGATAGTTCTTGGTAAAACTCAACTTAAAAGTAAATGTTTGGAGGAAAAAAAAAATGCAGAGTTTGCATCCAAAGAACACCATTACAATATTTGTAATAATGTGTAAACATCATGCTTCATGCATGGTTCTTGTGTAAATCCAGAATGATATGTGTAAAGGAAAGTATAATGACCATGTATCGTGAGATTTTGAGTGAAAACTCCAGTGAAGGGCATTGAAGATGAAAGGAAGGAGAACTCGGGCTTTAGAATGACAATGATCCCAAACACACCGGGTCAACAAACAAAGTGGCTTCGTGAACCTTCAAAGTCCTGACAGATGGTAAGCTGAATCCAGATCTCAAGTTTAGACAAATCTTCTGATTGAGTTAACAGTCCCAAAACATCACTGTACTTAGATCTGCAATTTTGGAGGAATGAGCCAAAATTACCAGCAACAGTGTGTGTTATTAACAACCTTTAACTTTACAGAAAAGTGTGACCTCTGTCATTGCCAACAAAGACTTTTAACAAAGTAATGAGATTAAATTTTGTTATTGACATCAAATACTTATTTTCCTCATAATTTGCTACACTCATTTCAAAATCCTACAATGTGATTTTCTGGATTAATTTTCTTATTTTGTCTCTCATAGTTGAGGTATACCTATGATAAAATTACAGGCCTCTCTCATCTTTTTAAGTAGAACTTGCACAATTGACTAAATAACTGCCCCATTCATATATATTTTATAATTTAATTATTTTATAAATCTTAACTAAATTAAAATGTAAACTGTTGCTTTGGAAACTAGCTGAAATTAAATATGTTTAAGTGTTTTTATATTTTCTTTCAGTTGGCATTTATTTTATTTCAAGTAACAAAAATTATTCTTATGCTTTTAGTTTTAGTTAACTTTACTCAGGTCTATATGCTCGGTTTGTCAGATAGTTTCATTGTCCGTTACCTTCTTTATACCACCAAAACATGATGATTTCATGAAAAAATATAGCTATTATCAATGATTTATAACAAGCAGTTATGATGATTTTTTTTTAACTATGTTGTGACATTTCTTTCCCTTGTATCTTGACTATATTTTGGACTTGATTGTCAGTTCATATTGAATTTCAGTAAATGTGTTTGTTTTCTTTGGTGCAGTCAAAATTATTTCCTGTGGTAAACAAAGGCACACCACAGATGTGTTCCATAGAGTTTACGTAACATTTAATACTGAATAAACCTTTAATAGTGTCTCTTGCTCACCTTTAACAAACTTGTGAGTAGGGATTTTCTTCAGCTGTTCTTTGGAGAGTCTGTTTTTCCGAAGTCTCTTCCTGTGCTGCACGCACCGCACAATCTGGACCAATCAAAAACAGAACATTATTACCTAGGATGCACATACGTTTTTCAGTCTGGTTCTCATGAGAGCACCTAGAGATTTGTTTTGCTACTCATTCATGTACTGTGACCTATTAAATATAGCTAGACAAATTCAAATAATTAATAGTAGTACATATAGTAGTAGGACATATTTTATGATAGTTCTTGGGCCTTTTTACTTAAAAGTAAATATATGTAAAAAAAAAAATATGCAGCACAGTTTAAGAATATACAGCATATCATTACAATATTTGTAATAATGTTCTAGACACGTGTACTTTCATGCATGGTTCTTGGGGAATACAGAATGATATCTTATAAGAGGCAAACAGACCAGTATAATGCTCATAACACCAAGTCTCAGGCATTGTTCAAGTAAGTACAACTCCAGTGAAGGGGAGAAAGATCAGAAAGGAGAAATCGTTTTTTGTTTAGGATGAAGTTAAGTAGTGTCAACAAACAAAGTTAACGCTCCTTAAAACAAACTGCCCTGACAGATGGTAAGCTGAATAAAGTAATTCAAGTTTAACACAATGCACATCTGATTGAAATAACAGTTGTACACAAATTTAAACTGTACTTAAGCATGCAATTTTGTTGCAAATTACAACAAAAATAAAACAACCAGAACTCAGAAGCTGAGTGTGTAGTCTGGAGGAAACAAAGACTTTTAAGCTGGAAATAATAGTAAATCTATGTAATTTTCATCTTAAAAGTCTTTGTTTTCCTCCAGGATAACACTCCCTACACTCATTTCCACTCCCTAGTTCTTGCTTTTGGATTAATTATAAAATGACTATTATAAATAGTTAATATATAAGTATTATTCTCAGAAAAAGGTACAAAATATATAATTAGCAAGTACAATTCAAAATATACTAATATTAAATATTTTTATTTAATTATAAATAACTTTAAGGTATTAAATGCACCCTTAAATGGGACACATCAAAAAAAGTTGTACCTTTGAACTATCCTTCATATATTCAGACAGCTTTTGTTACTGCTGTATTATGTTACTTTACTCAGGTCTATTTTGACTGATTTGCTCATAGTCTTGTTCTGTCCTTATCAGTGTATGAATGAATCATAACTATATTACTCACCCTTTCTCTGGATTCTGCCATAATCTCATGTTTGTCGCTCCTGAAACAGTAGGGAATCTTGATGTTCTCCTATTAGAGTCTAAACAAAAACAAATGGAGCAAATGGCTTATACTGCAAATAACCGATAAAAGTTTTCTAGTGCAACAGACTGAGCTTTATCAGTCAATGATATAAATCAATGACTAAATACACAACCAATCTATTTATTTACAGGTGTATGCTTTCTCTCTCTCCTCAATAGGTAGATGTGTGTGTGTGCAGAACTCTACTTGCAATCTCACCATTGCTGTATCCCATACTGAGAAAACATTAGAGCCATTGCTTACAGAGATGCCTGAGATTGGCTGCACTGAAACCCACTGCTGCGTTGTAAATAAAGCACCTATGGTTCTGTAATTCAAAACCCAACATTGCACACATATTCTGTTAGTTCAAAAGTGGTTGACTATAGCTGTGACCATACAAAGAACTAAAATTTAATGATAGCCTTGACAGACAAAGACCCCCCTTATGAAAAAAACTGTGCTTCATTTAGTCATTTTGCAGACACTATTATCCAGCAACTTACAATTGGATTTTTTTAACAAACATTTTGTCAGAGAAAGTTTAAATGTACTTTCATGACTATTTCTTTACACAATTACTCTTAAAATTGTTCTATGTAATAAGATAAATTAAAAGTTTTTTTTTTAATGAAGTTATGTTTTAATGATTAACTTTCTCATCTGATCTGTACAAACCTCGTAGGTGACCTATTTTGATCTCAAACAGGTAAATCTTTCTAATATACCAAACTAGACATTACATTTAAAGTTAATGTTTTAAATGAACCAGAAGCTGAGTGTGTAGGTCTGTAAACTGTTCTGTATTTTAGAATTCAAAATATTGAAATGACAGTGACACACAAGATTCAACTCAGATTAAAGTATTTTAGTTTACCATAAATGCTTGTCAGTACATTAAGCAGTAACCATATTTCAAAGACAATAGAAGTACTAAAATGATAGAAAATATTAATTATAGTGGAGTATTCTCAGAAAAAAGGTACAAAATATATAATTAGGGCAGCACCTTTTCAAAATATACTAATATATACCATTTTTAGGTACTAAAATTATTTATAATAAGTATGTAATCATAAGTATTTTTATAAGCAAGCCAAAGTGTACTTTTTCACAAGAGGACATTGTCTATGGTCACATGCTTTTAGTTGTATAAATTATTCTTGTCAGTTTACAAATGACTGATTCTGCTCATATCTATCTAAGTTCCCTTTTTGTGTATGAATGAATGTACAGCTGTGCACATTAACCTTGATATCTACAGTCATATGATAAAGGACAATGTATTTTGTAGTGCTGTTGGGATCGGAGGGTGTGGGAGAAACCAGAGGGAATCTTGATCTGCAGGCATTTTGAGGTCTAAACAAAAACAAAATGGAGAGAGAGAACAAAAGAGAGATAAGTAAGTCAAAGTTTTACAGTCACTTTATTTACAGGTAGACTACAAGTATTCTGACTACTTATATACAACAAATCTATGAAGGTGCACAGGTGTTATTTCCCATAATTTCTCAAAAGAATGTGTGTGTGTGTGTGTGTGTGTCAATCTCACCATTAGCAGCTGCAGTATCCCATTATAAAGCAATCAATTTCTTGTGAATTATAAATGTACATTGACTGTTGAAAGGTAAAGTGTGTGCATGGAGCACCAAACACTCAACAACATTGCTCACATATTCTGTTATTCATTGTACATTAAACATAGCTGTGACCATACAAAGTCACTAAAATTAAGATAGCCTTGACACCGGACAACATACCCTTATGAAAAAAGAACTGTGCTTCATTGTATTGAATGTGCATAGTGTACTTGAAATCTTAGATTGGATTTTTTTTAACATTTTATTTTGTAAGTTTAAATGTACTTTCATGACTATTTCTTTACACAATTACTCTTAAAAATTGTTCTATGTAATAACGTCAAATTAAAAGTTTTGTTTTTAATCTCATCAATGTTTTACATGATCACTTTAAGATTTATAACTTTAAAATCACTGTTGACTTAACATACTAAATCTTTCTAATATACCAAACTAGACATTACATTTAAAGTTAATGTTTTAAATGAACTACATTGTGTTTGTGAGATCTGTCATGTTATTACAGATTTACCAAAAATCTGTAATTATGAATGATTTCATAGACATGCAGTGACCTACAAGATTCAACAAAAATTAAAGTATTTTTCTTCATTTTTTACCATACATGCTTGTAAGTACATTAAAGTAACCATATTTCATATATATATATATATATATATTATGTATGAAACTACACAAAACCAGTCTTAAGCCCTACTTAAGTGGGTATATTTGTAGCAATGGACAAAAAAATTACATTATGCCAAAAATCATTAAGTATATTCTAAAGTACATTATTTCCATAATAAGTATGTAATCATAATATTTTTATAATATATCAAAAGTGTACTTTTGATCAGTAAGAGGACATTGTCTATGGTACTTCATAGTTGGTATATATTATTCTTGTCAGTTTATCATATTACTTTTGCACTTCAGATTTTATAGCCATATTTGTTGTATCTTTTGAATAGCACAGCTGTCCTAACATTAACCTTGATACATCAATGGAAATTGTAATTATTCAGCTTTCAGATGCGTAAATCAAGGACAATGTATTTTGTAGTGCTGGTTTTGTGGTCCAGGGTGTAAAGGAGGACTTGTTCTATCTGTTGGTGTTGATTGGCTGGTGAAATGTGCTCCTTTGTTGTTGTTTTTGTTGGGTGGAGAGAGAGATACAAAAAGATAAAAATCACTCATTAATTTCTCACCTCATGGTGTTCCAATACTACAAGTCCTGCAGTAGAGATTTTCTTGAAAACCAAATCCATATTTTTAGGCAGAGGAGAGCCAAAGAGAGCAGGCAGATCCTCAAACAGCATGGAGGTCATGTTACTGTAATGCTGCATGAAATAGAAAAAAGGCCATTAGCAGCTGCAGTATAAAGCCATTATAAAAAATAGATATTATAACAGTCATAAATATTAGTACATTGACAGTTGAAATGTAAAACAGTGTATTATTTTATATTATTTTTAACAAATATTTTATACCATAAAAATTTTGAAAACCAATGAAAGCAAACACTTACAGCATATATACCCACATTCTTAAAATGATCTTCTTCTGTGTTCAGAATAGGGTGAGAATTAAGACTAGCACCTTTGGGTATACACCATCCTGAATTAGGCTGGGCAATCAAGACCTGCATACAGACACATGATTTTACAATCTTCAACATGACAAACATTTTCAGTGCGACAATTCAAAAACAATTTAGACAAAAGTATACAAAAAGGCAGTTCAATCTCATCAATACATGAATCACTTTAAGATTTATAACTTTAAAATCACTGTTGACTTACAAATCGAGTCTAAGAAAGCACAACTCATGATTATATTAATTTAATTTCTCCCCCCAGGATAAAGTTATGCTTATCAACGGTTTTGTACATGGCCTGCAGATCTGTCATGTGCTAACAACCAAAAAATCTGTAATTATGAATGATTTCATAGACATGCAGTGACCTACTAACGAAACAAAAATAGCCACATATCTTTTCTTTCATTTTGCGACATACATCTGAGTGTAACCGGTTACAAAAAAATAATAATTTTATATATATATATATATATATATATATATATATATATATATATATATATGTATGTGACCCTGGACCACAAAACCAGTCTTAAGTCGCTGGGGTATATTTGTAGCAATAGCAAAGAAAATGTTTTATGCCAAAAATCATTAGGACATTAAGTAAAGATCATGTTCCATGAATATATTTAGTGAATTCCTACCATAAATATATCAAAACTTACTTTTTGATCAGTAATATGCATAGCGAAGTACTTCATTTGGACAACTTTAAAGGCAATTTTATCAGTATTTTTTTGCACCCTCAGATTCCAGATTTTCACATAGTTGTATCTCGGCCTAATATCGTCCGATCCTAACAAACCATACATCAATGGAAATTGTAATTATTCAGCTTTCAGATGACGTATAAATCTCAATTTCGAAAACTTGACACTTAAGACTGGTTTTGTGGTCCAGGGTCAAATAAAGGGTGGGACTTGTTCTATCTGTTGGTTGTTGATTGGCTGGTGAAATGTGCTCCTTTGTTGTTGTTTTTTTGTTGGGTGGCAGAGTTTAAAGGGATATTTCACCCAAAATTAAAAATGCTCTCATTAATTTCTCAACCTCATGGTGTTCCAAACCCTTAAGACCTTAATTTTTCTTGGGAAAACAAATTAAGATATTTTTGATGAAATCCGAGAGCATATGACACTGCATAGACAGCAACGAAACTACCACGTTCAAGGCCCAGAAAGATAGTAAGAACATCATTAAAATAATCCATGTGACTAAAAAAAATAGATATTATAACAGTCATAAATATTAGTACTGTAATTTTACAGCTGAAATGTAAAACAGGATTATTTTTATATTATTTTTAAATAATATTTTATATTTATAAAATATTTTGAAGAATTGGGGTAAGCAAACAGTCGATGTTTGGTTACCCACATTCTTAAAATGATCTTCTTCTGTGTTCAGAACTCCAGGGTGAGTAAATTAAATAATTTTCACTTTTGGGTAAACTATTACTTTAAAATGAACCACTTTTAATATGAATGCATCAAATTAAGTCATTCTAAGAACTCATCTTTCCAATAAATAATTAACCCTGATCATAAAAAGTACTGAGCAAAAAGTCCTAAACTGAGAAACTGCTGTTTACATGAGTCATCAACAACCTATGAGGAAGTAAAACTACTTGAGAAAAGTCTGTCTAGTTCAAATTGTGTTAGCCTCTATGAAGCAGAACACAGGTCTAATACCAGCTGAAGGAAATACTTTTATTGGGTTTATTTCATAAACAAATTGGTGAAACAACAACAAGAGCATTCATTTCAATTCAATTAATTTTAAGAAAAAAAACTAAACGATAGATAACATGCATCACAAGGTGTGTCTCGGAGTCATCCAACGTGTTTTGTAGATTTGCAAATGGAAAGTTTTGGTTCCTTATTATCATGGCCAGATCAAATGCTGAGACTTCCTAAACAGGAACTGTAATTGTCACTTTATAGGCTACTAGTCTTGGCCTACTTATAAAAGGGTCATGAAAAGAAGAATCAAAATGTTCATGATATTTACACACAGAAGAGGCTACACTGCAATAAAAAACACATACTGCACATTTCAGAACTCAAAACCAGCTCTCAAGTTTAAAATATGAATTATTGTTTGAAATATGGCAGAATAGTGATGTCACTAATTTTAGATGTTGTTCTGTCTGTTAGTGGATTAAAGAACCTACACTTCCAGGAAACCTGGAACATAGATTCCCTACAGATGTGAGCATTAGAAAGGCATGGCTGGAGTTTATCTTTACTAACGCTACTGAGAGACTGAAAGATAATATTTAGTTTGTTCTTCATATTTCACAACGGACAGTTTTGTGAATTATTCTAAACATGCTGCCGTTTTTCACTCTTTAACTAAAAGAGTGCCAAGCATTTTGTTCTCGGAGGCAAGTACATATTTTGTGTGTTTGTAAATGTCAAACTGCTGTTTAACACTAATAAAAAGATTAAGGGTCAGTTTTAGTTTTTTGAGCCAACGCAAACAGTCTTAAAAAGCGTTAAAATTGTACAGTCCGGTTTCCTAAGGATGCGCGGTGATGATTTAGCGCATGATAAGGCATGGACAGAGTTATTTTTGCGCCTGACCTTATTGAATATGCATTTGTAGGAGTTTCCCTTTCAGACTCAAAAGTTATGGGAGGAAAGTATTTAAATGAATCAGCATTTGCACCATTATTTGACGCCCAAAAAAAGCACGTCTTAAACTATTTTGCACTTGAAATGGCTGCAATTATTGTTGCTAGGAGGAGGCACCAGGGAGCGCATGGTAGAAAGGTGAGGATTTTTTTAATGCGTATCATTTTGAACGCCAGAAGAACACATTTCATAATATGCATATCATTTGCCACGCAATGTTATTTTTTTTTTTATTTGTTTCAGGAACTAAAAGACGACTTGGAACCCTCAACTAGGAGTCACGCAATACCAGGTCTATCAAAACTTCTAGCAAACCTTCATTTTTTGACCTCCGTTTTTTTCTTTATTTCTTTATTCTTTATTTGCGTCTATGCTAATCGCTTGATTTACCCCACACACTATGTTTGAGAAAAAAATTGTCATTCTAAAAATATTATTATATTTGTTCTCATATCATATATAACTGTGATGTTCTACAAAACAACAAGCTTTAAAACACTTTCTTACTGCTGAAAATTAGATGATTTACTGTGAAATCCGTTTTCTCTCCGGTACATCACCAGTGTAAGCTTCATGGTGGAAACTTGGTGGAAAAACAGTAGGGGCGTTTTACCCCACTCTACCCTATATTGCGTTGGTCGATATGTAAATGAGATGTTGCGTCTATGTTCTTTGTGCATTGTTAGTAAATCACCCGCAGAAATTTCCATGCCCATCTGCGCTGTTTTGTAGTTTTATTACAGTTTGTTACCGTTGCTATTATTAACCATTTACACAATGTGTCGCTAGTCGTTTACTGTCTTTGTCTTTTAAGAAATAAGTAAACGGTTACGTTTATGCTGCTTTGCATTGCAAATGATTGTGTTGTTTCTGATCTGGGCTCAAACATACACATCTCGATCACAGCGCTTGCCACCTCAAGCATCAAAACACACAACATCAGAATCAGAATAAAGGAGGCCGTGAAAACGTTAAATAAATAAATAAAATTAGCCAATCACAGCAAAGCAAGCTTATTTCCACTTCCATTAACTTTTCAAGGTAATGCCCCTTGAAATTGAATGTTTTCCACAGAGTCATAATGAGATGGAAAATATTTTTTTTCTTCTACAAATATTGAGCCTTTTTTGAAAAAAATAAAAACATTTTGCTAAAAATTTTGCAGAAAATTAAAAGCCTGAAACTGCATTTCATGACCGCTTTAACCTCAGCCTGAGAAACAGATTAAACTAAGCACTATTCTGCAAATTCACTATTCTATTCATGTTCTTGAATACAGGGTTATGAGGACGCAGGTCTATAATCACATGGATATTACAGCATAAATATGGTTTGTGATGACCCCTCCCTGTGTTCTTGTAAAACAGAAGTCTTAAAAACTTAGCAGTGTTTTTTTTTATTAAAATTGCCAGTAGTTTAATGTGTTGGGTAGGTTTAGGGTGGCCAACATCACTCATGTAGAGTGACAGTCCTGCAATTTTAATCCAGCATTGATAAAAACTCACATTTAGTAGCACTTACACATTGATTAGCTGGTTCAGGTGTACCTGAATTTGGCTGGAGTGAAACTCTGCTGGACTGTGGCTTTTCAGGACCAAAGTTGGCCAACCCTAGTTTAGGGTAAGATAACAGAAAATACTTTGTATAGTATAAAACCATTACGCCTATGGAGAGTCCCCATAAACGTTCATGCATTTAGCAGAAGCTTTTTTTGACAACATATACAAGTATGTGTGTGCAATTTAGCCAAGTTTCTACAGAAGCATATTTCCCAGCTATGATTCTGCCACTGTAAACATTCAGTCTGCCGATGTTGTCAAGAGATACAATTCAACAGGACAAGTTAGTCTAGTATTCAGCCATTTTGAGATAATACTCACCAGCCGATACGAGCTCTTAGCCAATTAACAGTAGCATTTCATTTACATGTAAGTTTGATATCTAATCATGATAAATCATAAAATACTTAGTACTTCAAAAATACCACATGTGCGAAGAAAATTGTCATTTTCTAGAATTGACTGCCGCTTTTTCAATTTCTCATAGGAACTTCGATGTATTGTGTGTTGTAACGCGTAACGCATTGTTTTGTTATTCATTACGCTGGATTTCTCCACAAACATGGAACTAACATTTTTCTTTACAAAACGAAGGGCAAAGGATGCGCATTGTATGACATGACTGATGATTTGCGTATTTTAACGCCAAGCCCTAACGTTAGATCATTCTAGGGAATAGTAAAACAACACTGTACTTTTGTAGCCATTCTCCTCAAGTAGTAACGTTATTTACTAGCAGATTGTATCGCTATCGCTATGTATGGCTATCGCTATGTATGGACAATACGCAGACTTTACAACCAACAATTGCAACTTTTTAGGCCCACTTCTGAATTATTTACTGACACTGACAAACACACAAAAAATAAGGCCTAAACAATAGCCCAAAACTCATCACTGGTGACTATGATAATGAACGAAATACAATCATTCATCAGAAATTGATCACCTCCGTCTTGGAGGCTGCTACTTCCCGATCCTTGCTGTCTCATGCAAGATAATATTTCTGAAAACCCAAATTGTAACGTTACCCCAAGTGTACAAATAGTTAATATTAAACAATGGATAGGACTCCGTTAAATGTAGTGGATATGTCTGTAACTCTTTACTCACTGTACAAGCAACCGCCAGCTATCGTTAGCTGGCTTATCCCTCAGCTAATGTCTCCCAGTCGCGTCTTCGCTTTGATTCAGCTAAAATCGTTGTAACACGGCGTCTCTGTAAAATCGTTGTAACGCCAGTTCTCCAAAAGATGATTTCTCGAAGCTTACAGCGCATTGATCTGTGTCGGTTTCTCGAGGAACTGGCCTGATTCGCCCCTTGGTGGAACTACGATCACACGATTGTTTACAATTCTGCAAGGCCAACGGGAAGTGGGAGAACTGGAATTATCGCGAGAGATGTTCGAGTTTCCCGAACGTTCGTGGATCCATCTGGAGACTCATGAAGGAACTGCAGGGGCTGATGGAAATAGGCGATATATATATATATATATAGTCAGGTCTAGTCAGGTTTCTTTAGGAAATTTGTCTATTTCATTTAGGTGGGACTATTCCTCCATATTGTGCTTTGCAGTTTCTCTCATTCATAAGTATAAGAGAGAACCGTCTTTTTGCATTTCTATAGTCTTTGTTTTAAATAAAACACTAAAAACGATTAAATATTTTTATTTACCTGCATGCCATGTGATCATTAATCAACATCAAAGAAACTGTGAACATGAAAATGTGATAGATCATTATTTAAATATTTATTTTAAAATATTAGGAGTACTTAAAGTAAATATATTTGGTGAATAAGCTTTAGATGACTAAAAGTTGTGTAATACCTGCATTACATGTAACTAAGAAATAACATGAATATGTGCATTTTAATTAGTTATAATTAATAATACATGGTTTAAAACTTACAGAGTAATAATAAAAATAAAAATGAATGTGTTCATCAGTAGTTGATGCAATGTTGAAACCCTTTTTAAACCTGAAATGATTTTTGTAAATCCAGCGGTCAAATGCTGTTGCCACCCGACTAATGACTGTTCTTTGTGTGAATGTCCACAAAACTGGACTATATACATATATAATATTTATATGATCGGTAGGCTATTTTAAAAAAGGAACATTTTAAAGAGAAAAAAGAGAAATTAGGGAGAATCAATGGATTATGAATAATTTATTGCTATTGTGAGAATAATATGTAATAATGTAATCCATAAAAAAGTAACTGTAGTCTGATTAAGAGTATTTTAACAAGTATTTTTTAAATAATAATTGTAGGATTTTTTTTAATAAAAAACAATAAAATAGGGTAAGGGTTAAACATTGTAATAAAAGTGTATAATACAACAAGTTGACAAATACCAATGCCAAACTAAGTAACAAATAAATGTTAAAAATAAACCAAATTCTATGACACTACACAATTTTATTGTATTTGTTTGATCTAGTCCACATAAGGACATGATTCACGGCTCAGAATAAGCCAGCGTAAATGGACAAAATGTGTTAGCAATGGATTATTAGATGATATACAGTATATGCTTCTTATAAATATAAGAGAATGCTTATTAGAATAGAATATGCTTATAAACGGCATACAACACCTGTACATAAAAGACACAAGGAGCACTTAAAATTGTCCTCAACCTAATTTATTTAAAACAAAGCAAATAAACAGTAACGAGAAACAACTACTAGTTTAAGGACATAAACTTAAAATGAACATTAAAACTGCCATGGAGTCAAACCTACTACAGTTATGTCAAGGCAATAAATATGACTGTTTTAAGCAATTTATGGAAATGAAAACTATTCTAAGACCAATTGTGACTTTACTTTAAAAAGAGCCATTACATCACCATGCCAAAATACAAAGGATTTTTCAATATTAAACACCATGTTTCGGTTTATTCTAGGGCTGCACAATATTTTGCATGCGATAGTCATTTACCGCTAATCACAGAACCGACTATCACATGCAAAATAACATGCAGCCCTAGTTTATTCTAATAATGATGTCTAAAAACACATTATTTGGGACAGTAATATAAATGTGAAAGCATTTTTGAACAGTGCGGTTATCCTGCGGCAGTTTTGGACTGCCTTTATGTGCATGACAATTCAACTTTATCAATCATGTAAAACATTGTTATAGGAGTAAAATACTGTTCAATCTCTCTTCTGTTCTGCATAACAACTGATCATATATACACACACACCGCTCTCACACACTGCTGCCGCTGCCCGTGGCTTCCTCCTCGCCTTTCTTCAGTCTTTTTTTGGCTCTCATCTCGTTCATGGCTTCCTCAATGGAGCGAGTGTCTCTCTTATTAGCCACAGGGACTGTAACAACAAGACAACAAACATGAATCTAAAAATCAAGGCAAAAGCTGCATCCTCTGGAGGTCACATATGTTGGCCGCATAGAAACAAATGACAATATTTTACACATCATGAGGAACAACGGCCAATTTTACTACCATTACTTTTCTTAAAAGAGATGTATTTATAACCTTGCAGTGTTTTAACTTGTAATGTTGTGCATTGGGCAGTCATAACTTAAAAGTTTTTATTTTCCAGATCCCATTTTTCTGTCTCACCATCCTGTTGCAAAAAGTAATGCTTTTTTACTTTGGTGTTTTTCCTGTTTGACTTTATAGTCCTTTATGCTATTAAATATGTATGCCTTTGTTAATTCATTCATTTTTTAGGGGATTCAATCTAGACGATTATAATTATGCTCACCACAGCCATATACCAGGTTGGCTTGAAGCGTGTGGGCGGCATCTTTAGCAGCAGATGTTCCAATCAGATGGCTGTATTTGTCTCTGTAGTTTGAATTGGGTGACGCAGGCCTCTTCTGAGTGTGACTGGCCTCTTCCATCTCCAGTGCAGCCTGTTCCTGAAGAGAGCAGTAAAACAATTACCCAACTTAAATATGGTGTTTTGAGTATTAAAATACTCAAAGATATCCAATTAGGCAGACATGAACTTACAGAAATATTAACTCAAAGCACAGTGTTCCTGTGGCTCAGTGGTAGAGCATTGTGTTAGCAGTGCAAAAGGTTGTGGGTTCAATTCCCAGGGAACACTCATACTGATGAAAACATATATAGCCTGAATGCACTGTAAGTCACTTTGGATAAAAGCGTCTGCTAAATGTAAATGTAAAGCAAAGCTCTCCAAGATTATGAAACGACTTTCTCTCCTTATCTTACTTCTTTGAGGTTTTGAACATGTTCTTGCACAGCATTCAGGATCTTACCTTTAGCCGACGTCTCTGCTCAGCTTTCTGCGGGTCCCACTCTTCACCCTTCCGATAAGCCTCCAGTTCTTCATCTGATGGCGCAAACTCCTACATTACAAAACACATACTCAATCAAACACACTAAATATTAATGCAGAGAGCACCACAGGCCAGAGGAGAACTGGTCCTCTGACTGAGTTTGGCTTCTCCTGTTGAATTGTATTTTTCACTGTTGCCTTTTGACTTGCTCAGTTGGGGTTTAAAAGACCACTGATACTTAGGCTGATGATACACAGGGCAATTTTTAGCAATGCTTCCGGGCAATTTTGGTTAACAGGGCCCATGACCGATCTAATTTATCTAGATAGAAATGTGTTACTTATATTCAGTGAAAAACTACCCAAGCAACACTGCTCAAAAAAATGACTGAAATGACAATATGAAAAAAAAGTAAACAAATACACTGCATTGAGCTGACAACGACACAATTGTCTATTGTAGAGCTGTTTTACAGATGACATTGAAGTAGTTTCATTAATACATTTATTCTGCATAATTAACATCATCGTTTATTCAAATATCACAGCTGTCGCTGCTGATTTATACTTCGTGTTGTACCTAAAATCACTGTGGTAAACTGTTATTTTAGTATAAATTATATACTATTAAAGTATTTATTGGGTTAGCTTTTGTATGTTCAGGATTCCTTTTAATTTTAGAAATGTTATGTACTTTTGTCATTTTTATTTCCTTATTTTTGTTATTTATTTTATTTTTGTACATCAAATTAATCTTATTTCATTTAGTTGCCAAAGCAACATTTCTAATTTTCATTTATGTTCCTTTTAAAGGGATAGTTCACTTACGAAAATGAAAATTCTGTCATTAATTACTCTCACATCGTTCCAAACCCGTAACACCTTTGTTTATGTTCAGAACACAAATTAAACATTTTTGATGAAATCCGAGAGCTTTCTGACCCTGCATAGACAGCAATGCAGAATGTAGTAGTTGCGTTGCTGTCTATACAGGGTCAGAAAGCTCTTGGATTTCATAAAAATATCTTAATTTGTGTTCCAAAATGAACGAAGGTCTTACGGGTTTAGAACGACATGAGGGGAGTAATTAATGAGAGCATTTTTAATAAGCTGAATAATGACACTACTGTCATTTGTCCGAATTTTACGTAATTTCATAATTGTTGCCCTTTGCAAAATTAACAGTTATTGCCTATTTCTTACTGTCAAGCTGCTTTGGAACAATCTGTATTATATAAAGCGCTATATAAATAAATATGACAAAATAATTAAAACATTTCATTATACAGAATACTAAACACAAGGAAACACATTTACAAAGATCCTTGTGAGAGGAAATTGTGCAGTGCATACTAACCTTTTTAAACAGAATAACATATCTGCTCTCTTCGTCCTCACCAAAAGAAAATGATGCCAGTCCAGCCACCTCAGCCACATCATGCCTAAGACAGATGGAGGCATTTAGCACAAACTGTACTAAAACAGGAAAGCAGGTAGTCCTGCCTAAAACTCATGCCACTGGTTAAATAAGTAGTTAAAAGAGAGTAGTGGTTTGTTTACTTATAGTTATCTTTTATATTAAACTAGAATAGCAGTACGTATTTAAAATAAACATATTCTAACATTATTTACAATGCACTTTTGTAAACCAAAGCTGATAAGGCTATTCTGGAGAACATAAAGTTTAACCTAAACCCAGACAATGAACTGGACAATCTGAAATATCTTGATACGAATATAACACAGTGTTGAACTCACAATATGCTTCTCTCGATCTTGCCCATTGGGTCATATTTCTTCTTCTGCAGAGCACTGTCCTGAATTAACTCTGACACCTCCTTCTCCATCTAATGGAAAACCACACGGATTTTCAGAAACATAAGCTCACTATGTCACAAGATCATGTTTATGTGGGACAAATAAAGTCATACGTTATACCTTTTTCCTGAACTCTGTTTTCTTTCTCTTCTCATTCTCCTCAATCTTCTTCAGTCGGGCAGCTTGTTCTGCAGTTACAGTAAGGGCAAGAGAGGAATCAGAATACATCGCAAAATTAGAAAAAATATGCCTCATGTATGTGAACTGTCAGTGAAAAATGAAATAAATGCATTATTAAACGTCATTGTTTATGACAATGTTGTTGCTGCAGTAAATCTCAACTATTATTACATGACTGTGTGTAAACATCTGTGTGTAGCTTCCTCTTGTTTTTGCTAATTTCGAAAGTCACTTTGCATAAAAGCCTGTGTGCATCAACACAAAGCACGGCCTATATATGAAGCAATTTAATAAATTACATGTATAAAATTACATAAACAAAACAACTATGACGTCTAGAGGCTTTTCAACGGGCAAACGTGCAGAAACATGACGTATGTACTAGCATCGATCATTTCTCAGGCGGTGATTGGCTCTTTTTATTACAGCGTTAGTGTCGCAGAGGGCACTCGGATATTTCTTAAGTTTCACTTGAAACCTACAATCACGCCCAGTTTCATTTTCTGAACTATAAGGAAGTGTATTTGTAGGATGAAAACGTTCTACCTCTAGCTTTCCGTCGGCTTTCTTGGTTGTGAACGGTTGGAGGCTTTTCCATCGAGCTCAAGATCGAGCCTAGAAGGTCCGCCATCTTTGGACTGTCTGTTTTTCACCGGAAGCTCGCTGCATGCTGCGTTCATGAAGTGGTATTATGGGTAATGTCGTCCAACCACAGGATTTCACAAAGACGTCATTAAGTGTAATCTTCATATATATATATATATATATATATATATTCCACATAGGAATCTAAGTGTTGATTCATTAAAGCATTATATTGGCTTTACAGCGATTTACATAATCTCAGTGTAGATTAATGATTGTTTATTAATACCATATTTGTGATTCACATTCAGCAGTATTTTTGTTTATTCTGGAATTGTCTTCTGCTCATTTATTCGCATTTTAGAAATGTAATTTCTCAATGGAATATTTGTAGTAATGATCAATCAATTAACATTTTGTTACTTCTTGGTGCATGTTGTTTTAAATGTTTAAAACAGTACAGCTACAACTGTTATTAACTAATTAAGCGTAATTTAAAACAGTTTAATTTAATTGACTAGTTTTATTCAGATTGCATAATTAGTTTGTTGTTTCTGCATAGCAAGCAAATGATAAACAACAAAATGGTCAGTCTTTTAAATTCTTTACTTGATGAAAGTTACAATAGCAGGATTTTTACAAATCTAGGCTTTGTTTGTTTGATACTGCTCTTCATTAAAAACAAAAATACTATGCCTTACATACGAGGAAGAAAATATCAAGTTGTGTTTAGTTTCATTGCTCCTCAGACCAGAAAATGAATTCTGAAATACCAATTATATCATTTAATACATCACAACAAGCTATATGGTGTGGTAGTGGCTTTTACACACTACATTATCTTTATTACAACACAATTTCCAGTTAATTGTGCTCAACATTAGCAAACATCAAATTTTGCAAACTGCAAAACAGTCCTCTATGGTAGGACATATTGGGATCATAAATATTTTGCTCACCATGTTGTGCACCTTGGTAAGAATCTGAATTATGAAATAAAGATACAATCTATTCTTTCACTCAGAATACAGGTTCAGCATCTGTATTGACGAAGATTCCTCACAACTACATCTGTTGACAGGTCAGTACAGCTGTTGACCTTTAAGGAGGAAACATTAGTGTGGGGGTGGTGGGGGTGGGGTACATAAATATACATTTAAAACTAAAAGAGCGATATGACTGGTGTGAACAGTCCCTTCATTCATTTGAATTTGTATTTTAGCTAGTCAGTCCAAATTGTCTTCACAGTCGCAACCCAGTTGGTAAAGTGGTTCTGTTACCAATCATCAAAAACAGAAACTATACTGGTAAACCGGATGTGGGAGAGAAACATGATGCGGGAATATGGCCTGTGCGGTCCACAGATGACCTTCAGGGCAAATCTAGGAGTCAAGGAAATAGATCTTGTAGAATTTGTTCATCTGCTCCAGGAAGATGAAGGTGAGAACTGTGTGTGGTCCGAGACGAGCATAATAAGGAGTAAAACCCTTCCACAGACTGAAGAATCCTTCCTTCCTCATGACTGTCGCCAATACATCCTACAAAAAGAGAAAGTGAAAAAGAATGAGAAGGTAAAGTGAGTCCATACAAAGCTGGGACACCCGGTTATATACAAGGGTTTGCAACTTTACAAGTAAAGTTCTGACATAAGGCCCATTCGAGCTACAGAGGTGGCAATATTTAATACTTCCAAGTTATATCCTTCAAATAATTCATCCATGACCTACACTTGTCTATTGTCTTTTCAACCTCTTTGCTTCCAAAACTACTATATCGTTTTTGTTAATATTCTGAATTAGATTTGACTTTGTATATTTTGTTAATTTTAGTATTTTTGTTGTGTTTTGTCACTTTTATTAGTTTTTGTTGCTTTTAAATGTCTACTCTACATAGTTCTGAATTTTTATTTTGATCATGTTTAAGTTGTTTAGTGTCATGTTAAACTAAATGAAAGTGAAATGTTGCCTTGAAAACTAGCTGAAAGAACAATAAAAAAACAACATTATTTTAGATTTTATTTCAGTTAACATTTATTTTATTTCAAGTAACAGTCCAGGTAAAACAATCCATGTGACATCAGTGGTTCAACCGTAATTTTACGAAGCTATGATAATATTTTTTGTGTGCAAAGAAAATTACGGTTGAACCACTGATGTCACACGGACTGTTTTACCGATGTCCATCCGGACTACATTTCTGGGCCTGGGAATATTTAAGTCTCATTGCTGTCTTTGCAGGGTCAGAAAGCTCTCAGATTTCTTAAAAAATATCTTAATTTGTGTTCCAAAGATGAACGAAGGTCTTACGGGTTTGGAACGACATGAGGGTGAGAAATGAATGACAGATTTTTCATTTTTGGGTGAACTATCCCTTTAACTATAACATAACTCTGATCGGTGTCACTGATTACATATGGATTCAGTGATAATGTGCAAGCAACTGCATCTAACACAATTACACAGAGTACTTTCAGCAAAACAGAATTATATTTCTATGTTTGAGTCACAATTGCCACAAAATCAGAAAAATAAAAGCCCTTTGACATTCTGATGGGACTGACTATTGCACAACTCAACCATAACACTGGTACTGAAAACGTCATGCCGTCCCGACCTGCGGATCACGTTACTGTTAGTACTGTTGCACTAATACCTGCAACCCAGCGCAAACCAATTGTTTACTGTTTCTCTAGGTTTCCTCCAAGACAAGAGGTTTCACTGAAACTTGATCCATTTCTGACGTTCTCCATGCATCAGTGTGACCGAAAGGTCACAACTCCAGCAGTCTGAGATCAGTTGCTTAAAACAGATAGTGTAACAGGGAAAAATAGCAAGAGATTGAGTACGAGTTGAAAACTTACCAAACCATTTTTGTACTCGGGCTTTCCATCAATCATTCTCATGTTCTGGATTCTTTTCAAAAGAAGGAGATATATGTCAGCATTAAATATTAAAACATTTCTACAGAAAACAAACAGAATCAGCAGAAAGACGTTTAATGTTTTGAGTCTTCGGTTTTAAGTCAGGTGCCAGTTAATGAGTGAATCATTTGTTATGTGTAATCTTATCTTTCAGTTTTGCATCCAGTTATACTTGATGACAACGGGCCTTTATTATGATATACATTTTGGTCTGTTTTTGGTCACCTTCATTCGCTTTCATTTCATATATACAGACTGTGCATTCTGTGATATCAGCCACCCTTTTCTCTTCATATGAGCAGCGGTATTATTCATTTAAAAAAACCTTATCATTTGACAACTAGCATAGCATATGTAAGATAAGATATAACATAAAAAATAATCATGCTCCCTTAGATCTGTCACTTAGCCTAATAATCATTTCCAGAATTTACAACCCTAACCAGAAGACAACTGAACAAAACATGTGCGGTCAGTTAGTTATCTGCATTGACCTGTACTCATCATTCCACCAATGTTAGATTTTGATATTTGTGGTACTCAAAGCACACTGATGCACAATTTCTGAGCACAATTCAGCAGTATTAATTAATTTAGTGAATGTTTAGATCGGTTTTCGCAATAGTGATACACCTGGCATCAAGTCAGTTCCATATATTCTGTATACAATTCTGTAAACCATATAGCAAATAAATAGTGACATAAACGATGAAGCAAAATCTCTAACGATACACACTTTATATCATCACCATAATATTGGCATACCACCCAATATCATGATTGTCTAGTAAGACGTCACAGGAATGAAAAGTGATTGTACCTGGTCTTAACAATGTCTACCGGCATGGAGGCAGCAGTGGTGACCAGTCCACTGATCATACTGGCACAGAAATGACACAGGATATTATCTCTCAAATATCCTGCACAGAACAAGAGTGATGGTGAAGTTCACTGCAGCACATTTCAATTTGAACTCATTCAGAAGAAGAACATACATAGAATGATACACTTAGAGTAAATAAATAAAAGTTCACTACCATCCAAATCTGGTATTAGCTAGATTTTCTAGAAGGGATGACAGTACAAGCTTGTGACTGATAGAGCTGGGTAGTAACTAATTACATGTAATCTGGAATACGTAATCAGATTCCAAAAATGAAGTACTTGTAATTAGAGTAAATTACATTTTAAAATGCTCTTAATCAGACTACAGTTACTTTATGGATTACATATTATTCACACAATAGCAAAAAATTATTCATAATTCAGTGATTCTCCCTAATTTCATCTTACATTTTCCTTTCTAAAATAGCCTACCGATTATATACATTCAGAAAGTCCAGTTTTGTGGACATTCACACAGTCATTAGTCAGGTGGCGATACAGCACTTGACCACTGGATTCACAAAAATAATTTCAGGTTTATGTTATGTCTTTGGAAGGCTTTTGTTTTTCAAATTCATATGTTCACATTATTTTATATTTACATGTAATGCAGGCATTCCAAACATTTTATATTTCCAAATATACTTTAAGTATATACTTTAAGTACCCCTGAGATTTTAAAATAAATATTTAAATATTCAAGTATCACATTTGCATGTTCACGGTTTCTTTGATGTTGATTAATGGTTACATGGCAATTTTATTTGTAAAGGTTTTATTTTAATTTCTATTTTAAAACTGTGCCTGCGTCCCAATGTGCATAATATCCATCCTAAATTCTATGTAATAATAGTAATTTTCAATACTATTTACGTCAGGTAGCGTGGATAGTATGCACATTGGGACGCAGGGAATGTCTATAGAAATACAAAGACTGTTCACTCCTATACTTATGAATGGGAGAAACTGCAACACGCAATATGGAGGAATAGTCCCACCTTCTAAATGAAAGAGCCAATCGCTGATTGGAAAAATCATTCACTGTAGCGCCCGTTAGAAACTCCGGTTCCCATAGAAACCTAAGGCTAGACACGCTGACGCCATGTGCATTCATAAGCTGCGTTATGACTGTGCATACGCATTGGCTGGTCTAGCCTGAAAAAATAAGCTTTTAAGAAACATTCATAGGGCACTGTTAGCTTTTCATTAAACTCACAAGCCCCCTACAGTTCCTTTACAAACCCTAGTTTGGGAAACCTTGATGTAATGTAATGTTTAATGCACTTCATTTTGTAAATTACAATGAATGGAACAAGTTCTTACTCTGCATTTTTTACATCTTTATGGTACAAGATAATCCTATATAAATCAATGTGATAAACCAAGTTAAGTCAAAAGTAATCTAAAAGTAATCCAAAAGTAATCTGATTATCTTACCTAAAACGTGTAATGTAACAGATTACGTTACGGACTACAATTTTTGTCATGTAATCTTTAATCAGTAACGAACTACAATTTGTAAGTAATCTACCCAGCTCTGGTGACTGATAAGACAAAAGAAGGCTCATACCAGAGTCCAACAGTGCTTGTTTGGACTGGGAATATGAAGCAAGTTGGGCTGCGTTCACAACAACTGCTCTAGCCATGGTGGGTATGCAACCCTAAATTAAAAATAAAACAATACACATATCATTACATATATACAAAGTTTCTGCAGGCTTTATCAAGGTAAATTAAAGACTTTAAGACAAAGTGAAGAACATTTATGGGAAAATCTGAAGGGAACACAATGTGTTTTCTTAATGTAAATGTGTACATGACTAGGATGCACACTGTGTCTGAGTTATATTAGCAAGCCTTAACAATATAAAAATAAAACTTCCTTTAAATCTTAATTACATTTTTAATACATTTCACAAAAACAATAGCTTAAGCTAGAATAGCTTTGCTCCAAATATCTTCTGATCACTGACTGCAAAAATTGCCTTGTTTTCAGAGTTCAAATATCTAAAGATTCACTTGAAAATCAAAATGACATAAGATAATGATGTCTTGTCTTCTGAAAAACTGGACAAAATGAAGCCAGGTTATGATTAAATCAAGAATAAATATCTGCTAACGGAAAAGCTTGTTTTCAATGACAGTTATTTTAACTCAATTTTGTTTAGTTTCTTAGAAAACAAGACTTTGTATCTTCAGTTTGCAAGTAAATGTATATTGATTTAAGTATTTTAAGACAAAAAGACTGAAGCAAACATTCATTTTTTAAAGTGATTGCAACATTTAATGCCATGACTTTATTAATTTAAGGCCTGGTTTCACAGACAGGGCTAAAACTAAGCCAGGATTAGGCCATAGTTCAATTAGGAGTAATTTTATAAACGTGCCTTAGAAAAAAAACATTACTGGCGTGCATCTTGAAACAAAACAAGGGTACTGGTATATTTAAAGATCAGTCAGTGCAAGTTTCTTAAAGTTAACACAGCTCAGATTTACATTTTAGTCTGGGACTAGGCTTAAAGCCAGGCTGACACTGTGCGATTTTTTAAAGTCCTTTAGGATTGTACTTGTCAGACTGTACGAACATGATGACCATGTCGCACTGTGGGATCTCAATTGTCATTAATGTCAGACTGTACGACAGTCAAGATGCATTAAAAACAGGTGCGCACAAGAAAACTTGTCTGGAGTTTTACATTATCAACCCACACACATCCAGTGACTGGGAGTTGCGTTGCCGAAATGTTGGCTATCATGAAAAGTATATGAACGGCGCCAATACCGGCGTATTTAAGAAGAATAGTGTATGCAGCTCTACACACCCACATGAAAACAGTGGCACAACCAGTGTTTATATATAAACAGCAACATATCAGATGAATTCCGTGAGCGGAGGACGGGAGCTCCGGAGATCATGGCTAATAGAATAATTATCTAGCATTAATTCTGCTCATAGCTTGTCTTGACAAATTAAGACAGTTTGAGTTTCACCGTAGTCACACTGCAGGATAGTGTGTCAAATCTTCTGACACTGCCAAAATTTCGTCAGAGGTGAAATTTGATCGCAACAGCCATTAATCGGCTGTCGGTGAACATGTCAAACCAGCGATTAAAGACTACAGATTTTAGCCTAGGATTATAGGAATCTTTTAGAATTTTCAAAATTTGTCTCAGATGACCAAATCATGGCCAAAATATCACAGTGTGAGACCGGCTTTGTCTGTGAAAACAGGGGTAAGACTTTCAGCTCTGATTTAAGACCTTTTAAGGCCTTCATTTGTGCTAGGGCTAATTAAGAACCCTTTAAGACCTGAAAAAATAAAATCACATAAATTTAATTTCAGAATAGTAAAGCAAACATACAGGAAAACGCTCCGGTTACTATGGTAACCTCGGTTCCCTGAAAGCGGGAACGAGACATCACGGAGATTACTCCGTTATGGAAACTCCTTCCCTCCAACCTTTCCTGAAGACCTATTGGCTCACGCCAGTCAATGACTGGCCAATTGTCGCGAAGCATGCAAATATGACGAGCTCGAGAGGCAGTATAAATGCAGCGCCCGCGACAATACGTCAGAATCTGAACTGAACGCCGCTTGGCTGAACTAGCAGCGATCACGGCGATCACCGTGATGTCTCGTTCCCTTTCAGGGAACCGAGGTTACCATAGTAACCGGAGCGTTCCCTTTCAAGCTGTCACGAGACATCACGGAGATTACTCCGTTATGGGAACGTTATTCAATCCCGCCGTGAGAGGCTACGGACAGCCTGAACCAGTTACACAGCGAAAGCATTCCCACCAATAACAGAGCTCGTAGGGGCGGGCTCACAGCTGATAGATGGAGATAAGCCAATGAGCGCCTACACCTCAGGTATACAAAATTTGCATATCTGGCAAGTGACTGCATGGGCTGCGCTGAGAGCAGGGCAGAACACATCCAGCCATAGCAGTATTATAGGAGCTATACAGAGTTAACTGTGTTTGAGCAGCATACCATAACATGACCATGTCCGCGGCACTGTACAATGTACTGTACAAGCAGCACCTCCCACAAAGGTAACTTAGCAACATGAATTAGTTACTCACCGACCGCTCTTGGGAGGCTAAGGACTGAACGTCCAGCTTGTAAAACCTGGCGAAGATATTCTGCGAAGACCACCGGCTGGCAAGCAATATCTTGAATACACATACATCTCAACCACGCTAGGTGGAACGATAGCCCTCAATGCACAGAGGGAATTTCCAAACCTTGGGTTGTATATGCCTCCTTGATAGCGTCCACAATCCATTGTGACAGACTCAGCTTCGATACGGCTCGGCCGTTCGTACACCCACCATAGCATCCAGAAACTGGATCGATTGCCGAAAACTGCTTGAACGGTCAATGTAAAATCTCAAAACACTGACGGGGCAAACTGCAGTCTGGGCGTCCGCACTCTGTGAGGGCGATGATTTAGTAGCAAGGGCTGACGGCGAACCGTCTCCGTCCTTTCGAAGGGGGTAGACAGTGATTTAGGCACGTATTCCAATCTCGGCCGGAGAGTGACACTGCAGTCCCGGGACCGAATCGAATGCAGTCGCTGTCCACAGAAAAAGCGTGTAAATGCTCTATGCGCTTAGCCGAAGCGAAGGCCAGAAGGACTGTAGTTTTAAGGAATAGCTCCTTCAAACCTACAGATGTTAAAAGCCCAATGGCTGCAATGAGAGAGCTCTTACCCCACTTCCTGGTCCCAGAGCGGAAACGAAGTGGACATGGGGATGTAGTCTTTTTGCGAGCGATTGCCCGCTCTGCGAACGGACACGGCAATGGCCGCGACATAGACTTCAGTGTCGATGGTAACGATCCACTATCCAGTCTGTGCAGCGGAAACTCAGAACATACGGTGCAAGTAGTCAGGTCGATATGAGCGGACTCCTTCACAAACACTCCCATTTGAAGCATACAAACGTTTTGTACAGGGTTTTCGCGCTCCCATGAGCATGCGAGACTGTAAGGCGCCCCTCTCTGATACCCCTGAAGCGATCACACATGATGGCTCTATAGTTTCAGGTTCGACCTGGGATAGCATATATTTCCTGCCGGGGAACGGCAAGGCGGTGCCTCCAGCAGTTCCGTCAAGTCTGGGAACCCAGGCTGGATTCAGGCGATGAGTATCCCTGATGCTCGCTCCACCCTGATCTCTCATAACACCAGCGGTAACATTCCTTGATCGGAGGAAATGCATACGGGCTAGCTGCTGGTCAGCGTGATGTCAGCGGGGAGTGAAGAACAACAGGCAATGCGTGTTCTCGCTCTGGCGAACAGATCCACCTCCGCTCTCCTTAAAGATTTATGTATGAAACCACAGACGTGCTGTCGGTGCGAATCAGTACATTTTGCTGGTCCAGCTGTGGCTGAAAATCCTTTAGAGCTAAGAAGACTGCTTCCAGCTCCAGGCGATTTAAGTGCCACTGGCTCTGAGGTTCCAGCTACAGTCCCAAGCTGGCATTTCCTCGCACACTACTTCCCAGCCGCTGTAATACCCTCAACTGAACAGAGCTGCCCTGCCTGAAAGGCGCAGGGAAGACAATTGGCGCGGCTCGATCTCGCGAGGCTGGATTCATCTCCACGCGATCTCACGAGAGGCAGGCTCTCATCCCACGCGATCTCACGAGAGGCAGGGTCTCATCCCCACGCGATCTCGCGAGGCGGGTTCTCATAGCTTAGGGACTCTAAGTGAATAAACAGAGAGTCTATGTGGCTGATAAGCGTATCCAGGGACCGAGCTAAAATCAGCCAATCGTCCAGATAGTTGAGGATGCGCCTTCCGCTCGATCTGAGTGGGAAGTGCTGCATTGATGCACTTTGAAAGTGCGTGGGGCGGAGCAGCCCGGACGGGGAACAGAGTATTGGAGCTGTGCTTCTCCTGACAGTTGACAGCTATTCAGAAAAACCGTCTGAGTATGCGGTGCTATCCGAATGTAAAAGTGCGTCCTTTAAATCCACGGACGCAAACCAGTCCCCGGGCGGTCGCGCCAGGATCTGCTTAGCGTTAGCATCCTGAACGGACGCTTTCCAAGCGCTCTGTTGATGGGTCTGAGATCTAGAATCGGGCAGAGTCTACCCTCTCTAGGCACCCCAAACAGCGGCTGGACAAAAACAGCCGCCCGCCTGTTCGCTGAAAATTGCTCTATTGCTCCTTCCCGAGCAATTGTATAGCTCTTGTTAGGATAAGGGCATTTCGAGTCAGTGTTAGAGACTATGCCACGCCATTGAAACGGGTGGTCTGTGTCTGAATTGAAGGGTGTACCCTCGCTCTTATGCAGAGCAGCCAGCGTGAGATTCTTGGAATCGCTTCTCACGCGCTCATGAACTGACACAGCGGCTACAGCGGCTGGCAGCTATAACCCGTGTGGGGCAGTGGGTCCGGTCGCTAAGGGAGGCGGCGGCGGTGGTGACTGAGCGAGGAGGAAGCTCCTCGTGCAAGCGTATGCTTTAATGAACACACCGTCCCACACATTTTACAATTTTGAGACAGCTTGAGGGCTCCTGCACTGGTCGTGGTGCCTCTTCCCGGGTCTCTTAACTTGTCAAAGAAGACCTCGATCCGGTCTTCTACAACATAGCGGCTGTAATAACTACAGGCTGACTATGCTATACGACCTAGTTGAACACCACGTGAAGGCGTAAACAACTGGCGTAATAGTCCGCGAAATCTGGGAGGCTGATAGGATGCGCCTTTCAAGGCATCAGGTGACTCCTCGCCTTGGCGCAGTCTTCCACAATATAGCGGCTGTAATAACCACAGGCTGACTGCTATACGACCTAGTTGAACACCACGTGAAGGCGTAAACAACTGGCGAATCGTCCGGCGAAATCTGGGAGGCTGATAGGACGCGCCTTCAGGGCATCAGGTGACTCGCCTTGGCGCGATCCTCTAAGCGGCTGTAATAACTACAGGCTGACTGCTATACGACCCTAGTTGAACACCACATGAAGGGCGTAAACAACTGGCGAATAGTCCGGCGAAATCTGGGAGGCTGATAGGATGCGCCCTTCAGGGCATCAGGTGACTCCTCGCCGCGCGATCCTCTACAATATAGCGGCTGTAATAACTACAGGCTGACTGCTATACGACCTAGTTGAACACCACGTGAAGGCGTAAACAACTGGCGTAATAGTCCGGCGAAATCTGGGAGGCTGATAGGATGCGCCCTTCAGGGCATCAGGTGACTCCGCGCTTCGGCGCAGGGGTGTCATGTGACTCACCTTCGGCGCTTTCGCGCAGGGGTGTCATGTGACTCCTCACCTTCACGCGCTTTCGCAGGGAGCATCAGATCCCATCGCCTTCGCGCTTTGTGAATTAGAAAACATGTCCTCTACACACAAGGCGCCGGATGTTATCATGTGAATTATAAAAAGTTCACTACACACTGTAGCCGCTGACAAGGGGCTGTTACCATGTGAATTATAAATGTCCTCTACCCACTGTAGCCGCTAATAAGGGGCTATTATCATGTGAATGAGAGGTTGTCCCGATCACACGGTAGCCGCTAATGAGGGGCTATTATCATGTAATGAGAGGTTGTTCCGAACACACGGTAGCCGCTAATGAGGGGCTATTATCACGTGAATGAGAGGTTGTCCCGATCACACGGTAGCCGCTAATGAGGGGCTATTATCGTGTAATGAGAGGTTGTTCCGAACACACGGTAGCCGCTAATGAGGGGCTATTATCATGTGAATGAGAGAGGAGCGATTGTGCTTTGCAAACACCATGGAAGGGGGGCGTGAGAAGCCGGGCTGATGTCCTGTCCTGCAGGTTCGACGGTGAGAGGAATGCGGACATTTAGTCTGCATGAGCTCATCACCTGAGTCCCGAAGGTCCACCGCTGATCAGAGGGCAGACGGACTACCTTAAGAAATGTCATACTCACCTGAACGCTGCAGAGGAGCAGCCATGAGGCCTGCCCTTGAATGAGCGAACCTTAACCGTGAGTTGTAACATTTTAAGCCATAACCTAGGTTCAGCAAAGTGAAGAAAAAGATTCTGACGTATTGTCGCGGGCGCTGCATTTATACTGCCTCTCGAGCTCGTCATATTTGCATGCTTCGCGACAATTGGCCAGTCATTGACTGGCGTGAGCCAATAGGTCTTCAGGAAAGGTTGGAGGGAAGGAGTTTCCATAACGGAGTAATCTCCGTGATGCCTCGTGACAGCTTGAAAGGGAACACACGACATACAGGAAAACACACACGGAATTGTAACAATAACACACATACCATGTTGACACAAAAAACATGTTCTAATTTAAGCTAACACACACTTACCCTCCAGAGTGTGGTGACTCCCTCCTCCCTAGTAATTCTGATGAGGGCATTGAAGACATTTGTGTAACCCCTCCTTTGATCTGGAGGCAACCTGGACAAGAAAGATAATGGAGGAAGAGATATTGTATTAATTGCTTTATTAGTTTAACAGAAAAAAAAGAGTATCATGACAATATTAATATTTTAACAATTAAATATTATTAAGTGTTATTTTAGTATGATTTAAATTGTGTTTTTGTTTTATTGAAAATATAAAAATAAAAGCTAAATCATATACAATTTTGGTTTATGTAATTTTATGTTTTTGATCATTTCTATTCCTTTTTAAACATTATTTTAAAATGTATGTATTTTTAATCTAATATATATATATATATATATATATATATATATATATATATATATTAGTGGTGGTTATCGGCGTTAACGTGCTGCGTTAACGCGAGACTCTTATCGGCGATAAAAAATATCGCCGTTAATCTATTCTCAAAGTTGGGTTGGGAGCTGGGTCTATACTACGCAAGCTATGATGACTTTCACCCTGATATTTTAGCGGATGTATACCTAGTCAATTGCACTGTAGGTGGCGAACGAGTCTTCGAACTAGAGGCTCGCAGTCCGTGATGGACAGATTGTTAATGGCTGGTCTATGTGGTAATACAATCGGGCAGGACATCCAAATGCTCACCTATCATTCATCAACCTCAAATATGGCTTTTCATCTGAAAGATGTATGTAGTAGCAACTTTACATGGCCGCTCAATATGATGTTAACCTAGAGAAATGTGCGCTATTGAAGTGTTTGTGTGGAAGCGTTTGCTGCAGGACAGGCTCGATGCGCTCACTTGCTCTTAAAATCTCCGTCATTTTTGGTCATACAGATAAAAGTAGCCGAATACATCTTTCGAATCTGTAAAGACTCTACGTTTATTTGTGTGCACTCAGAATAACGAAACGTTGCGCTTTTAAGCAAACAGGATGCGCTTTAAGTCTCATGTGAACTTGAGAATTCACCCCGTGTCACCCTCTGCTTGAACCTGTGTGTATGCCTAACGTTACTGTGAAATTACCACATCAGACGTGACGTGCTAACATGGATGCAGCTATGAAGCCGCGGGTTTGCTTCAGGAAAATTAATTTTAAGAAGCTTCCCAATGGAAACTGTAAACAGTTCATCACGACCTCTTATGTAGGCCTACAGTTCAAAATTCATGTTTAACTGAATAAACAGTTAGTAAACACAAGTACATCTTATTGAACATAGTTTATTTTCATCACCAATTATCATAGTAGAACAGCTTTCTCAAGCAGTTTGTGATGCATTTTGGAAACAGATGAGCCCCTGGTCTAATGCGCCACCTGGCTTGAGAAACCCGTTCTCAAAGACTTACTTTAGTCATTATTTGGGTAGCACACATATTCTGAATGCCTTCGCAGAATTCAAATGAGCCATTTTAATCTAGATTAATCTAGATTAATTCCAAAATTAATCTAGATTAATCTAGATTAAAAAATAATCTATGCCCACCCCTAATATATATATATATATATATATATATATATATATATATAAATATTTATTTTAGATCGATTTGAACTAACAAAACCATTTTTAATAGTTTTAATTAACAATAACAATTCATTTTGGCACAATGTATAATCAATCATTCGTACTGGGCAGAAGTCATGCCCAGCACAAACCAGACACATGACACACAAATCAGACAATCTGATTGGCAGATGCACTTCTGCTTATGATGCAAGTACTAAGATCTTCTAGGAGTTTGTGTGAAAACAAACTTGTGTTTACAAGGAACCAGGTTGTAAGAACAAGCACTGTTCTAAAGATCTACTAGTGGCTTCAAATCCCCTATAGTCTATTTGAGAGGCATTTCAGAAAGTTAACTAGATGTCCATGTGTAGAGCTATATACTCCTGTTATGGGTATTTTTTTAAATATGTTTATTTTTGAATAGGCCAAAATTCTATTGTCAAGTCTATTGTTGTGGGATCATTGAAACCTGCCCTAAAATGGCACAACTTGGTTGGTTGTTCACATTACAAGTCAAATAAACAATCTCTTTCTATTCAAGGGAGCAGTTTTTGGTCAGAATGATACAAAAACCTAGTGTTTCACAAGTCTATAAAAATACGTCTTCAGAATTATCCTAAAACTGTCTTAAAGCAGCAGTGTTTGGTTAATCTGGTCACTTTTACGATTACAAACAATTTGTAAGAATGCTAAATATAGAGTGTAATTATAATCTTCTACCTCCCATCAGCCGTCATGCGAATAAGTGCCACCTCTGCTGGAGTCCCAACAAACGCCCCCGTGGCACCAGCAGTCATTCCTATTAAAGCCTTCATTAAGAAGTTGGGAGGTGTGCCGTCTGCTTTGGACATGCGCTCAAACAGGACAGTGTAGATGCCCAAACGGGTCGTGGTATAGGTAGCCTGCCTCAAAAGACCAGCAGAAAGTCTACAACGAAAAACATGGGAGAGAACACAAAAAAAGGTGTGAATACAATAAATGTGTCGTCAGACAACAAGATCAGATATAAACCTAATCAGATATTTACTGCTTGTGTAAAGCTATGGGCTCCATCTACAGTCACTCAGTAAAGATGTCCAACTAGATCTCCCTAGTTTCTCAGATCCAGTGTCTGGTAAAATTTATCTTTAAAAAACAAAACAAAAAATTACTTCAATAATTCATTCAGCTGTACTTGAACTGCAGTAAAACATTCCTGCCTTCTGAAAAAGTTGCCCTCTCTATCTACAACGCCTGCGTCGGTGTGTTGTGCCTCTCTTTCTTACCCAGTGTAGATACCACCGACGCCCTCGTTGCGAAGGATGCTGGCCAAGGCATGGAAGCTGGTCTTGTACTCGCGAGCTTTGGAGCCCTGACCGCTCAACTGCATTCGGTTCTTCACCAGGTCCAGCGGCTGCACAAACACTGTGGCGCCCATCCTGGAAGTCAGAACGAATGTGTACTAGTGAAATCATTTATTTAAAGTCTTGTATTAATCCTGAATGAGTCTTATTCATGTTAGCATCAAAATTTTGAACCAATCCTAAAGAAACCTACACTTAAAAAGATAGACTATTTTCACTAATAAAGTGCTGGCAAATTTCCCGAATAATTACAAACAAATGCTAAGCAGCACATTCAATTAAAAGTGAAATTCTGAGGTGAAAAGACTGTAATAGTATTATTGTAAAACATACTCCAATAATCTTTATTTTTTTGTGTAATATGAATATTCCAAATTATCCACAACGGTGAAAACAATAAAATGTTACCTTTAAAAAGAATCATAAAAAAGTAAATAAAATCTAATAAAGGAGACATTAAATCCTGTTGGAATTAAATTTTGTCCAGTATGACCTTATTATAAATCTCATTTAATCACATCAAGATCCTTTAAGACTATTTCCAGATAATGATTAAAATGTATTATGATTTCATCATAACAATATGAGTGCTGCACACATCCTTTGAGAATATGTTGACTAAGAATCACACACAGTTCCTAAAATGAACAGCTGCTGTTTCTTTAACAAATGTCACATCAAATGAATTTCCTTTTAAACTTGTGCATTTATGGTGTCCATTAGACTTTGAGAATAGTTTTATGCCTTCAACATCTACACGCAAGGACAACCTGTATATGAAATAGCATTGATTTACAGGTCTTCTGTTTGTTCCATTATGTGATAAAATCCTGTCTCGCATATGTCAAAATTGTTATTATAATTTTATATATATTTTCTTAGATTTAAAAATATCCCCATAAATATTAAACAGTTTATGTTTAGATTATAAGCTTTAAAATTAAGTATTACTTTAAGGATGTAATTCAAATTCAATCAGCCTTTTTCACACTTCCGCATTCCTGGCTTCTGGATTGGCGCTTGCAGGGTAAAAGTTTTTCCGGTGACAACAGAGGTTACTGAACAAGAATGAATGTGAGAATCAAAGTCTTTATTTTTTTTTACAAATTATTTTCAATGAAAAAGCTAGAACTGCCGGTACTGTACTCTACAAAGTGCAAACATTTCATAAAACTGTTTGGTCAGCTCGGGTCATCACAAATACAAGTTTGTTTTAATTCTAAATGATGGCTGTTATAATTCAGTTAGCTTTGTCATTCTGTCCGTTTGGTGCTATTATTATTATAGTAATGTTGTATTTTCTACTTGCTCTCCTTTGCTTTAATGTGATGGAGTAAATGTATTTTGTATAATGTGCCCTGAGAAATACATATTTCATGGATTCATGGCTTTGTTCCCTATTCTGTCGGGATTACGTTGTTGTGTTGAGTTTAATATGCTTCAGCCGGACTGAGAATTGTGTAATGTAGGCTATTCTTGGATAAATGTGCATCTGCTCATAAATGTTGTCATTTTGAAGTAATTTATCATGATGTGGGGATTCGAGGGAAATGACTGAGTAAATTGAGATAATACGCTCAAATGTACCGGAGATCAAAGACTATTTTAAAAAGTAACTTTGCCGGAGAATAGAAACAATCCAGTGCTATATTAAAGGGTTACTCCACCCCAAAATGGAAATGTTGTCATTATTCATCTAGCTGCATGTCGTTCCAACTCCATAAAAACGTTGTTTCTCTTCAGAACACAATTTAAGATATTTTGGATGAGAACCGGAGGCTTGTGACTGTCCCATTGACTGGCAAGTAAATAACACTGTCGAGGTACAGAAAAGTATGAAAGACATCGCCAGAATACTCAGAACGAACAATGCTTTTATGGAGTTGGAACGAAATGCGGGTAAGTGAATAATGACAACATGTTTATTTTGGGGTGGAGTGATCCTGGCCATAATAAGTTACAAACAAGTACAATTTTATTTATTTATAGATAAAGGTAAATCAGATTTTGTCAAACTAATTTTATAGTTTTCGCTTTCAATTAATCTTGTAAATTAAATCATATGGACACTTTTCACATTTCCAGGGTTCTCAGAAGCAGAGATCATCATAAAAAAACTAAAGTAATGGTAAATATTGAGAAACCAGAGCCATTTTATATTATGTTCACATTTGCAACAAAAGCACAAGAAAAATCCACTATTGTTTTTTATTTATTTATAGTAAGATAAAGAAAGATTGAGTACCGCAGTCAGAGGAGATAAACTAGCTGTCACTCTGTCTTAGAAACACAAAATTCTCTTTTTATAATTTAATGTTATTTAACACAAAGTACAGTGTTATATAAGACTCGCACACTCTGTTTAGATTATATCAGTTTTAATATTTTTATTATTATTTTAAGGATATAAATGACATGATTCGGTCTAAGACACAAGTTAAAAAATAAAAATCTGAATATTATAGCCATTTTAAAAGTAGCAAAAAATCTCCAGACCTACAGATTTTAGGACCAAATTCTAACAGGAATTCCTCAGTGACACCGGATCAAACCCATGCACCGTGACATTTAAACTGAAGTTCAGAATGTCACGGGGTTACCAGGCTTCCTCTGGGCCTGCAGATTCATTCACAACAGAACTGACAGAAAGAATAAAGAAATTCATAACACTACATAAACGCTTTTTGCTGAGCTTCCTATCGATAGCTCGCCTAGCGAATAACTAATAGCCCTCATCAATAACCTCCCATCAAATTGATCATTCAGTTGAAGCCCATGCAACAGAGAGCGCCGCTGCATGTATGGGCGCATACGTACCCAGCCAAGCCACCGAAGAGAAACTTAATAGATTTGGGCGAGGTTTTGGGCTTGGCCTTGTCCGCTGAGGCTGCCATGGCTGCAATGCTGGTTTGGGGTTTCTGGAGGACACCTTCACTTCTGCCGCTCCGCTGGTATACGGCTCCTACTGTGTACAGCAAGGTGACTCGCCTGGACAGCGCACGTCAAGCGACACACGCCTGGACCAATCACATACGAGATTTCAGTCGCGGTGCCGAGCACGTAAGTGACGTGTGAGTTCTCGTCCAATTTCTCTTAAAGAGACAGACACTTCTTTCGTCTTAAACGGTGATCTATTCAATTAGACAATTTACTCAAATATATTGCAGAAGACTATTTAACAATAACAGAAACAACAACCTTCAAAAAGCTTTTGCTATCTTCACAGGCTATTTTAAAGATTGTCAGTGTAACATTACAGTTCAAGAGGCGATGCATCCTATACAGCGTTACTTTTGTAACTTTTCTCAGCACACGGACCAATCACAATCGTCTGCGATTACTGACAATATATTTTTCTTATACTTTATAGCAGTGCTACTCTAATCTGGCTCGCGAGATCCACTTTCCAGTAAAGTTTAGCTCTAACCCTAATCAAACACACCTGAGCATGCTAATCAATGTCTTCAGGGTCATTAGAAAATCACAGGTAGGTGAGTTTGATCAAGGTTGGAGCTAAACTCTGAAGGAAAGTGGATCTCGCGATATCACTGCTTTATAGGGATTAGTTTACAACCATGCGTTGATTTCCATTGTATGTCAGGCACCAGTCCTTTGGTATTTAATGGGTTTAAACGATTATATTCCCCAGCCTACAAATGTCTCCAGTAAGACAGCGTCCTGGATGCCGGTGTCCTGACATTTTATCCTACCCGTCAGATTTTCCTGCCTCGGTTTATAGCGCATGCGCGCATCAATATTGCATCCCTTTTCTCACGCTTAACAGCAATATTTAATGTATTTGAATTACTGTAAGGGTAGGTATAGGGTTGGGGTTGGTGTATACGTTAGTAAAACACAATCTAATAGGTAGAAAAATATGTATTGTTGGTTTCCGGTACTAGATGTATCCCTTCTATCCACAACCGCGAATATAACACGTAATTACTGTATGTGCATTACTGTAAGGGTAAGTTTTGGGTTGTGGTAGGTGTACAAATTAATAAAATATAATTTAACAGGTAGTATTTTTCGTTGTCGAATTGTACTACCCGCTGTTTTAAATGGGTTGCTGTTTAATTTGTTCAGTTTAATTTGTTCAGTTCACCCGCTGTTTAATTTGTTCAGTTCTGATAGGGTAGCACAAATCGACAGAACACCAGCGGCTCAGCAGAGATTCGGGTTTATAAGCGGTCATGCGCTTTCTTGAGGTGATAATAAAGAATTTGGAGAAGGGTGTTCCTGCACAACCAGAGGAGCTGCAGTTTCAGGACCCCAGTTCTAGGACAGCATTTCTAGGACCCTATTCTTTTGTAACAGCGCCACCTACCAAATTGGATGAAATAGCGAAGGCTCAGGTTCAGGACCGCATTTTTAGGACCCTGGTGGTTTAGTTTGTAGTAATGTTTGTTAAAGATAATGTTTTTAAAGATATTGAATCTCAGGAACATTTTTATTTCCTGAAATGTTTTATTAATAATGAAACAAATGCTAATTACAAAGTGTGTAATACTTGCTAGATTAACCATCTTTCATATATATAAGAAAATTAATTTAGGCTAAAAATATAAATGAAAAGTGAAGAATCTTAAGTCTTAGATTCTTGAAATATATTGATTAACCCCCTTAAATTGAACTAATTGGCTCATTATCAGGTATAGCCTAATAAAGAATCAAATGAAATCAGCATGTGCAGTCATTAAATTACAGCCAGATGTTTAACATTTTGTAAAGAGGCAAGACACAACACTAAGAATGATCCAATATTTATATATATTATATATATATATATATATATATATTTTTAAATAACACGTAATACAACATAATACAAAAGACCCCATTTTCCATCAGTTGCTGCATGGACAGAAAGGCTGTCTTGAGAGAGACAAAAGGGTAGAGGGCCCCTCTTGTTCTTTAACATGTTTAACTCTGTAATATATCTTTCTGATTTAACACTTATGTTGGGGTTGTAGAGAGAGAGAACCAGACATAATAATCTTATTACTGACATCTAACTCCAAATGTAAGTATATAAGAGCAATACCCACCAACTGAATGTTCTCCCTTCTTTCCTCAATTGTTTGTCAATCCGGTAACACTTTCTATGAAGCCCGTGTTTATAATACATTATAAGGATATTCTTAAGTCAAGTCAGGTCACCTTTATTTATATAGAGCTTTTAACAATGCAGATTGTGTCAAAGCAGCTTTACAGTATAGGACAAATTGTGTAATAAGTAATTATAATTAATGCAGAAAGCATTATATAAAAACATATAACATTTTGTATCATCTCATAAATAATCATAACAACAATTATAATAGATTATAATACTTATGCATTTGTGGTTATAACATTTAAGAGTATGATTATGTATAACACAATGAATACCACAATAAATCCACTTAATTTACAATGGATTACCTCATATCTTGACATTGATTATTTAAGTTCTGGACATTATCGTACTACATATTGTCAGCAGTTAGGAGTGGTTGAGTGTTTCCTGTGAGGCTAATGTTAATTTAGCTAGTTTAAGATCAGTTGTAACATATAAAAAAAAAGCAATGCATGTGTGTTTTTTTTTTTTTATATATATTAGATAACATTTTATTTTGATGGTCCCCTTTAGTCTATTGACTATAAGTAACTTTGCAACTACATGTCAACTAACTCTCATTAGAGTATTATTAGGCTTAGTTTAAGGTTAGGATTGGTAAAATAAGTTGATTTACTTGCAAAGTTGCTTATGAGTAGAATATATGTTGGGGAACCATCAAAATAAAGTGTTACCATATATTTAGCAGACATACTACTAATACTCTAATGACTGCTAGTTGACATGAAGTTGCAGAGTTACTTATCAACAGTTGTCAAAATAATCAAACTGATATTACAATAAAAATAGTTAAAAGCACCAGACAGACAGAGTGAAAGTGAGTGGTGGGTGTCTTGGTGTCAAGTTGTTTTGTTTGTTTTAGGAGTTTCTGTATGTTGGGTATATGTGCATATGTTTGCATATACAGTGTACTCTTAGATGGCATGCACATGTACAGGATTAAGTTTATCGTATTTGCAGATTTGTACACATATATGTGTATATACTGTATGTATGTATATATGTATGTATGTATGTATGTATGTATGTGTGTGTATATGTATATGTGTGTGTATATATATATATATATGTATGTATAGACATAGTTAATAACTGCAGAAATAATTATAATTAGTTTGTTTATTTTTGTTTGTTTGCATAAGAAAATTAGGAGGAACTCCTGATTTGACTCTAAGCTTATATGTACTCTACATATTTCCCCAATAAAAAATAAATAAAAAAATAGTTCAAAGCAAATGTGTACATGTTCATCTGATTTGATATCCGATCCTATAGCTGTTAGACAAAAAGAAAAAAAAATGATAAGTGGTCTTTGTTTGCTTTAAGTACAATGAAGTTACTTCATTTAAAGCAGACAAATACCAAATGATACGACCACATTATAACGCCTTTTGGGATGTTTTCATGAAGACTTAGTATTTGTTATTTTACAGTAAAAACACTAATAAGATGTACTAAGTTATTGTGCAGATCTTAAACATTGGCAAGATATGACACCTAATATATTATAACTATAAGAAATATATATTGTAACTTAAGTGGATGCAACATGTTCAGTTGTGTTATAAATCATCTGTATTATTGTATTATAAACGGTTCTTGTGATTATTTATAAGATGATACAACATATTATAAGGTTTCTTATAATGCATTATTAATTCATTAATGTATTATAAATATAGGCTTCAAAGAAAGTATCACCATCAATCCTTCTATTAAAATCTTACACCTCACTGAAATAGTTATCAGCAAACAATCACTGTTGGGTTAACAGAAATATCAGTACCAAAAGGGTGCACTGGGCATTGTGCAAAACATAATTCATATTCTACTCTGACTTGTTATGATGATCCGGACCAGAAAATAAGACCTGCTCAGCGTCCTGCAAGTACAATATCCGTAAGACAGCCAGAGCATATTTGATGGCCTATGAAAAAAAAGAAGTTAATTTAAGCATACTATTATACCACTACTGAACAGCAAGCCATTATACATGGGGCCATACACGAGTAGCAGTTTATACAATAGATGTGGTAAGTGCAGGAGCAGGAAAACATACAAACAAATTACATTGTCGGCATACCTCTGTTTGTAATAAGAACACCACAGATTAAGTGCCCTCCATCTGTGAAGCTCAGTTGTGTTGGTGTCCTATGCAGCGCTTCTCTCAGTAGACAAAAAGGATGTCCTGTTGTTCCTCATGGTCAAGGAAATTTAAGGGCTTCCCTTTGAGTACACCCTATGGGCAAACCATGGTGCAAAAACAGTTATTTGGAGGAAATTGATACGTTTAAGATAAAGATACAATAATTTGCAGCATAGTTCAAATATACTGTTAATGTTATTCCTAATTAAGGCCCTTGGTGAACCTTGAACTAGTCTGTAACCATTCATCATTACAGACTAACCTTTAGTTATGAATAAATATGAACATTGTTAAAGTACCACCAATCACCAGTTTCTTTTCCTCTGCGGTGCGGTCATCGAAGGCTTGAATGTGGATTTCCTCAGAGAGAGTGCTCTGTACACTGGCTGGAGAATTCCTTGATGCAAGTTTCTGGCCTCATCAGTCCAGTAAGCAAACTGCTGACCATACCTTTCAAACATCAACAAGATTAATTTAAAGTACTGCCAAAACGACTGTCTTATAACACATATTGTGGTGCAACCAAGCAGTCAGCATTTTAATTATGAAAGATGATTCATACTTAAGTAACATGGTAAAACAATGAGTATTAAATAAGTTTTCACTCTAATACAGCAAGCTACAGGCAAATATGACATATCTCACATCAACATGATTTTATCATCTTTTTAAGTTTAATAAATGTGCTGGCTAGATTGACTTATCACAGTCATTAAGTCAACAAGGCTTAATTAAATCATGACCACAAATTAAGAAAGTCATAATAATCAAAACTATAGCAAATTAATTCTTAATTCGTGGGAATATTATTTTTTTTCTTAGCAGTTCTCACTGTGTAAACTTTGTATCGTTTTAACATTATAAAATAAAAATTATTGGAAAAACAATAAAGTTACCTACACTGATTGCTGTCCATGTCGTCCATCTTTGGTGATCCAATTTGGTAGGTGGCGCTGTTACAAAAAAACAGGGTCCTAGAAATGCGGTCCTAGAACTGCGGTCCTGAAACTGCAGCCTCCAGTTGTGCAGGAACACACATCCAACAGTGTCCTTATCAAATTGTATTGCTATTACTATTTGTGATTATCTTACATTCTTTTCGGTTTGTACTTGAATGAATTCCCAGATGTTTGTCCTGATGTACATATTCAAATATATGCAGATGACACTGTGATTTATGTACATGACAAAACAGATGAACAGGTGGCACAAAAATCAGTTTCAACGTCAGAAATTTTAGACTGGCTTACTTAGTTTCGCATTCCAACTAGCTGGGATTTTCACAGACATTTTCAACCTCTCCCTCTCTCTGTCTGGGGTTCCTTCATGCTTAAAAAAATTCACCATTGTGCCCATACCAAAGAAAAATAAAATCACATGATTGAATGTCTGGAGGCCCGTTGCTCTGACACCCATCTTTAGGAAGTATTTTGAGAAACTCATCAGAGTCTACATCTGCTCTGTGCTGCCTGCTTCACTGGATCCGCTATAATTTGCATATCACAGCAACCGTTCCACAGACGATGCTATTGCCTTCACCCTGCACTCTGCTCTCTCCCACCTGGAAAATAAGAACACCTATGTGAGAATGCTGTTTGTGGACTACAGCTCAGCGTATATGACTAAATGGCGTCAGGAGAACCACCTCTCACACAAAATCGTCAAGACCAAGGAGCTGGAAGTGGATTTCAGGAAATAGAGCAGAGAACACACAACCATCACCATCAACAAGACACCTGTGGAACGGTTAAAGAGCTTAAAGTTCCTCGGCGTTCACATCACAGAGCAAGGATCTCACATGGTCCGCTCACATGCAGTGCTGAAGAAGACACATCAGCGCCTCTTCTTCCTGAGATGGCTGAGGAAGTTTGAAATGAGCCCCAGCATCCTCAAAACATTCTACACCTGCACTGCTGGCAACCGCAGGGCTCTGCAAAGGGTCGTGCGAACTGCCCGCCACATTGTTGGAGGTGAGCTTCCCTCCCACCGGGTGGTGTATAAGAAAAGCCCGGAGGATTATCAAAGACTCCAGCCACCCGTCCCACAGTCTGCTCTCTCTGCTGCCCTCAGGGAGACGTCCCTGCAGCATCCGATCCATCAATCTATATGCTACCATTGGATACCATCCAATGCACATCCATGACATTTGCGATTTTGCTTATCCGGCTTAAGTATAATATGCTGCATCTTCGCATATTACTGTGTGTATATATGTTTACATAATGTAGAATGTGCACATACGGTGTATAATGTGTATTGATAACTGTAAGTATGTCTAATAGTACACTGTGTGTACTGAGTATATGCATGTGTATATTGCACATTGTCATCTGTCTAATCTGTAAGTATGTAATGGTACTGTCTATATGTAAATTGTTTCTGCACTGTCTGGAGCACGCTCTCAAGAATTTCACTCACCAAGGCACATGTGCTGTGGTGATGTGAAAATAAAAGTGATTTGATTTGATTTCAGTGTTGTTTTACATTACATGTTCAGAAAACTGCCTGTGTGTATTTTAAAATCAAAACGAAGGAGGAGGTCTAACCAAAAACATATGTGAATGGTGAAAAATTACAAATTGTACCAGATTTTAAATATCCTGGAGTTATTTTAGACCAGGGCTGGGCAACTTTGGTCCTGGAGGGCCACTGCCCTGCAGAGTTTAGCTCCAACCCTAATAAAACACCATCCAGGACCGCAGTTGTCCAGCCCTGCTTAAGAATCTGATTTAACATTTACAAAAGGTATGTACAAAAAAATAGTTTGTGCAGTGACTCCTCAACTTAGAAATGTAAAATGTATATGGAGTCATATTTCTATAGAAGCTGCAAGAGTCTTTTGGCATTCTTTGGACTTTCTCGTTTGTCCTATTGAATTATTTCATGGTCACAAGCAGAACAAATCTACTCTTAGACCTTTACCTTAAAAGTATTTGACAAGAAATAGACATCATCATTGTTTTATAAAAAGTTTTTTTTTGACAATTTTGTTATGTTTTAAAATTGTTGTTTAATGTACAAAATTGTTAATAACTTTGCACCGTCAATCTTGAAAGAATATGTTTTTTGGTGGACTGAAGTGTTAACTGAACTGAACTCCAACTGTGTTGGACTTAACTGAAGTTAAGAGGTGATTGTGCAGCACATTTTAGAGTTCCTGTTTTTGTGAAGCTTTTTCTGCAAGAGCTGTTAATAACTGGAATAATTTACAAATCAATTTTAGACAGTGTCCTACTGTTGAACAGTTTAGGCTACATTTGAAAATATGGTTAAAGATGAGTCAGGGGTGTGATCATTGAATCTTATTTGTTTTGAAATGGTTACATAACTTTGGGGATTTTGTTTTTATAATTTTAGTTCTTTATAATTTTTATTATATAATATTTTGTAGTATTTATATATGAGGGATTATATTATATTTCTTATTTCAATATATATGCTATTGCATTTATGTCTTTGTTATGTAATGTGTTCTGTAATTCTGGCGCAGCCTTTGACTGTCCATTGTCCCTGCTAAATAAAGATTTGAATATAATAATAAAAAAAAGTTTCTCAGTGTCATTGGATTCTCAGTGGATTCTTTCAATGGATTTTTTTTTCTCACCAGATCAAAGGTACCAGCTTTTCAATCCTCAAAGTGCCACCTGAAAGAATAGCATATTATAGGTTTTAGTAACATTAAAGGGTTTTAGCAACATTTTCCATCTAAAATAATGAAATATTGTCTCATGTGAGAAGTTGTTTGTCTTCGACCTGATATATTCCATTTTGTTCACTCACTGTCATATCTAAACCATCATAGGAAAGGGCGATGACGCTTGTATAGGGACCAATTCTCAATATTTACTAGTTGCTTATTAGCATGCCACTTACACTATATTGCCAAAAGTATTGGGTCACCCCCTTCTAATGAAAGGTTTGACTAATTTAATAATTTCCATGAGTACAAATCTTAATGTTTAAGCACATAATGATATTCTAGGGAATTATGTGCTTCTAATTTTATAGCAACAGTTTGGACAGGACCCTTTTCTATTCTAATATGACAGTTCCTCTGTGTATAAGGCAAGGATCAAAGACAAATTATTATTCAGTCAGTGTGGAAGAACTTGACTGGTCTGTCCTAATCCCAGCTGAACACCTAGGGTGTGACTTTAAATGAAGACCTTGAGCCAAAAATTCATCACCAAACACCAATGACTTGCACAGTGATTATATTAACAAAAGTACTGGGACACCCCCTTATTTAGAAGAGAAAAAGGTGCTTCCAAACTGTGGCAACAAAGGTGGAAACATAATTAATGTACTTGCATTTCTACCTCTCTTGCAACAGTTTTGAAATGACTGTAAATATATGTACAAGTAATTTGTGTTTGGTGATTAATTTTTGGCTCAATGTCTGCATTTAAAGTCAAGTCAAGTCACCTTTATTCATACAGCGCTTTTAACAATACAAATTGTGTCAAAGCAACTGCACAATATCAAAACAGGAACATTTTTGAGTTAAAGGCATTTCATTATTGAATTCAGTGATGTCATCATCCAGCTCAGTTCAGTTTAAATAGTATCTGTGCAATCAAGTCGGTGATATCGCTGGAAATGAAGTATCCCCAACTAAGCAAGCCAGAGGCGACAACGGCAAGGAACCAAAACTCCATCGGTGACAGAACGGAGAAAAAAACCTTGGAAGAAACCAGGCTCAGTCTTCAGTTCCCCTCTAGCCAGACGAACCAGTAGTTTGTTCCAACTGCAGCAAAGTCAGTGTAAGGGCTCCACTGGTTCAAGTGGTCTTTTCCCGATGACTCTCTAGGTGACGAAGTCCTCATTGGAGATCTGTCTCTGGGGCTCATCTAGGTGTCCTGGTCTCCACTGACATTCAGAGCGGTAGAGGTAATCTCTAAGTGATGATCCACCATCTGGATACGGACTGGATCTGTTGACTGCAGTGATCATCTGGGCTGGATAAGGACTGGATCGGGTGGCAACGGTGACCTCGGAATAAGAAAGCAAAAGACTAATATTAGCGTAGATGTCATTCTTCTTACGATATAACAAGTACATTGTGTTTTATGGGAAGTGTTCCCGGTTCCCGGCCTAACAATCCTTTAACGGATTTGAATATTAAAAGCATATTAGTGTGTTAAGTGTACGCCAGGTTACAGAGATGGGCCTTTAATCTAGATTTAAAACTGACAGAGTGTGTTTGCCTCCCGAACAGGGCTAGGTAGATTGTTCCAGAGTTTGGGCGCTAAATAGAAAAAGGATCTGCCGCCGGCAGTTGATTTTGATATTCTAGGTATTATCAAATGGCCAGAGTTTTGAGATCGTAGCGGACGCGGAGGGCTATAATGCGATAAGAGTTCGCTCAAGTGCTGAGGAGCTAAGCCATTCAGGGCTTTATAAGTAATTCACGATTTCACACTTACATCTACTAGCACGATAAACGTAATGCGTATTTGGCGAGTATGATAATACGTTGTAGGCGTGCTGTCCTGGGGGAGGGCTCTGAGCTCGGGAAGGGCCCGAACCCAGAGTACCCCCCCGTGTGATTAGAATTCTAGTGATATGGTGGAGAAGGGGTGGTGGAGGGATGCTGCTTAACCGTCGACTAGATGGAGGTAAGACGGCTGTATTTATGTCCGAGGGTTGATTACCTAGATTGTGTACCACCTGAGCTAATTAGCCTGAGTATCTGACGTGCTCCCGAACTTAGTTTATAAACTACGTTTCTAAACTTCATTTAACAAGATTTTAAAATCTATACGATGTTTAATAGGGAGCCAGTGCAGCGTTGACATAACCGGACTAATGTGGTCATACTTCCTGGTTCTAGTAAGGACTCTAGCTGCTGCATTTTGGACCATCTGTAGTTTGTTTATTAAGTGTGTAGAACAACCACCTAATAAAGCATTACAATAATCTAACCTTGAGGTCATAAACGCATTAAATAAAATTTCTGAATTTGACATTGGTCTGAGTTTAGATATATTTTTAAGATGAAAAAATGCAGTTTTACAAATGCTAGAAACGTGGCTGTCAAAGGAGAGATTGCTATCAAATAGCACACCTAGGTCCCTGACTGATAATGAAGAATTGCGAGAGCAGCCATCAAGTGTTAGACCGTGTTCTAGGTTGTTACTTGTGGGGGTTTTAGGTCCGATAATTAACACCTGTGTTTTTTCAGAATTTAGTAGTAAGAAAGTATTCGTCATTCAGTTTTTTATATCGACTATGCATTCCATAAGTTTCCCAATTTGGTGTGTTTCACCGGGCCGTGAAGAAATATAGAGCTGAGTATCATCAGCATAACAGTGAAAGCTAACCCCATGTTTTCTGATGATATTTCCCAAGGGTAACATGTAAAGCGTGAAAAGTAACGGCCCTAGTACTGAGCCTTGAGGTACTCCATACTGCACTTGTGATCGATATGATACCTCTTCATTCACTTCTACGAATTGATGGCGGTCAGATAAGTACGATTTGAACCATGCTAATGCACTTCCACTAATGCCAACAGAGTTTTCAAATCTATTCAAAAGAATGTTGTGATCGATAGTGTCGAACGCAGCGCTAAGTTCCAGGAGCACTAATAGAGAGATACAACCATGATCAGGTGATAAGAGCAGGTCATTTACCACTCTAATGAAAGCAGTCTCAGTACTCAGTACGGTCTAAATCCTGAATGGAAATCCTCACAGACATAATTTTTCTCTAAGAAGGAATATAATTGTGAGGATGCTACCTTTTCCAGTATCTTTGACAGAAAAGGGAGATTCGAGATCGGTCTGTAATTAACTAGATCTTTGGGGTCAAGTTGTGTTTTTTAATGAGAGGCTTAATAACAGCCAATTTAAAGGTTTTGGGGACATACCCTAATGACAATGATGAATTAACAATAGCCAAAAGAGGATCTATGACTTCTGGAAGCGCCTCTTTTAGTAGTTTAGATGGAATAGGGTCTAACATACATGTTGTTGGTTTAGCCGATTTAACAAGTTTATACAATTCTTCCTCTCCTATAGTAGAGAATGAGTGGAATTGTTCCTCAGGGGATCTATAGTGCACAATTTGATGTGATACTGCAGCTGGCGGCTGCATGGTTACAGTTTGATCTCTAATAGTATTGATTTTGGAAGTAAAATTGTTCATAAAGTCATTACTCCTGTGCGGTATTATTTCGACAATGAGTAGGTCCTGACACATGTTGTCTAACCCCGATAGAGTTCAGAATGTCTATGAATGCTGATCTTAATGCATATTTTTCATTATCAACGTGGATATAAAAATCACCAACTATTAAGTCTTTATCTGCAGCCAGCACTGACTCTGATAGAAAATCACAAAATTCTTTAATAAATTCTGTATGGGGCCCTGGTGGCCTGTATACAGTAGCCAGTACAAACATCACAGGGGATTTATGATTAATACTTTTTTCTCTAGATAATGTTATATGAAGCACCATTACTTCAAAGGAGTTATACTTAAAGCCTGTTTTCTGAGAAATACTGAGAGTATTGCTATAAATTGTGGCAACACCTCCCCTTGGTCTTTTGGACGCGGATCATTTTTGTAACAGTACTCTTGGAGGGCAGACTCGTTTAAAATAATGTATTCATCTGGTTTTAGCCAGGTTTCTGTCAAACAGAGCACATCTAGTTTATGATCAGTGATCATATCATTTATAAAAAGCGCTTTCGTAGAAAAGGACCTGATATTCAATAAGCCAAGCTTTATCATTTGTTTCTCTGTGTTATATACATTTTTCACAAAATCACAACAGAGGTGTTCACCTGGGATTAGGACTTGGCTTTCTGCAGACCAGTCAAGTTCTTCCACACTGACTGAATCATAATTTCTCTTTGATCCTTGCCTTATACACAGAGACACTGCCATGTTAGAATAGAAAGGGTCCTGTCCAAACTGTTGCTATAAAATGAGAAGCTTACAATTCCTTAGAATATCATTATGTGCTTAAACATTAAGATTTGTACTCATGGAAACTACTAAAGTAGTCAAACCTTTCATTAGAAGGGGGTGACCCAATACTTTTGACAATACAGTGTATTAACATATTGGCTGTTTATTAGTACTTATAAAGCACATAGTCTGCATTTTACATCTCTACCCAAAACCTAAACTTAATAACTACCTTAATAATTATTAATAAGCAGCAAATGAGGAGTTAACTTATGCAAAAGTCAGTTAGTGGTTTGTTAATAGCAAGAATTGGACCCTAACATATAGTTTTACCAAAAGGGCTCTTTGAATATCAAAGCAATACAATCTGACTCCAGATGAAAGCTCTTAAATTCCATGAAAATAATTCTTAAACTCATTAACGCTTCAAATTCATATTTCCTGAAAAATATTACAATATATATAAAATGTCTAATTTCTCACAGTTTAATACAAAAAAATATCAAAAATGTTTGTACATGATACTTTTGGCCATATACTATATACCATGAAGATCTTTTAAGAAGAATATTATTATTCGGTACTGTATTTCAAATTAAAAATGACATAATCATTTGCGGTTTAATGCCATCCAGGTAAGATCATACATTTAATTTAAGAAAGATTAATGTCTGCAAAAAAGGAATAGTAGCATGACAATATGGAGCATCCTTGGATATTGCTGAGATTTTACATTGTTTCAGACGAAAGGTCATTCTTTCATTATCTGATGAATGTGATGGAACAAGTGCAGACGGTCTCACTGAACTGACTGAGGTGGAGGTGACAGGCTGCACATATTCAAGTCAAATCAACTTCTAACTAGTCATTTGTGCATAGAAGTACACTGTAGAATTTAATTCTGATTTAGTGCATTCCCTGGAGCAGATACATAGCAATTAACACATACAATATGAGAAAATAACTACATACATTATGAGAATCTCTTGTGCATATATACAAATGAATTAAGTAATACAAGAGTGGAGTACATGAGATAATGAGGCAATATGTAATGTGCATAGTGTGCAATTTAGAAAATGAATTAATATCCTTGCAGTGCAACAATCAGAAATAATGTGTGCTAAATCTTATGCAGTGGATCAATTGCATATTCTTGTAAACTGAATGTTGAAATAGCATAGAAGAAGAGTGTCACGGAACAACCTGCATCATCAGTCGAATCAACCACCTACACCCGCTCACAATCACCAGAGTACTAATCACGAACACCTGCAATCACTTACCACCACCATTCATAAGCTCACTCACCTCAGTCACTCACCAGCTGGTCTCAAGGTTGCATGGCTCACTACACTGTTTGATGTCTGCCCGTCCATCCTGGAACTCGTCCCTACCTGTGGAAACACAAGTTTACTTACAGTGATACTGTACATCCTGCTTCCAGTGCACTCTTCATTATCTCTCTTATGTTGGAAGCCCTGCCTGAGTTACGTTGAATAAATTACCTTTTGATTCGCAACTACCTGTCTGTCTCCTTGACCAGTATGTGACAAAGAGGCACTTAAATATAATTTCTGCATAAATGCGTGAATACATTGTATATTTATGCCTAAGGCATGAAATATTCAATTTATTAATAATAAATACTACAATGGTGTATGTTTGCAGCCATGTTTAATCAGTGATGAAATGCACAAACCCATACAACACATGTCTAGATAACGTTCATATGAGGTTCTTGTATAGTTTATTGCTTTGTGTGTGTGTGTGTGTGTTTTCTGATTGTGTTCAGTTCTGTCTCTTTACAGTATTGGCACTTTTCCCTTCAGTGCATCGTGATGACCCATCACATTTTCTCCTGAAGGAAGTGCGATGCCTTTGGCTTCTCCCTGTCACCATGCATTATGACTCCTTTACTCATTCATGTGTGTGTGTGTGTGTGTGTGTGTGTCAGTATATAAACAGGTGAATTGGTCACTGAATGCGTTATTAAATGCTTTTAACTCTCTGATGTGTAAGTTCAAATGACCTTCATTTTACTTTTATATTATTTTCTGTCATATGTTCTGGATATGGCTCAACCGTTTTCACAGATAGACCCTTTTATGACATCACCTACTGGAGATATAAATAGACATATTATTTCTCAGGAGTCACAGCAGCCTGAAAAAAAGCTGCTCCGCTTAGATGTTTTTCAGTTTTGCAGCTGACCACTGAATCATCAAGCTTAGTATTTATGCTTGGTTGGAAATAAATGAGACATCGAGTGACGAAAGAAAAACAGATCACTTCAGTCCTGTATAAAGCAATGTATTTGTCGATATGACTCCATAAGGTGGCTATTTAATTGTTTGGATATTGGTATGAATACCTTAAAGATTTATTTTACACAGAAAATCAGCCTTGCCTGTATATGAACTTTATACAAAACCTGTCAAGAACATGTCACGGTCACAATTAATTTCAAAATCACCCAAACAAATTAAAATTAGCATTACATCACTTGCTGCAGTGAATGGGTGCCATCAGAATGAGAGTTAAAAAAGCTGATAAAACATCACAATAATCTACCTCTAGTGAAAAATGATCTCTTCAGAATCAGGAGAGAAATATGCATAGATCAAGCATTGTGTACAAGTAAAAACAGATGTAAACAAATATGTTTGTGTATTTTGCTGTGAGACAACAGGAAATAGATGTTTTCAGAAGGTATGGATTATGAATGGTATCTAAATTATGGATTTGTTTTTTACAAACACGCATCTTTTCTTTTCACAAGATGTTAATTAATGGACTAGAGTTGTGTGTAAATTTTTTTGCATAAGGGAAATTAATGTTTTACAAATTATTCATAAATTATGCATATTAGTGATGGGTCGGTCTTGAACGATTCGTTCCTTTAATAGGACTCGAGAAGAACGAGTCGTCTCGGGGAGTGATTCGTTCAATCGCGCATGCGCACCTTCACCTGTTTTGGCGCTTTGCGCCAAATTGTAATGCCTCTCCTGACCTAGCGGGGCCCGTAGGGAGCAGTTATGAAGATTACAGTGTGACGAAGGACACAGATAAAAAACTCATAGAAGTCCGTTAAGCACACCATTTCAATGTCAGAAAATAAGAAAGCAAGAAAAACTATTTCATTCTGCAATGACTTTAATTTGTATATTGTAATTGATATTTAAATGTCTTACCCTGAAGTTCTTATGTTTTTGTCTTTTTTTTTCTCTTCCTACTTTTTCTCTTGCAATCTTTAGTACTTGATTTTAGTTAACATAATATATATTCATAATACTTTGTGTATTGTGTACAATCATTATTTGAATGTCAACTCTGTGCTTTTGTATTGCATTAATAAAAATAAATATAAAAGTCTGGTCAGCACATCGGAAAGGCTAGCCGAGACCAAGTATTGCTGCAAGCTACCGTTTGGGAATCCAGACAGTGTCTAAGCTTATTCCGGAGGTGTGTGAAGCCATATGTTTATGCAGTTTTGATTCGTCTACCTTGTGAATCGATACCTCCAGTCCCCCACGGCAGCGTTTCCACTTTACGGATAAACTAATTACTGAAAGAGAGTTTAATGCACATATGCGACCTGTGCTCTAAAAATCTGGGGGTGCGCGCACACGGGGAGGTCCAAGATGAGGCCTTGTTAAGACAAAGTTTTCAGAGCTCATGACCAAACTTTACGGATTTAGAAAGACTAGCTGTATAACGTATTATTTTGCTACATCTGCTTAATCAGACATCAGTACAATTCATTTAAGAGCGTAATCATGCCATTTGACAAACGCAAAGAGCGACCAGACACTGTCGACTCTAGTATGGATGTTCACGATTATGCATCTTCTGCTGTAAACGAGTTTGAGCTCTGCTCGACTTCACTCCCTGTCACTCCAAGCAAGCCACCTGCTCATAAAAAAGGTCAATCTTCAAGTCTAAATGAGCAGGCCGACTCTGCCATAATTTTCACACTATCCTCGTTGATCAATACTCGGTCTGATGCACTTGAAGGAATGATTAGCACCAATACTCTGAAGATAGAAGGACTGAAGAAAACGATAGATTTTGTGTGTGCTGAAGTACAAGATCTAAAGAAGAATGTGAAAGGTGTAGATTCCAGGCTTAAAGATCAAGAATGTCTTACGGGCACCTGGGTAACACGCATTTCTGATCTGGAGAGATACTTTCGCAGGTGGAATTTGAGATTGTTTGGAGTGCCTGAGACTTTCAAGGAATTTATCAGATCCGAGGTCATTCGAATCTGCAGCGAGACGTATGCCGAGGCCAAGAACAAGTACCCTGGCGTCGTTGACACTGTGCATCGTCTAGAGAGGAGAGGTGACAGCACAAAACCTGCGCCGTTATCATGCAGTCTACCTCACGAGTTATCTGCGATGCCTTATGGAAAGCTGCCAAGAAGACCCAGTTTCTCCAAGACAACAACCTGCACTTTGCAGCGGATCTGACTTCGCTGGACCCGGATAGACGGAAGAGCTTGTGGCAGAGAGTGAGAGAGGCAACGGCAGCTGGAAAAACGGCCTATTACATCAGAGCGCGTGCGTTCATTGAAGGTGTGGAGATTACTTTAGGAGTTTCATCATGAGTATCGTGCACTCTTTTATAAGATGGTGACTGTTACCCATCACTATGGCATTTGAGCCATCACCACATTATAGCTGGACCCTTAATTTGGTCAGTTAAGCTCTGTTCAACTCAGTTTTCTTCCACCTATCAGTCAATTTTGACTTTTTGCCTTTGTTTTGACTCGTGTTAAGAGCTGTTCGTTTTTGTTTGTTAAAAAACACGGATCAGACTTTAGCTTTTTTCAAGAAACCCATTCCACACAAGGCGATGTTAAATTTGGGCGGTCTCAGTGGGGCAGTGATGTATGGATGTCTCACGGCACAGAGCGATCAGCAGTTGTCGTCACTATAAAAAATAAGTTTGCTGGTGAGATTTTACATGTTGTCAGTGATCCCAAAGGCCATTTTCTCTTATTAGTTGTTTCACTTGGTCAGACCATCTCAGTTTTATTAAATGTTTATGGATACAATTCACCTAAAGAAAATGCCACTTTAATGGATGTGGTCAGTGAAAATATACAGTACTGGTTAAATAAATACCCCAATGCTGTTCTTATTTCAAGTGGGGATTTCAATAGCTATTTAGATTACCACTTTAGAGTTCTATAAACAGTTCTCTAATGAAGTGTCTCCTTTTTTACTTAAGGTTTTTGAAGAAAGCATACAGAAGGAGGCTCTCCCTATAACTCTCACTCAAGGTTTAATTACTTTAATTCCGAAACCTAAAAAATATTAGCTACAATGGGCATTCCGTTTCTTTGCTTAGTAGTGATTGTACAATTTCTGCTATTATATATGCTAAAAGAAATGCTTAATATATGTACTAGATTTAGAAGAGATTTACTAGACTAGATTTACTAGTCTCATCTGTAAGAGATGAGACACAATCTGTTTTTTTTTAACAAAAGACACATTGTTAACAGTATAAGGTTGATTCTTGATGTATTAGATTATTCAGACTAGAGATCGACCGATATATCGGTTTACCGAAAATATGTACTAAATTTTTCTGTAAGAGATGAGACACAATCTGTCTGTTTTTTTTTAACAAAAGACACATTGTTAACAGTATAAGGTTGATTCTTGATTTATTAGATTATTCAGACTAGAGATCGACCGATATATCGGTTTACCGAAATGTTTTCACGATCTTTAAGCATTTAACCATTATCGGATATCAGTTTTGAATTATTTTTTTTTGTCACATACACAATTATACAGAGTATAACCAGCAGTGAAATGTGTTCTCTGTATTTGACCCATCCAAGTGCACACACACCTGGAGCAGTGTTCACTCGGGAAAAGCTCCAGCACGGCCACCGCATGTAACTTTTAACAAGATTCACTTGTTTGAAACACACTGAATTATATTAACATTTTCTATAGAACCATTATTTTGCCAATAAACATCTAAATAAATACATCTCTATTGAAATTAATTATTTATTATCTCCGCAAGCGATTGCAGTTTGAGTATAGTTCTGTGTAAATGCATAGATAAACCACGCTGTCAGCAGTTTTTTATAATTTAGAATGACAAAAACATTTTAATAATTCTGATAAAATTTGCCAGTTAAGAAATACAATAAAATACGATGTTTTGTTTGTTATAGCTCATTTCAATATTCCAGAGAATATTATTCAGTGAATTAACATTATCCAGTGAATTATTATTCACTCTTTAGCCTATTAAACAGCGTTTAAACCTAAAACTGTAGTTTAAAATGAAGTTTATATGACTTCTGTCCTTTATTTTCTCCATTTGAAAACATTAGACATTATTTTGCTTATTGTTAATATCAGTGTTGCTGATGATGCTTTTTATAAATAAAACGTTTTTATTGTTGTAAATTTTACATGAAAATTAAAATTTTCAACAGTTTTTTGTTGTTGTTAAGATGACTGGAGGAAAAGGAGGAAAAACCAAAGTGAAGAATGGACATACTTCACTCTGTTATTTATTTACTTTATAACAGTAAATAAATATCAGTTCTGCATATCGGTTATCGGGTACATAAACGTACAAATAATCTTTATCGGTTATAAAAAAATAATATTGGTCGATCACTAATTCAGACTTGATTCAGGGCACAGCAACATTCTTTTCTTAGATTTCTATAAGGCTTTTGATTCTTTAGAGAACCAATTTATTTTTAATTCATTAGGAAAATTTGGTTTTGGGGATATGTTTTGCAGAGTAATTAAAACCTTTTACAATAATAGAAATGTTTCGATTAAATTAAAGAATGGCACTTCACCAATGTTTAGTTTATCCAGAGGAGTGAGACAAGGGTGTCCCATTTCTCCCTATTTATTTCTTCTTTGTGTGCAGCTATTGTCAACATTTCTTTGTGAAAGCCGTTTTCGGGGTATCCATATAGCAGATCGAGAAATATTTATTAGTCAATTAGCAGATGACACCACCTTGATTTTAAGAGATGCTTCCCAAATTCCTATAGTAATTAATTATATAAAACATTTCTCTAAAGCTTCGGGTATTAATCTAAACAGAGGTAAATGAGAATTAATGTCTATTAAAGATTGTACAGCACCCACTATTTTTAATATTCCAGTTAAATGTGAAATTACATACTTAGGTATTGCAATAACTAAAAATCTAGATAAAAGATGTACCTTGAACTTTGACCCGGATATAATAAAATCCCAAAGAAGATTTAACTCATGGTTGAAGAGAGACTTGACCTCGAGAGGCCGTGTACTACTGGCCAAGGCGGAGGGCATCTCCAGGCTTACATATGCTGCACTCTCTCTATATGTGGACAACAAAATGTGTAAATCAGTTGATAAAATCCTGTTTAATTTTGTTTGGAAAAACAAAATCCATTATGTTAAGAAGTCTGTAATGATGAACACATATGAGTATGGCGGGTTGAATTTCCTTGATTTCTCTTCTTTGAACAACACTTTCAAAATTAATTGTGTAATCCAAGCTCAATCTGGAATTGTATCACCACTTACCTCCTTTTCCAAATTAGGAGGTATCCCTTTCCTACTGACCAGTAATTATAATATTGTTAGAATCCCCTACAATTTATAAAAAAATCATAAGCAGTCATTACTTGCATGGTCATTAACCTTTAAGCACAATTTATCCCCTCACCGGTACTTCATTTATAGCAATCAAGACATTTTATATAAGAGAAAATCATTGTTTTTCAGTAATTGGTTTGAGAAAAAAAATTGGTTAGTTTCCCAGTTATTTAACTCGGAAGGTCTTCTTTTAAGTTACAAAATTTTTATGTAAATTTTATTTTCCAGTGCCTCACAAAGAAATCTCCATTGTCATGGATGCTATTCTTAAAAGAGCTCTTATGTTTTGAGGGACTCTGTTAGATCACCCAGTACTTCACAGATTTCTTTAGACCCATTTGAAATCCCAGTAGGAAAACTATGCTTTTTGTTACATCCTTCATCACATAACTATGAGATTAGATCGCTTGTAACAACTCCATATGTGGTGTCTTATTGGAATGTTCTTGATCAGATTGATTGGAAATCTGTCTTCGAAATACATAATAACTAACCAGGTTAGAGACATCTCGTTCAGATTTTTCCCTACCTAAAGTGTTTTTGAAAAGGTTCAAATCAGATATAGATACAAGCAGTTTTTTTTGTGGTGACCCTAATGAAACTGACATGCATATCTTCTGGGAGTGTCCTCACACACAGCTATTTTGGATTGAATTCTCAAATGTTATCAATCGCAATGTGCTCCAGGGTTTCTCTTTGCTTTTCAAGGATGTTTGGCTTCTTTAACATACAAAAATATAAAATGAATGAATTCATAATTAATAATTAATATTAATAATTTTATTATTAACCTATTATTACTTCTTGCTAAAGTTCATATTCACCGCAGTAAATTCACTCATCAAAATTATTTATTTATTATAATTTTTTTTAAAGAGGTTCAACAGAATATCCAAACTATTTCATCTTCCGAGAATCTTTGTTACGGGAAGTAGACCGACACAGAGGATATGGAATAACACAGCGATGTCTATTTGAATTCAGCAGTCGGGTAAGCAGGGAAGAATGGTGAGTAAGTATTTTGAAGTACAAACCCGATTCCAAAAAAGTTGGGACACTGTACAAATTGTGAATAAAAAAGGAATGCAATAATTTACAAATCTCATAAACTTATATTTTATTCACAATAGAATATAGATAACCTATCAAATGTTGAAAGTGGGACATTTTGAAATGTCATGCCAAATATTGGCTCATTTTGAATTTCATGAGAGATACACATTCCAAAAGAGTTGGGACAGGTAGCAATAAGAGGCCGGAAAAGTTAAATGTACATATAAGGAACAGCTGGAGGACCAATTTGCAACTTATTAGGTCAATTGGCAACATGATTGGGTATAAAAAGAGCCTCTCAGAGTGGCAGTGTCTCTCAGAAGTCAAGATGGGAAGAGGATCACCAATTCCCCCAATGCTGCGGCGAAAAACAGTGGAGCAATATCAGAAAGGAGTTTCTCAGAGAAAAATTGCAAAGAGTTTGAAGTTATCATCATCTACAGTGCATAATATCATCCAAAGATTCAGAGAATCTGGAACAATCTCTGTGCGTAAGGGTCAAGGCCGGAAAACCATACTGGATGCCCGTGATCTTCGGGATCAGGGAAGACCTTGCATTTTCCAACATGACAATGCCAGACCACATACTGCATTAATTACAACATCATGGCTGCGTAGAAGAAGGATCCGGGTACTGAAATGGCCAGCCTGCAGTCCAGATCTTTCACCCATAGAAAACATTTGGTGCATCATAAAGAGGAAGATGCGACAAAGAAGACCTAAGACAGTTGAGCAACTAGAAGCCTGTATTAGACAAGAATGGGACAACATTCTTATTCCTAAACTTGAGCAACTTGTCTCCTCAGTCCCCAGACGTTTGCAGACTGTTATAAAAAGAAGAGGGTATACCACACAGTGGTAAACATGGCCTTGTCCCAACTTTTTTGAGATGTGTTGATGCCATGAAATTTAAAATCAACTTATTTTTCCCTTAAAATTATACATTTTCTCAGTTTAAACATTTGATATGTCATCTATGTTGTATTCTGAATAAAATATTGAAATTTGAAACTTCCACATCATTGCATTCTGTTTTTATTCACAATTTGTACAGTGTCCCAACTTATTTGGAATCGGGTTTGTACTTAGAATGTTAAAGGATATACTGATGATGGTTTTCTTGCCAGGAACTCGTGGATGACGTGGTTGAGCACACACCTCGGACCAACACCGAAGATGAGCTGGGGTGATGGACGAAGACAGGCAGACGTAGGAGACATGGAGGACCAACGAGGAACAGGAGGTAAGCAATCTTGAGGTAAGTAACTGTGTAGAGTAGGTGTGAGTCCACTTCGTGTAAGTGAGATCGGACAACTGACTGAGGTGAGGTGTGTGCTTAAGTAGTGCTGGCTTAATTGAGTGTTGATGAGGTGCAGGGGTTTGAGTTAAAACTCAGGTGACAGTGATCGCTGTGAGAGATTGGTGGTGGAGCCTGGCTGATCTGTGACATTACCCCCCTCTCCACGGCCCGCTCCTGAGGGCCGAGGGACCCGACGACATGGTGGTCTACCTCTGGTCCTGGGTGCTGGGCGATTGGGGAAGTTAGAGTGGAATTCCTCCATTAGAGCTGGATCCAGGATGTTGTCTCTGGGAATTCTTGACCTCTCCTCCGGTCCATACCCCTCCCAATCTACGAGGTATTCCAGCCGACCACCACGGTGTCGGGAATCCATGATGGTTCTGACCTCGTAGACCGCTCCATCCTCCAGAATCAGCGGGAGAGGGGGTTCCATGATTGGGCCAGGCTCTGTGGATGGAGAGACAGGAGAGGGATAAGGTTTGAGAAGTGAGATGTGGAAGGTGGGATGAATCCTGTATTGAGGGGGTAGTTTGAGTTGAAACGTGACCGGGTTGATCTGCTTCTGGATGAGGAAGGGGCCAACATATCTGGGAGCGAGCTTCTTACAGGGTAGACACAATCTGATGTCCCGTGTGGACAGCCAGACCTTCTGACCAGGTTGGTAAGGAGGAGAGTCGGATCGTCGAAGGTCTGCTGTCAATTTACGCCTGCCCATAGCTCGTCGAAGATGGTGGTGTGCTTCATTTTAGTAGCGAGAGGGCCGCGTTGGCTCCAGGGTAGCCAGTCCCCAATGAGGAATGTGCTGAATGAATGAGTTGAGTGCGTTGAAGTCGAGGAACATATTGTGCATCTGGTGGACAGCCCGGCGGGGTGGCCGTGGAGACATTGGAAGAGGGAGCAGAATCTGGATTCCATTGGATTGGGCAGACAAACATACTTTCTGGGATGATAGAATTAGGTGGGTCCTCTTCCTCCTCAGGAGCATGAAGTCGTGATAGGGCATCGGCTTTGAAGTTTTTGGGACCTGGGTGATAGGTGATCTTGAAATTGAAGCGTGTGAAGATTAGTGCCCAGCGTGCTTGTCGTGGGTTGAGCCTCTTAGCTTCCCTTAGATATTTCAGGTTCTTATGATCCGTAAGAACGGTGAATGGGTGTTTGGCACCCTCAAACCAGTGTCTCCACTCCTCGAGGGCCAGCTTAATAGCTAGGAGTTCCCAGTTGCCGATGTCATAGTTACGTTCCACCGGGCTGAGTTTTCGGGAGAAGAAGGCGCATGGATGGAGTCTAGATGGATTCCTCTGCTGCTGGGAAAGGATGGTTCCCACACCCGTGGTAGAAGCATCTACTTCAACAAAGAAGGGTCTTTCTGGATCCGGATGAACGAGGATGGGAGCTTGTGTGAAAGACGTCTTTAACTTCTCGAAAGCTTCCTTGGCGGCTATGGACCAGGACAGAGACTTGGGCTTGTTGCGGAGTAAGTTTGTGAGTGGATTGGTAAGGGTACTGTAGTTCTGTATGAAACGGCGGTAGAAGTTGGAGAATCCCAGGAAGCGTTAAAGTTCTTTGATGGTTATGGGTTGTGGCCAGGTCTTAATGGCCTCCACCTTCCCCTCGTCCATCCGAATGCCACTACTGTCAATATGATAACCCAGGAATTGTATGGATGGTTGATGAAATTAGCATTTCTCAGCTTTGAGGAAGAGGCGGAGCTGCCGCAGACGTTGAAGGACCTCCGCAACGTGGTGGCGATGTTCGGTTAGACTCCGAGAGTAGATGAGGATATCATCGATGTATACCAAGACGAAGCGATGGAGATACTCCCGGAGCACCTCGTGCATGAAGTCCTGAAATACGGAGGGGTCGTTGACTAGGCCATACAGCATAACCAAATATTCGTAGTGGCCAGTAGGGGTCACGAAGGCAGTCTTCCACTCGTCCCCCTCATGTATTCGGATGAGGCTATGCTGGAGGTCCAGCTTGGTGAAGATAGTGGCACCACGGAGATGTTCCAGGGCTGCAGGGACGAGAGGAAGTGGATAGCGGAATTTCACTGTAATATTATTCAGTGACCGGTAATCGATACAGGGCCATGCTTGTGGCCGTCCTTCTTGGCCACAAAAAAGAAACTTGAAGCAGCAGGGGAGGTAGAAGGGCGGATGTAACCCTGTTGGAGAGCCTCTTCTATATAATCCTCCATGGCCTTTTGCTCTGGGAGTGACAGGGGATAGATTTTCCCTTTGGGCACTGACTCACCCGGTAGCAGATCTATCGCGCAGTCCCATGGTCGGTGTGGAGGTAGTTGAGTGGCCTTCTTCGGGCAAAAGACGTCCCTGAAGTGGGAGTAGTATTCGGGAATATCCACAGACTGCTGGTCTACAGGACTCTCAGTGGACGTGGCATTAAGAGAGAGGATAGGCTTGGCGGGCAGAGATGGTCGAGGCAGACTTGGGAAGCAATCTGGGAAACACTGGTTGCCCCACTTCATGATGTCTCCTGTACGCCAGGCTATTTGAGGTTCATGTACTGCGAACCACGGACGGCCAAGAATGATGTCAGTGTTGGCCTCTTCCAGAACCAGAAGTTGAATGTTCTCCTCGTGTAGATGGCCCACGCGTAGGGTTCTTGAGCTGGCGGCAGACGCTCCCAGATATGAAGCTCCCGGCTGATCCCGAGTCGAGGAGGGCATGAACTGGAAGAGTGATATGGGGAGTAATAAGCGTTATCACAAGAGTCAGTGGAGACATGTTCTGGGGAACAGGTTGGATGGAACTCACCAGTAGTCGAGGTGGACGAGTGGGGCATGAAGAGATCACATGCCTTCCGCCGCCACAGTACAGACAAAATCCCTTAGATAGTCGCCTCTGCTGCTCAGCAGGTGCCAACCGCATTGCCTCAGTTTGCATGGGTTCTGATTCTGGTTCTGGAGGGAAAGGGGTCTCTGGGTGACGGTTTGAGGGAGTGCAACGGTTCCAAGAGGTTTGTTCGTCGAAGCATGATTTCATGCGTGAGGATCAGCGAATGGAATGTTGGATCATAGTCTCCAAGCCAAAGTTGTCATCGTAACTGGCCATCTGCAAGCGAAGTCTGGGCTCTAATCCTTGGCGGTAAGTGGTGATCAATGAGCGTTCATTCCAACCACTGGCAGCCGCGAGCGTTCTGAACCTCAATGCATATTCCTTGATGGGCTGAGAACCCTGCCGGAGGTGATAAAGCTGATCACTTGCGGTGGGATCACCGTGTGGCCGTCCAAAGACTTCTCTGAAATGAGAAACAAAGTTATCGAATGATTGGGTAATATTACCGGCTTGAGCCCAGATCGTCTCTGCCCACTGCAATGCCTTGCCGGAAAGGAGTGAAATGAGGAAGGAGACTTTAGATCTTTCCGTGAGATGAGGTTGATTCTCTATATAGAGTGAGCATTGTAGGAGAAAACCGTTGCTCTCCTCCGCCACGCCAGAGAATGGCGAAGGTCTGGCCATGGGACTGGCAATCAACGGCGGAGAAGGACTGGCGATGGTGGATACGGAAGTTGTGGCTTGTGCTGGTGGAGGTGGAGCAGTGAGGACACGTCGTAGATTGTCCACGAGTTCCTGGAATGGATCAGACCGACTCATGCTGAATCACTCTTGGTGGTCCGACCTTCTGTTACGGGAAGTAGACCCGACACAGAGAATATGGAATAACACAGCAATGTTTATTTGAATTCAGCAGTCGGGTAAGCAGGGAAGAATGGTAAGTATCTTGAAGTACTTAGAATGTTAAAGGATATACTGATGATGGTTTTCTTGCCAGGAACTCGTGGATGACGTGGTTGAGCACACACCTCGGACCAACACAGAAGATGAGCTGGGGTGACGGACGAAGACAGGCAAGCGTAGGAGACACGGAGGACCAATGAGGAACAGGAGGTAAGCTATCTTGAGGTAAGTAACTGTGTAGAGTAGGTGTGAGTCCACTTCGTGTAAGCGAGATCGGACAACTGACTGAGGTGAGGTGTGTGCTTAAGTAGTGCTGGCTTAATTGAGTGTTGATGAGGTGCAGGTGGTTTGAGTTAAAACTCAGGTGACAGTGATCGCTGTGAGAGATTGGTGGTGGAGCCTGGCTGATCTGTGACAATCTTAAAGCTCTCAAAACAGTTAATTGATTTTGTCTTTTTAACTTATTCTGTTAAAGCTTTGTTTTGGATTATTTTTGTTAATGTTACATGCATCAAGAAACGGTGCTTTGCAGGTAATGTCACCTGTTTGTAAATAATTTTGTTCTTCTCTGTACTTTTATCTTTGGTACCTTGGTATTAATATAAAAAAAAAAACGCGTGTACTATTCTGATAATGAAATTCGCGTCACGTGCACTGTACGCTGTCCCTCGCATACGCATACAAAGTGAAGTATACTTTGGCCTTAAGGGAAAAATACTTGGTAATAATAATAACCAACTCTTTAGTTTATTACCTTTGTTACCGCATTCAGTGTTATGGAAAAGAACCATCATGACTGAAATTGTCATGTATCTGGTTCCCACTCACTCAAACTGCACATCACCCTTGGACTACATTTCCCATCATGCACTGCACTCACACATTCCCGTCCACCATTACACCAATCACACAGCTGTCACCATTCACTCATCAACTCTGATTGCCTCACCACACCTGCACCTCATTCTCTCACTCACATAAAAGCAGCACACAAACACTCACCCAGTGCGAAGTCTTGTTTTGCCCTGGCTACATTTCTGAGCGTTCTTCCCCGTATCTGTTATCTCTGTGTGTGACCCCGGACTGCCCGACCTTCGATCTCTGAACCTGTGCCTGTGACCTCGACCTCTGCCTGGTATTGTTTACGTCTCTGCTTTGCCTCTGATATTCCTGTTATGCCCGCTGACCATTGCCTGTGTGATTCTGCGCTGTCTAATAAATATACATTACTGCACTTGGATCCCCTGCCTTTGACCAGTCTTTACAGAAGACTTCGCCAACTCAGATCCAGCAGCATCATCTCACCTACCCAGCTCAACCATGGACAGCATAAGCCTACTCCTACATCTTCGCCAGGGAGGCCTGACTATGGAAGAGTATGTTCACCAGTTTTGTGAGCTGTCTTACCAGGTACCGTTGTACGACGAGTATCTGTTCAAGGACTTGTTTTGCCGGACTCACCAGTCAGGTCAAGGCCAGGTTTAACAAATCTTTGTTTTCTGGAGGAGTGTATCATGGGAGTTTGAGGGGCTTTTGGACTATGCTTTATCGTGTGCTGGCTCTTCCTTCACTGGGGTGTCAGAGCCCGCTCCGTCCCAGGAGCTCGCAGAGTCCGCTCAGAGCCCGCTCCGTCCCAGGAGCTCGCAGAGTCCGCTCAGAGCCGCTCCGTCCCAGGAGCTCGCAGAGTCCGCTCCAGAGCCGCTCCGTCCCAGGAGCTCGCAGAGTCCGCTCAGAGCCCGCTCCGTCCCAGGAGCTCGCAGAGTCCGCTCAGAGCCCGCTCCGTCCCAGGAGCTCGCAGAGTCGCTCAGAGCCCGCCTCCGTCCCAGGAGCTCGCAGAGTCCGCTCCAGAGCCCGCTCGTCCCAGGAGCTCGAGAGTCCGCTCAGAGCCCGCCTCCGTCCCAGGAGCTCGCAGAGTCCGCTCCAGAGCCCGCTCCGTCCCAGGAGCTCACAGAGTCCGCTCCAGAGGCCGCTCCGATCCAGGAGCTCACAGAGTTCGCTCCAGAGGCCGCTCCGATCCAGGAGCTCACAGAGTTCGCTCCAGAGGCCGCTCCGATCCAGGAGCTCACAGAGTCCGGCACTCCGGGTCCCCTCCTGGTTCCGTCCGGTTCCCCAGAGCCCCTGCTGGCCCTTTCCAGCTCGCCTTCGCCGCTGGTTCCGTCCAGCTCACCGATGCCTCCGCTGGTTCCGTCCAGCTCACCGATGCCTCCGCTGGTTCCGTCCAGCTCACCGATGCCTCCGCTGGTTCCGTCCAGCTCACCGATGCCTCCGCTGGTTCCGCCCAGTTCACCGATGCCTCCGCTGGTTCCGTCAGCTCACCGATGCCTCCGCTGGTTCCGTCCAGTTCTACCGAGCGCCCAAGAGAGTCAGAGCCGCCCGAGCGCCACCGAGATTCAGCGCCCAGAGTGCCCCTCGAGGTAGTGGAGGTCACCAAGAACTTTCATGGAGGAGCTCCCTCCATTGCTCACGGAGACCCTGGACCCGCCATGGCCCATGAGGTCCCCTGATCCATCATGGCTGCCCGAGGCCCCGGATCTACCATGGCCGCTTAAACTCCCTGCCTCGGTTCCTGAAACCAAAGGTGCTCTCTGCCTCTTGTGTCTCCGTTTCCTCTAGGTCCCAGTCTCGGCCAGTTATCTCTGCTCCGCCCTGGTGGGCGCCTGTCTCATCTGCTCCGCCCTGGTGGGCGCCTGTCTCGCCTGCTCCGCCCCTGGTGGGCGTCTGTCTCGTCTGCTCCGCCCTGGTGGGCGTCTGTCTCGTCTGCTCCGCCTGGTGGGCGCCTGATCTGCCAGAGTCACCCCACGTCTCCGCCGACCTGCCAGAGTCACCCCACGCCTCGACCTGCCAGAGTCACCCCACGTCTCCGTCGACCTGCCAGAGTCACCCCACGTCTCCCGACCTGCCAGAGTCACCCCACGCTCCGCCGACCTGCCAGAGTCACCCCACGTCTCCGCCGACCTGCCAGAGTCACCCCACGCCTCCGCCCGACCTGCCAGAGTCAAGTCACCCCACGCCTCCGCCCGACCTGCCAGAGTCACCTCACGCCTCCGCCGACCTGCCAGAGTCACCCCACGCCTCCGCCGACCTGCCAGAGTCACCTCACGCCTCCGCCGACCTGCCAGAGTCACCTCACGCCTCCGCCGACCTGCCAGAGTCACCTCACGCCCGCCGACCTGCCAGAGTCACCTCACGCTCCGCCGACCTGCCAGAGTCACCTCACGCCTCCGCCGACCTGCCAGAGTCACCTCACGCCCCGCCGACCTGCCAGAGTCACCTCACGCCTCCGCCCGACCTGCCAGAGTCACCTCACGCCCGCCGACCTGCCAGAGTCACCTCACGCCCGCCGACCTGCCAGAGTCACCTCACGCCCGCCGACCTGCCAGAGTCACCTCACGCCCGCCGACCTGCCAGAGTCACCTCACGCCTCCGCCGACCTGCCAGAGTCACTCACGCCTCCGCCGACCTGCCAGAGTCACCTCACGCCTCCGCCGACCTGCCAGAGTCACCTCACGCCCGCCGACCTGCCAGAGTCACCTCACGCCTCCGCCGACCTGCCAGAGTCACCTCACGCCCGCCGACCTGCCAGAGTCACCTCACGCCCGCCGACCTGCCAGAGTCACCTCACGCCTCCGCCGACCTGCCAGAGTCACCTCACGCCCGCCGACCTGCCAGAGTCACCTCACGCCTCCGCCGACCTGCCAGAGTCACCTCACGCCCGCCGACCTGCCAGAGTCACCTCACGCCCGCCGACCTGCCAGAGTCACCTCACGCCTCCGCCGACCTGCCAGAGTCACCTCACGCCCGCCGACCTGCCAGAGTCACCTCACGCCCCTGCTGTCTCGCCCGCCTGCCCTGGTGGGCTCCTGTTTCATTGGCCCCACATGGACCTGGCCTCCGTCCCTCCCGGTTCCACCTCCGCCTCCACCGCCCTCCTGGATTTTGCTTTTGTCTGGAAGCCGCTCCTAGGTGGGGGGCTCTGTCATGAATCTGGTTCCCACTCACTCAAACTGCACATCACCCTTGGACTACATTTCCCATCATGCACTGCACTCACACATTCCCGTCCACCATTACACCAATCACACAGCTGTCACCATTCACTCATCAACTCTGATTGCCTCACCACACCTGCACCTCATTCTCTCACTCACATAAAAGCAGCACACAAACACTCACCCAGTGCGAAGTCTTGTTTTGCCCTGGCTACATTTCTGAGCGTTCTTCCCCGTATCTGTTATCTCTGTGTGTGACCCCGGACTGCCCGACCTTCGATCTCTGAACCTGTGCCTGTGACCTCGACCTCTGCCTGGTATTGTTTACGTCTCTGCTTTGCCTCTGATATTCCTGTTATGCCCGCTGACCATTGCCTGTGTGATTCTGCCGCTGTCTAATAAATATATATTACTGCACTTGGATCCCCTGCCTTTGACCAGTCTTTACAGAAATTCACACATTTGTAAAATTTAAGAAATAAAAAGCTACAATTTGTGTACAAGTGAATAATAGTGTACAAGTAAATAATAATTATAATAATGATAATAATAACTATGCACCCGTTTGTAAGGAAGCTTGCAAATTGACAAATTTCTTCATACTGTCACATCATGTGACAAAAGAACGAACGACTCGAAAGGTTAAGTAATCAATTCTCTTTCCGGCTCTGACTGCATCGGTTAAGCTTATGGGGCTGTCACGTGATGAACGAACGACTCAAACCCGAAGACTCAAAAGGTGAATGTAACGCAGTTAGTAGATACGGGAAGAAGGAGGCGGGAACCGGCGAACATTTAACAACTTTAATAACAAAATAAACAAACACAAAGCGGCAGCCCTCACGGACGACTGCCGCACACAAAACACAAACTAAAATTCCAGGCCTGGTCCTCTCGTCTTCCACTGTTGTCACTCCTCATTTAACCCTTCCAAGCTCCTCCGTGGGACTCGAGACCGGTGAGCGGTGCAGGTGTCGCTCATTACCAATTACTCCACGGCCTCGCTCCGTTCCCACGGCTCTCGGCCCCGCCCCACAACTAATAAATTATCTTTAGATTTCTCATACAATCACAAGCCCTTTGCTGAAGTCAATTTCTTAAGAGACCACGAAAAAAAATTGGTCACTGGAAATTATATAATGCAGTTTAAATTTGATTTATTCTTCAATTGAAAAACTGGATGTTGACAGACTGCATTACTTTCTAATGGAAAAGGTGTTTTTGCTGCCAGATGATGTAGTCACGGCATCCACCAGCAGGGGCAAACAGGACTAGCCAGCCGCACATTGGCCCTTTGTTTCGCACATGGATTTATGTAGTTGCCATGGCATCATAGCACGAACTCAGGGGAAGCTGGAGTGACACTGACTTTGCCTCTACATATAGCATTGTGGATTACTGGGGTTTACATTTCCCTTCTCATTTAGCACCTTAAAGCTAGATCATTTGAGCGATTTCAGTGTATTCCTTAGCAAATCAATTGTAATGTAGATTCACTGTGTACATTTGCTGTGTTTTTATTTGCTTTATACCCGGTGATTCCTGTTATATATTTAGTCCTGTTCTGTTTTGATTGTGTTATTTTCAGTTTCAATCAATCAGTCATTAATAAATAATTAGTAGGTGTATTTATTTCTTCATTTTTGTCTAATCATTATATAATAGATTAGATGGATTTGTGAGCATGTATTGACTTTGTTTATTACCTATTGATTATGTACAGTAAATAACAGTGTACATGCGTTAAGAGTAATGGTTAAAATGTTAATGCAGTACTAGTAATGTAATTATAATCATATAGTTTCACATTAAATATAAATATTAAAAAATATTTTTAGCCTTTCACCCACATCTCACACACTTTTGTGACTGAATTTTGTGTAGTAACATTAATATGAATATTGACGAACCATTGCAGCTTTTTTTCATCTAAAAGTGAAAACTTATGCAAGTAAAATGAATTTATTTAGTTTGAACCTTTACAGAGTAATGTTTATGTCGGTTGATGTTTTGATAGAAATAAATATGTTATAAATATTTTGAGTTCTGATGAATGTAATTAAATTCCACTCACTCCAATGGCATTAACACTGGTAATACTCAGATAATTAGTTATATATATATCTATCTATCTATATATATATATATATATATCATAGTTTTGGTGTGGTTCAGGGGTAAATGCAGCAATAACATGATAATAACATTGTAACATTCAAAACTTGGATTTCTGTTCTCCATATTCACTCATTAAATTGCTTATCAAATAAACTATGTTTATACAAAATGAACATTTGGGATTTTTTTGAATGTGAAAGCCGTACAGATTTTTAATGCATTATGAGGTTAAAATGAAGGTTCTTTATCTGCATTTATGGTTCCATAAAGAATCTTTAACATCAATGTAAATTTCCACTCCACAAAAGGATCTTTATAGTGGAAAATGTTTGTTTTGATGATTAAAATACTTTTCACACTAAGTAAACAAAATAGATATGTAAGAACTTTATACTGAAATGTTTTTGGTGAACCTAAAAAGATGTCTATGGCATATGAAGAAGCCTCTTTAAAATCTTAATTTTTAACACAGTACTTATTTAATAATGATGTAAAAATATTCTAAAGTATAACCACTTCAGCAACAGCCTAACAACAACCCAGAATTCCCTAGCAACCACACAAGACCAAGATAAAAGTCACTCAGAACAAATTAGTAACCATTAGGTTTATGTGAGCAAGCCATTTATGGGACTTTTACAAACACAACATCTGAAGTCAAAATCGCTGAATTTTGGAATATCTCTCTTTTCTACACACACCATAAAGCTTTCTCTCGCTTTGACCAGAACCCAATGATCCTGCATTAAAGCATGAAGAGAGAGTGACTGATTGAATGAAAGAGAAGAGATGAGATGGAACAGCTGTGCCCAGATGAGCTGCAGTCATTCGCACTCTCTTAGGCAAGAGTTTAATCCCTGATAATCTGACCCTTTTACAGCGGATGATGGATCAAGGGCAGCTCAGTGTCCCATCTCTCACATTCTGTGTGTTTGTGGTTTTACACTTCGAATCAGATGGTTGAACACTATCCTGTCAGAGATGTTCAAATAAACTCAAAGTTCATTTTAATACTAGTAGTTCATTCAAAACTACTATAGATTAATCAACTTTTCCTACATCTCAGTGGTTTCAACAAACTCATGGTGAATTTGTGACTGAATGAACTACCAGTCAAACTTTTGCCAACAAATGAGTTGGCATAGATCATTGCTTTCATTATTTATTTTTAAGTTTGCCCTTCATTAAAAAAAACTATTTATTTAATATTTTTTATTTAGCATGTCATATCATTTAAGAGCATACATTTCATTGCAATATTAACGAAGTAACACTATACATTAGATGAAGTCAATAAAGCAATTATTTATTGATGTGCTCAGTCACTTAAAAAATTATTGAATATTAAATAAAGAACACAAAACTTAATGCAAGCTTTTGAAAAATGTCGTAAACTTTATACATTTCTAATTTAATTAGAAATTCCATTTGGGCAGTGTCTTTTTTCTGAACCTTTTGAGAGTTCGCTGTTTCTTATTTTTCTGCAAAAGCTGAATCTGAGAAATGCACAGGAATTCCAATGTACCTGCACTGTAATATTGTTACAGCTATTTCAAAAGCTAAATTATTTGTATCAACCTAGCTTGTAACCTGTTTTTGGTTTTGTTTCATGTTCTTGTTTTCATGTCTTTTATTTTGAAGGTTAGTCTCAGTTACTGTTTGTGTCATGCTTCCCTTGCCTTCATATCTCCTTGCTATTGGTTCCTCTGTTCTATGTGTCATGTTATGATTGGTTATCATGTTCATTGTGTCATGTCCCCATTGGTTTGTTCTTGTCATGTGTTTATTATAAGTAGCCATGTCTTTGCCTTTAGTTCTTGTGGTGTATTAATGTTGTAACCTGCTGTTGGTGAGTCTAGTCCGTTCATGCCATGCCAAGTCTGTTTCTGGTCATCTGTTTCAAGTCAAGTCTGTCTTTGTTTGGATTATGTTTGGATGTTTGGATTTCACCTTGTAAATAAACTGCACTTGGGTTCTCACTACGCTCACCCTCAGTGGAATCTTTACAGAATACATGACCAGAATCATGAACCCAGCAGTTTCTCACCTCCTCTGCCTTCGTCAAAGTAACCGGGCCATAAAGGAATATGTTGAGGATTTTTGTGGACTCTGTCATTTAGTGGGTTTTAATGATGTGGCCCTTAAGGACATTTTTAGAGCGGGTTTAAATAAACCCATTCGTTCTCAGTTGCCTGGGGGAAAGATTCATTGGTCTCTGGAACAATATATTGATCATGCTCTGCTGTTGTCTGGTTCATTGTACACTGTGGGGGTTGCAGAGGAGGAATGCAACAATCCTCCAGTATCTGCCAAGCCAGAGTCTCCTCACGTCATGCCGGCCACGCCAGAGTCTGCTCACCTCAATGCCGGCCACGCCAGAGTTCTGCGTCATGCCCACGCCAGAGCATAGGCGGAGTTTGGGGGCCGGGGCACTGCCCCCAGATCAGAGCCAATCGATTTTGTCAGATCTATGAATACAAAATATTTTCACATTGTCTCATTTTATTTGCATTATCGTAATGAGTATGTTAAGGCTTAATTATTTGTAATTCATGTAAAAAAAAAAAAAAAAAATCAGAGCTCACGGTCTACGGTAGGTGCCCCCCCAGGCAAAAATGTGAAACTCCGTCTATGCGCCAGAGTCTGCTTGCGTCATGCCGGCCACGCCAGAGTCTGCTTGCGTCATGCCGGCCACGCCAGAGTCTGCTCGCGTCATGCCGGCCACCAAAATTTCCCCAAAGGAATATTTTTTGGGGGCTATAGCACCCAAGCTTCTGCAGATGCGAAGCTTGGGCCAGGACTAATTGCCAGTGCGATGGACCCACCACTGATGTTGGTGCAGGCAGCTGGCATCCCCAGGGCCTCAGCACTGGCTGTCACGGAGACTGTTCCCCTAACCTCAGTGCTTCCTGTGATGGCGGGCGCCATTTTGTGCGTATGGGCTGCACACCGCACTCCTGAGGCCTCTTCTGTCCAAGAATCCGCTCCAGAGCCTCCAGAGGTGGCGGCATCCACTGCAGAACCTCCAGAGGTGGCGGCTTCCGCTGCAGAACCTCCCAATGTGATGGCTCCCACTAATGAACTCATGGTCTGTCCTGTCACGGCCACGGAGGCCGTTCCTGAACTCACAGTCATGGCCACGAAGGCCGTTCTTGAACTCACGGTCTGTCCTGTCACGGCCGTTCCTGAACTCACGGTCATGGCCATGAAGGCCATTCCTGAACTCACGGTCTGTCCTGTCACAGTCACGGAGGCCGTTCCTGAATTCACGGCCACTGAGGCCCCTGCTCTGCCTGCTCCGCCATGGCCCCCTGCACTGCCTGCTCCGCCATGGCCCCCTGCTCCGCCATTGCTCCATGCTCCAGGTCCTGTTCCCCTTCACGGGCTCATTACAGAAAGTTTAAACAACAAGATCAATAAAATAAAAACGATGAACAATTATTTATTGTTGTTTGTTTTTTATTAAGAGATATTACAATAAACCTGCATTTTGTGGCATGCGCACGTCAATATTTCTAACTTTTTCTCATGCTGAACAACAATATATGTATCTGTATTACTGCAAGGGTAGGTTTCGGGTTGGTTTAGACGTTAATAAAATACAATCTAATAGGTAGAAAAAAATATTTATCGTTGGTTTCCGGTAGCTGTATCCCTTCTATCCACAACTGCGAATATAACATAATTACTGTATGTGCATTACTCTAAGGGTAGGTTTATGGTTGTGGTAGGTGTACACATTAATAAAACATAATTTGACAGGTAGCTTTTTTCGTTGTCGAATTGTACCACTGTTTTATTGGGAGGTAGCAAAATCTGACAGGTTAGCACAAATCGACAGAACACCGGATCTGGGCCAATACTATGTTGCTGTCTGGGTAACGGTAATGACAGTAACTCGCGATTGAGCCGTGAATCACTGATGCTAATGCGGTGTGTTGGACTTGAAGCAACGCTGCAGAACGATCAGTGTATGACATCAAAGTACTGTGAGAGCGATTCAAGAGCATCTGCTCTCTGTAGCTCTCACTGTACTTTGATGTCATACACCGATTATTCTTTAATGCCGCTTCAAGTCTAACACACGTCTAATATATATATATATATATATATATTAGGGTGGGCATAGATTAATTTTTAATCTAGATTAATCTAGATTAATTTTGGAATTAATCTAGATTAATCTAGATTAAAATGGCTCATTTGAATTCTGAAGGCATTCAGAATATGTGTGCTACCCAAATAATGACTAAAAGTAAGTCTTTGAGAACGGGTTTCTCAAGCCAGGTGGCGCATTAGACCAGGAGCTCATCTCCTGTTTCCAAAATGCATCACAAACTGCTTGAGAAAGCTGTTCTACTATGATAATTGGTGATGAAAATAAACTATGTTCAATAAGATGTACTTGTGTTTACTAACTGTTTATTCAGTTAAACATGAATTTTGAACTGTAGGCCTACATAAGAGGTCGTGATGAACTGTTTACAGTTTCCATTGGGAAGCTTCTTAAAAATTAATTTTCCCTGAAGCAAACCCGGCTTCATAGCTGCATCCATGTTAGCACGTCCGTCTGATGTGGTAATTTCACAGTAACGTTAGGCATACACACAGGTTCGAAGCAGAGGGTGACACGGGAGTGAATTCTCAAGTTCACATGAGACCTAAAGCACATCCTGTTTGCTTAAAAGCGCAAGCGTTTCGTTGTTATTCTGAGTGCACACAAATAAACGTAGAGTCTTTACAGATTCGAAAGATGTATTAGGCTACTTTATCTGTATGACCAAAAATGACGGAGATTTTAAGAGCAAGTGAGCACACGAGCCTGTCCTGCGCAAACGGCTTCCACACAAACACTTCAATAGCGCACATTTCTCTAGGTTAACATCATATTGAGCTGCCATGTAAAGTTGCTACTACATACATCTTTTAGATGAAAAGCCATATTTGAGGTTGATGAATGATAGGTGAGCGTTTGGATGTCCTGCCCGATTGTATTACCACATAGACCAGCCGTTAACAATCTCTCCATCACGGACTGCGAGCCTCTAGTTCAAGACTGGTTCTGCCCCCCACAGTGCAATTCGGCTAGGTATACATCCAGCTAAAATATCAGGGTGAAAGACATCATAGCTTCGTAGTATAGACCCAGCTCCCAACCCAACTTTGAGAATAGATTAACGGATATTTATTTTATCGCCGATAAGAGTCTCACGTTAACGCAGCACGTTAACGCCGATAACGGCCCACCACTAATATATATATATATATACACAGACGTGTTATAGTGTTGGGGATGGGGCCGTGCTCGGTGGCTTGATTGCGTCATTGAGTCCTGATTTAGCCCCCAAAAAAATCCTGATCACAAAAATGGTGAAAAATTGTTTAAAGGTCTAACTCCACAATTAAGTACTACATAGTTCCCAGTCTTATAACATTTCAGCAATGCTTTTCTAACATTTATAATGCGTTTACAAACAATTCTCACAATTGACTTTACAGACTTTAAAAAAAAACTTCTAGCATATTCTTAAACTTGGACCTCATTATAGAGAATAAGGAGTTAAGTCACATTTTCATTCTCTATTAAAACAGCCTACACTCTCTAAGTTTTCTTTAAAGGAGGCATAGCACACACAGTTTCACTAAATCTCATGTTAATCTTGAGTACCTATAGAGTAGTATTGCAGCATTCATATCTCCAAAAATTATTTAGTTTTATCATATTTCTAAAAGAAAAATTAAGTTTTACATTCTCTCTGAAAAAAGCCAAGCCCCTGGTGGTGTGCCGTGGGTGGAGCTAAAGAGTGACGAGCACTTGAGCGCCGATCACCAACAAAACACAGACATTTGATGCCGTTTCACTTACCATCTGCAGTTCTGAATCATGACCGGGATCTTTTATAGATGGGACCGCTCTATCTTTCAGTATCAAACGATGTGCAAATCCAGCAATGAACTGGGCCTTGTTTATGAAACGTTTGTCAACAAATGTGGGGAAGTCATGGCCTAATGGTTAGAGAGTCATACTCGTAACCCAAGGGTTGCGGGTTTGAGTCTCAGGTCCGGCAGGAATTGTAGGTTGGGGGAGTGAATGTACAGCGCTCTCTCCACCTTCAATACCATGGTATTCAACACCAAGGTACCCTTGAGCAAGGTACTGAACCCCCAACTGCTCCCCGGACACCGCAGCATAAATGGCTGCCCACTGCTCCGGGTGTGTGTTCATTGTGTGTGTTCACTGCTGTGTGTGTGCACTTTGGATGGGTTAAATGCAGAGCACAAATTCCGAGTATGAGTAACCATACTTGACCACATGTCATGTCACGTCACTTCACTTCTTCACTTCAAACACACTTGAGAATCTCCTTTGAACTGCATCCACTGTTTACATAATGCTGGGTTCTTCGGGAAGGTTATGTTTCCCTCACAACCAAAAACACACTTCTTTAGAGACATTCTTCCCGAGCGAGTCCCGTGCAGTGCAGCTGAATGAAGCGCGTTGATGGACGCGCACTTGCTCTGGCACTGGTCGATGTGTCCATATAATAGAAATGCCCATATAAGGAGTTCCACCCACGTTTACTCAGCAAGAGCTACGGTCGAAAAAAAACTCTTGGAAACTTGTACGAACCCGGAAGTGAGATTTTTGGCACAGAAATATTCTGTTATACGTCCAATTGGATTTTTTTTTTTTTTCTATGCTTAGCATGAGAATCCAACTCTTTAACAGGGTAAACAGCTCTGAAGGCATGAAACAGCATTGCCCCCCCTTTAATTGAACAATATGCATTTTCATTCACTATGGTTGCAATAGAATTTTAGTTAAAAATGTATTATTCAAAAAAAATACTTTATTCACTGATGTTTCATAGACGTACAGTTGTTATGCTTTCAAATTTCATGCCATTTGTATGTATGTAATTTCACAGTATTTTCACCTCCTAATTTACTACACTAGACCTACTTGTGCAGTCACAATTCTATAACAGTATAATTTACTCAGGCCGATGACATTTTGTATGACAATAACAATCTTTTTTAGATTAATTGTACATAAATAGGTTAAGCAAAACAAATTCGATTTTTTTCTGGGAACTTTTTAACTGCAGGCAGACATACATAATGGCACATGACAAATATTTTCTTTAAAAAAATTGCAGTTGTCCCTTTTCTGAAGTTAAGATTTTTACATCAAAACGAAAGCTCTAGAAAAATACAATGCATTACGAGGCTGGAGAGAACAGTGCACTATTGCATACTTGTATACTGAGGTTTTAATTAAATTATTTTAATAGCTATAGTCAGTCGTGAACGAGTCCCAGTCCGGCCTTGGTTAATAGTGAGAATTAATCCTTAAAATAAAGTGATTATAATTACATTATGAAGTTAAAATGCAGTAGTGCTTTATTCACAGTTTACAATGTTTAACATGAATAAAGACAATCCTATGTTGGCCTATATCTTATGCAAAATAAATATGTTGCATAAATAATGGTTCTCAAAACAAATATACATTTATTTAAAAAACTAAACTAATAATGAGTAATTTTTCTGAGAAAAATAAATTGACCCAATTATGTTGGATAGTGCAATTATAGTGTACTTTTTATTTTTAAAGTAATTGTTTACATTATTTGCAGACAATGTTATATTCAGAAAAGGCCACTTGAAGAGAGTTCACTTTCATGACTGTTTGTTAACACACTTAAGTAGAAATCATTTTAATTTAAAAAATTCCAATAAATAATAAAGTTAATAGTCAAATTACAAGTTTTATATTAAATAAAATTTGAAATCATTGTTTTAATAATCTTTTTTTGTGCTTTAAGAAGTACACTTTGTTGTGTTGACAAATATAAAGCACAAAATATCTGGTTATAATTTTAACTGAAATTACATTTTATATTAAATAAAATTTGAAATCATTGTTTTAATAATCTTTTTTTGTGCTTTAAGAAGTACACTTTGTTGTGTTGACAAATATAAAGCACAAAATATCTGGTTATAATTTTAACTGAAATTAAATTTAAAGTTAATATATTCTAAATGTACTAAATTGCAAGTTCATCAGTACAATATGTAAACAAATATATTTAAATACATACAAGCTTCAATAGAAATTACATTTAGTATATTTTAGTTTCACATTAATGCTTGTCAGCACGTTTATCAGTACATTAACCATATTTCAAAGAAATCGGCTAATTATGAAATTACATATAAAGATGTACTTCCATTGGCCTTAAAGGGATCTACTTGCAGTTCAGCTACTTGCATTTAATAAACATTAAACTATACAAATATACTCTTTATAAACAAGTTTTGCGCATGTTTGCAGGATGTGCTGTGATGGATGAATATGTACTGTTTAAGAATGCAATGCTTATAGCTGTGCTGCGTTCAACAGATTAATCACTGTGAATCTGCTGCAGTCTATTACACTGCTCTCCAGTCTCTCATCCCCTCCCATTCCCTCTGTGTCCTGTGACACAAATGGGACAGAGAGCAATACATCTGTGTGTGTGTGTGTGTGTGTGTTTGTTTGCTTGTGCGTGAGAGCAAGAGCGAAAGACAGGGAGAGCTCAGCGCTCCATAGAGAGGCTGTTAAAAACCACCCAGAGGAAAATTCAACAGTATAGATATTGATTTTTCATGACTAATGGAGTTCGGCTTATGTTTCATTTAAGTCTAACCTTTGTTTCAGATGTTTCTCATTATGCTGCATGCAATCACTTTTCCACATTCTGTACAACAGCAGAAATGCAGTAGAAAGATTGTGATACAGCAGTTCTATTAACAAGTTCATTTCAACATTACATTTTACATAAGGAAGCCAAAGCAGAATCACCATGTGTTGCATGTTGCAGAATATTAGACAGACTAACCACTACGTGAACTGATCCAATGATGTTACAAAATTGTCTGCTATATACCTTATGAAATACAAATATATGCATACATTGAATGTAACCGTTTACACACAGTAAGAATAAACATAAATACAACGCATTTGACCTGTTTGATCTTGAAATAATTTGATAAGAAATAACTGAGCTCATACTGAATTTGTGATTTAGTTTAGTCTCTGCTATAGGAGTAGTGCTGGGTAGATTTCTTATAAAATGTATTCTGTCACTGATTACAAATTACATGATAAAAAATGTAGTCAGTAATATAATCTAAACTACTCATTTTAGGTATGTTTTCAGACTACTTTTTGATTACTTTTAGATTATGTTTCATTTAAATTATATTAAATTTAAATCTCAGGGGGACTTCAAGTAAATATTTTAGGACAAAGAAGTTTGATTGTCAAAAAAAAGGCTAGTGACTCCCTGCATCACGAACAAACATTAATAAACATGACAATAGTAACAGTCCAAATCTTCCAGATTTTAAATATTTGTGTCAGTAAATTTTGTAATTATTCACCTCATACATGGTATAACTGACTGAGAGGTGATTTTGTGCCTAAATTCAGATGCATTGATTTCAAATTAATGTACATTACATTTAGATGGCCATTGTATATTGTGAACACTCACTGCATTCAATATGGCACACAGTAGAATTTCTTAGAAAGTAAAAAGAATTAGGGAGAATAACTAAATTGTGAATAATTTACTGCCAATGTGTGAATAATTTTGTAATCAATTTGTCCATAAAAAGTAACTGTAATCTATGGTGATTTTAAAATGCCATAATCTAATTACAAATACTTGATTTTTGGAATCTGATTGTGTAATCACTTCCCAGCACTGTCTAAATTCATTTGTGTTCTTTCTGAATGTAAACACACATTTGTACTAATACCAGACTGACTATTGTTTTTATCATCATATTCTACCATATACTAGTGCTTTAAGAGGTCTACTGTTTGCATATTATTTTATGATGATAGAGATAATGCCTGTGAAATCATTTATGTCAACCATCCATTTTTATTATTAGATCTTTGTGTGGTATTTTTGGCTTACCGTTGGATGGCAGTCCTTTGTTGTGTTGTGACTTTTTTTTTTTAGCATTTCCTTTCCATCATCAAGCATTTGAGCTGTTTAATGAGGGAGGGGTGATCCGGTCACTTTTCATCCGCCGTGTTTTTTTTCTTCCAATCAGGCCCAATGCAAGCTGCTTTTGCAATAGTCTCTCTCTGTGTGTGTGTGTGTGTGTGTGTGTGTGTGTGTGTGTGTGTGTGTGTGTGTGTGTGTGTGTGTGTGTGTGTGTGTGTGTGTGTGTGTGTGTGTGTATGTGTGTGTGTTTTAAATCTAAATGACATCGTTGTAAATCCCCTGTCATCTTTCATTCCAAAGAGCGAAAGAGATCGGGAAAAAAAGAGGGAAAGAGCAAAAGAAACAAAAGTAAGAAAGAATGCATTTTTCTGACATTTGTGAACTTTCTTAAATTTTTAATTACATTTTTTTTCTGGGTTGTTTTTATTTGTTGTTTATTTGTAAGCATAAAACAAACTAAGGCTTAAAGCAACAGCATTACACCATTATGATATGAAAATAACCTTAAACCAGGAGATGTTCTTTTAAAGAAAATCTTTTTTTCACAATTGTGATTCTTAAGAACATGCTTTTTTAGATTGTATATATTTACTAAAGCTGAAAACTATACTGTAAAATTGTAGGATAGAAAATTAGAAACTAGTGTGTGTGTGTGTGTGTGTGTTTTTGACAGTGATATATACAGATGGTTTGGCATCATTTTCATAGTGTAAAAGAACAAACATCCAGGATGAGACCTTTTATTTTCTTTTTTCTTTTGTCTGTGTGTGTTTCGGATAAATGTGGCATCTCAAAATTATTTATTTAATTATGTACCTACATGCTGAAACTTTGTTCTTTGCTTTTTTTGCTTTTCTTTTATCTTTGTACATTAAGTCCTGCCAGTTGGAGTGTGTCTAAATACTCAACTGAGAGCTCAAACCGAGGACGAACACAAACCGAACCAAACCCAGGAATATGGCCATGTTTGGAAGTCGTGGGGCGAAGGGGGGCAAGTTCTCTGTTGAGGACCTGTATGGGATCAGCAAGAAGCCTAAAGCCTCATCAGGGCCATCAAGTAGCACCGTGGCAAAAGGACCTGTGCAAGTCCGTGGGAAGGGGCAGAAAGGAGAAACGGACGCCCTGGCCTCTCAGATTTTGGAGGCGGCGCACAGACTGGTTGAACGGCGGCGTCTTGAGCTTTACCTGAGGGAGTGTGGCCTCAGCATCAATGACTGCCAATCAGAGAGACAAGCCATGCTGTACCGGTGAGTGAGTGTGGAAGTGTTTGGGGAAATACACTCTCTGTGGTGTCAAAATGTCAAACCTGATAAAGCGAATGTGAAAGGATAATAAATTAAGGTGTAAGCTATACAAAATGGAGGTAGCAGTAGCAGAACAGAAGCTGCATTCAGAGCGGGATACTGTCATACTGTTTGCTGTAAAGTAAACACAGTATGCAGTTATACCCTTCAAACAGTTGTGTGCATAGTTGTTATGTGAACACACCATGTTGCATGTTTAATTCAGCAAACAGTGGCCATTTAGCAGCAAATATGGTTGTTTTGAATTTTTTAAGTCAAAACAAAATTACAATTAAACCGATAAATTTAATGCACATAATACCTGCTCTTATTTTGCATGATTCATTGGTAAACATTATTACTAGCACACTTGCAAAAATGTATCCAACAACATTCTAGTCACATTTAAAAAACAACACCATCTAGATTAGGTGACTACAGTAATTTTAAATTAAACTATTTCGCATTTGTTTGCAATGGCTGATGAAGATCGTGGGAGTGAAAGATTGCTTTTATAGATACATTTTGCAAACTGAAATAGTGTGCTGGAACAGTTAATTTATTTATTTTTAATACTGTGCACTATGCACCTATCAGTTATCTTGCAGGTGTGAAAATTAAATTGTTTATTAAAGTTTTAAGACAAAATAATACAGTACCAGTAACTCCATACAGTTTAATGTGAATTTCTGGAAACCACAGCTGTTTTATATTCTAGTAGGATTTTTTTACAGTGTAAAATAGGTAAAATATGCAGTGATAAATAGGGTTGGGAATCGAAAATCAATTCCAGAATCAGATACTTAAGGTCAAGAATTGAATACTTGTAATATTGAAATTCCAATTCCACCTGTCAATTCATGTGTCTTCTATTTATGTGGTGAAAAGGGGCTGTTAAAAATGTATTGTCTTTGAATCATTCATTCAAGAGATTAACTCAAAAACACTGATTCATCCAGTAATGAAACAAGCCAATCTTAAGTGAATCATTGAATCATTACATTCATAAATTCCATGAGATTTTTTTTACTTGTCTAATATTTTTTTCTTCAGAATTGTGAGAGAACTACAACCTCCATAAAAAAAAAAGTTTCAGTGTATCCAGAATCGTGCCGCTCTATTTTGCACACAGACAACGAGTCCAGTTTTTATGTAGCCGGCTGATTTTTGTTCACGGTATTCATCAGCAATTACATGTTCCCTATCGATACTCCACTCGTACTGCGTCTTGTAAAGACGCATATGGGAAAATGCCTTTTTTCTCCTGAACTGAAGTCTTATTTAATCACGCAGTGAAACTGTACGACTATTGGTTCGTGCAGGTGTAGAAAAACGAACCAATGGGTCGGCAGCGGAGCTCCACGAACCTATGGCGACGATACGCGCCAATATTCCCGCCGATGACGGTCACAGCGAGTGTGTTTCCTGCCTGGGAAAGCCCATGCGGATGCGCGCTCGCTGGTTCTGATTGCTCTCACTGCGAGAGCATCGGTCTCGCCTCTCTCTGCGCACGCATCGCTTTCTTTTCAGAGAGCGATCCCGCCTCGCGCCCTCCCGTTTTCTTCCTCTCAGGGACCTGTGAGGAAAAACAGCGGGCAGAGGTTTTAGCGCCTGGTTGAAAGCGAGCTCACGCCCGGCTCAGATCCCGTGCCTCGTTTTCACCACACAGAGAGATTTCTCCGTCCTTTTGTCCAACCTGACCAGCGTCCCTCGCAAGCGTGAGCGATCTGGTCTCGCTTGGCGGAAGTGACGATGAGCTGGCCGATGACAGCATGTCACTGGTAGCTTCAGATGCTGAGGAGCTGTGGGGCTCAGTGACTGACCGCGCCTCAGGTTTGCCCGCGCCCAGCGCCGCCAAAGCCGGGATGGATGCCGAACTTTTCCGTGTCCTCTCCAAAGCGGTTGAAGAGCTGGGTTTGGAGTGGTCTCCACCAGAGGAGCCCTCTCGCAGCCGTCTGGATGAGTGGTTTCTGCCGGGGCGCCGTCAGGCCCCTCAACAACGACCATCGCCGTTCTTCCCTGAAGTACATGACGAGCTCACGAGATCTTGGCGCTCTCCTTACTCTGCCCGCCTCCGTACTTCCGCTTCATCTGCCCTCACTACGGTTGATGGCGCTGAAGAAAAGGGATATGAGAGGATGCCTCAACTGGATGAGTCAGTGGCTGCACATCTCTGCCCACCCACTGCCATCGGCTGGAAGGCGAAAGCCAGTCACCCGTCCAAGCCATGCAGGACCACTTCAGCGCTCGCTGGACGCTTCAGCTGGACAGGCGGCTTCGGCGCTCCACTCTATGGCGGTTCTACAGGTCTATCAGGCCAAGCTCCTCTCTGCCGTAGACGAGTCTGAGCCTGATCCTGCGACTCTCAGGGAGCTGAGAAGCGCAACAGACCTAGCTTTGCGAGCCACCAAGACTACCGCCCAAGCCATAGGAAGGTCTATGGCCAGCCTGGTAGTGCTCGAGCGCCACCTGTGGCTCACGCTGACGGAGATCAAGGATGCGGACAGGGTCTCCTTCCTTGATGCTCCAATTTCCCCCAGCGGCCTCTTTGAACCTGCGGTGAAAGGATTCGCTGAGCGCTTCACAGAAGCACAGAAGGCGTCACAGGCTATGCGACACTTCCTGCCCAAGCGCTCCAGCCCAGTAGCTGCTCAGAGTCGCCCCAGGACTGCGCCGACTCAGCAGTCTGCGAAACCTGCACCTGCCGTTTACGCCCCTCAGCCTGCTAGAACTCAGCAGCCACGAGGGCGTTCACGCTCAGCCAGACGCCACCCCCCTCCGACGCCAGGGCCCCGACTCAAGATAGCGTTGGACCCTGTGCGCCCGGCGTCCTCCTGATCTGCAGGACAGGAAGAGGAGAGGTCGAGTCCCGCCACGGCCGGACCGCCCACCAAAAGGCCTCTCATGGAAACCTCTTGGCACCCCGTTCTTTTCTGGGTGCAGAGGGAATTGTGTCTGTTGCTACAGGGTCCGCATGGCGACCATGCAACTGTCCGCTGTGATAGCGGAAAAATAAAACACAAACATTCTCAAAAGAGAGCAATTTTCTTCTTCCGTCCCTCACGAGTGCCCTGCCTCCGTGCAGCCGGCCACTGAAGTTTATCCAACCCTTGCCACGCGGGCCGAGGCCTGGCAGGCCATCCCGGAGTGTCAGAGTGGGTTATGGGGATAATAAAACGAGGTTATTCACTCCACCCGCTCGAAGACCCCCGCTTCAGCGGCGTGGTCTCCACCTCGGTGCAGGGCGAGAATGCTCGCGTTCTGCGCTCAGAGGTGATGACTGCTGGAAAAAGGAGCCATAGAAATGGTTTCTCCAGCTTTGAGCGAGTCAGGCTTTTACAGCCGTTACTTCCTCGTCCCCAAAGGATGGCGGCCTCCGCCCATCCTCGATCTCAGACGCCTGAATCACGCCTCATGAGACGGCTGTTCAGGATGATCACACTGAAGCAGATCCTCTCGCAGATTTGCACAGAGGACTGGTTCTGTTCTCTGGACCTGAAAGACGCATACTTTCACATCCAGATAGCCCCCCATCACAGACGATTCTTGAGATTCGCCTTCGAGGGAGTGGCTTACCAGTACACGGTCCTACCCTTTGGGCTGTCTCTGGCCCCCCGTACTTTTACGAAGTGCATGGACGCGGCTCTTTCCCCTCTGAGACAGATGGGAATCCGCATTCTCAACTACCTCGACGACTGGCTCATTCTGGCCCAGTCAGAGGTGGAACTACTTTCACACAGAACCCTCATCCTCAGCCACTTAGAGCGCCTGGGGCTCAGGGTCAAAAGCGCACTGTCTCCCAGCCAACGAATATCGTTCTTGGGTACAGTTCTGGACTCAGCTCACATGAGAGCGGTGATAGCGCCAGAACGCGCTCTGGCCATTCAGAAACTCGCGGCCACCTTCAAGAGCGACACCGCCGCCCACTCAAAAGTTTCAGAGAATGCTGGGCCTTATGGCGCAGCATCGCCAGTGTTACAGCTGGGCCTGCTCCGCATGCGCCCCTTCAACGCTGGTTGAAACCACGGGTTCACGCATGGCGTCACGGACGCTTGCATATCAGGGTGAATCAGGCCTGTGTAACAGCCCTGACCCCTGGAAGAACCCACGGTGGATGGAGAAGGGCGTGGCCATGGGGTTGGTCCACACCAGGAAAGTTGTCACGACAGACGCCTCAACACAGGTTGGGGGCGCTGTGCGGCAAACCGACCTTGCCATTGGTCGAAGACGGAGAGCGGCTTCCACATCAACTGCTTGGAAATGCTAGCAGTTTGTCGAGCCTGCCAGTTTTTCCTGCCGGACCTAATAGGGCGCCATGTGCTGATTCGCTCAGACAACATGTCCGTGGTGTCCTATATAAATCACCAGGAGGTGTCTCCTCGAAGCGCCTCTTTATTCTGGCAGAGTGCCTTCTGGAATGGGCTCAGCTCAACCTGCGCCGCTGAGGGCAGCACACCTGCCGGGCAGACTGAACCAAGGAGCAGATATGTTATCTCGGAGCAATGTCCCTCAGAGGAGTGGATGCTCCATCCGCAGGTGGTTCAGAAGATCTGGAAGACCTTTGGCAAGGCAGAAGTAGACCTTTTCGCCTCCAAAGACAACTCTCACTGCCCAACTTATTATTCAAGGACAGGGATGCGTTGGCCCACGATTGGCCCAACCTCCTCCTTTATGCATTCCCCGATCGCCCTGCTTCCACAGGTCGTCAGGCGATCAGGAACAGGGTCACAAGGTGCTATTGGTGGCCCCTTGTGGAGGAACCAACCTTGGTTGTCAGAGCTGACTCAGCTACTAACAGCAGCCCCTGGCCCGTGCCCTGAGACGGGATCTCCTCTCTCAGGCGTTAACGGAACAATATGGCACCTCGACCCGAGCTGTGGGCTCTCTACATTTGGCAGCTCAATGGGAGCCTACTGGCTTCCCAGAGCGAGTGTTAAACACCATTTCTGAGGCTAGAGCCCCATCTACGAGACGCCTCTATGCCCTTAAGTGGTCTGTTTTCTCCACTTGGTGCCTCAACCGTGGTGAAAACCCCTTTACCTCTGAGTTAGTGGTGGTTCTGTCCTTTCTGCAGGAACTGCTAGATAAAGGACGTTCTCACTCTACACTCAAGGTGTTCGTAGCAGCTATAGCGGCCTTCATGCCCCTATAGCGGGCCAGTCGGTAGGCAGAGACAACTCAGTTGTCCGTTTTTCTGAAGGAGCCAGGAGGTTGAATCCACCTCGGCCCCTTACTGTCCCTACATGGGATCTGCCCACTGTACTGAGGGCCTTGAAAGGCCCTCCTTTGAGCCGCTACAGTCTACGGACCTCCGGTCACTTTCGCTGAAAACTGCTCTGCTACTAGCACTAGCGTCCGGTTAAGCGAGTTGGAGACCTGCAGGCGCCTCTACTAGCCCTGCCTGCCTGGAATTGGGCCCAACGACTCCAAGGTCGTCCTGAAACCAAGGCATGGTTATGTACCTAAGGTACTTTCAACCCGTTCAGAGCTCAGGTCATCACGCTCTCGCGCTTCCTCCGTCCTGAGGAGGACCGGGAGTTATCTTTGTTATGCCCTGTCAGAGCTCTGAGAATCTACTTTGAGCGTTCCACCCCTTTAGGCATACGGAACAGCTCTTTGTTAGCTTCGGTAACCGCACCAAAGGACATCCGGTCACGAAGCAGAGACTCTCTAAGTGGATAGTGGATGCTGTCATGCTGGCATACTCTTCTTTGGGCCTGCAATGCCCCATTGAGTACGAGCCCATTCGACTAGAGGCATCGCCTGCCATGGGCGTGGTCTAGCGGTGTATCCATTACAGAGATTTGTACGGCGGCTGGCTGGGCCACTCCGTCCACATTTGCTAGGTTTTATAACCTGGACATACCGACCGCAATGCGCTCAGGCTCTCTAATTGGCACCCTGCATACTCCGGTTAACTGAGTATACAGAAGTGGAACGATTATCCAGGCCGAGCACGACCTCTATGAGTTTAGCTCGCTTTAGCCTGAAGTATACTACTTACTTCCCTATGGGCATTTATGTTTATGGAAGTATATACAGTCGTTCATCTACCCTAGCACGGCGTGATTAAATTCAGTTCCCATATGCGTCTTTACAAGACGCAGATGCAGTGGAGTATCGAGAACGCTCGGTTACTATCGTAACCGAGGTTCCCTGAGATACGGAACGAGTACCGCGACTTTGCCGTGCCAGGTAGCTGCACGACTCAGTCGTCGCTTCAGTCGAAGTAAACCTGAGGATCCTATGGCGAAACGACCGCTTATATAGCCAGATGCCCCGCCCGTTTCGGCGGGAATATTGGCGCGTATCGTCGCCATAGGTTCGTGCAGCTCCGCTGCCGACCCATTGGTTCGTTTTTCTACACCTGCACGAACCAATAGTCGTGCAGTTTCACTGCGTGATTAAATAAGACTTCAGTTCAGGAGAAAAAAGGCATTTTCCGATATGCGTCTTTACAAGACGCAGTACTCGTTCCGTATCTCAGGGAACCGAGGTTACGATAGTAACCGAGTACATTTTGCGTAAAGAGACACAGAATAAATATGTTTGATATATAAATGTTTTTTAAACCACATTGTAATCGAAATTGGGAATCGATAAGAATCGATAAGAACAATACCCAACCCTTGTGATAAGTGTCTTTGACAAATATTGCAAATCTTGCTTCGTCATTCTCACATTACCTCCATCACATGTAGATTCCTCGTGTTTGTCTCTGGACTTTTATGTTCTTTGTTTTGTTTTTATAAAAGACCCTGCATTTAGATCCACACTTCAGTCTGCTTAGTTACTCCCATTTTTACAACCTCACTATGTTGCATGTATCATCAAATAATTATGGTTATTTTGCATTTAAATGTGCTATAGTCGGGTCTCCGATGCATCTACCAACCCAGAAAATGTGAAAAAGAACAACCCAGTACATTTATTTTGGTAAGCCTTTCTCTGCAAGCTTGTGAAAAAAACAAGTGGATCAGATTTCACATAAAAAGAGATCTCATTATAAGATTACTGCCCCTTCTGCAAGATTCCACCTACATTGAGTTTTTGCAAGCAACGTCAATATACTAGTTCTAACACCATGGCGAATCTTTGAGCAAAGCATGCAAACTGTTCTGTCTTTGGCTGCACTGAAGAGCACAGAACATTACTTCGAGTCCCAGACTCAGAGGAGAAAAGAAAGCAGTGGATTTATTGATTTATTTACTTTATAATTACACTGCTGCCACGTCATTTCTTTCCCAGCTGTTTTTACCTTTTTGTAACTCATTTGTGTTGTTAACATACTCTATTGTGTATTTGATAGTTAAAGTGCAATAAGACATGAAAGACAAGTTTAGTACTTACACGACGAGTGACAGCCGCTTTCAGTGCGCGTGCTTTAGATGTGTGCGCTCAGAAAACCGTTAATCAGAAGTTTATGATTTCAGCACGATAGACATGATAATCAAAACAAAACAAATGTTTCAAAATGAAATAATAAATTATCTGTGGGGTATTTTGAGTTGAAACTTCCCAGACACATTCTGGGGACACCTGAAATTTAGATTACATATTGTAAAAATGTCTAATAGGTCTCCTTTTAAATCTAATTTTGTGTAAAAATGGTAGTATTTATCAATGAGTTAAAAACCAAGGCTAGTTTTTATTTTGTTCATACCTTATTTACCCCTAAAAGGTGCCCATTAGCACATTAAGGCTGAATGTTATGACTCTAAGTTACTAATCTGCAGCTTTTCAAGGTGAAATAAGTCATTTTAAGGGTACTACTCCAGTAACAAGATGTTGGACCCTTACATGTACAATTTGTGCACTTTTTTTTCTGACCGTGTAGGCTGAGTTGAATGCTTTGCATTTTAGGATGTAGCGGATTGCACAGGGTGTTCTGGTAATATATGGCATATTTCTGGCAAATGTAGCAAATTATTCATGCATATAATAAATCAGAGTACAATGCACGGTATACTTACTGCAGAAACAGAGAGACTGGTGTGCTAGAATAGTATATCTGTATAACAAGGAACACTAGTTAATACAAACACTGAGACACGTCTGGCATAATGGATATTTTGTGAAGTTTATAATACTTGATCTTGTTATAATTGCACCACAAATCCCATAAGTCTGTTCTATGTCCCATGTGATTAGTTCTATGCAGGTTGCCATGGGAACTGCTGGCTGTGTGCTCAAGGTTCGCTGATTTGAGGCTCAGGGGCTACAGTGTCCTTATATAGCCCGAGAGAACGCAGTGTGTATGTTTGTTTGTGTATGAAAGAATGGCAGCCTTCTATAGCTTGACTGGTGTCAGGTGTGGTGTATTTTGACATGTCACTTCAGGATGGATTCATTTGAACACCATATTTACAGTAGATGCGAAACAGAATGCTATTTGATTCTTCTTTCCAAGCACAAACTGCAGAGACAGCAAAAAATAACTCAATTAGGCAGATTCGTCTGAAAAGTTTACATTAGGACTGCAGTGATTTTAAACTCTGTTTGTTTCAGCATATTAACCCATAGTTGCCCATGTATGGAAAACACACACACACACACACGGACACACACGCACGCACGTACGCACACACATAACACGAACACACACACACATGCACAGGCACACACCCATACACCCATACACACACACACACGCACACACAGACACATGCACAGGCACACAGACATACACACACACGCACGCACGCACGCATGCGCACACACACACACACACACACACACAGACACACACACACACACACACACACACACACACACACACACACACACACACACACAGACATGCAACACACACACACACACACACACACACATGCACAGACACATGCACAGGCACACACACACACACACACACACACACACACACACACACACACACAGACACATGCACAGGCACACATATACACACACACACACACACACACACACACACACACACGCACACATGCACACACACACACACACACACACACACACACACACACACACACACACATATACACACACACACACACACACATTTCATATTTATATCAAGAACATTTTACAGTAGCCTACACTTTGACTAAATGCAAATATAGATGGAATAGCCTACTAAAGCTAAAAACTAGATTTATAATTATATAATAATGTTATTTTTCATTATTTCATGTTGTAATTAATTAATTAGTTTATTTATTTGCTTTGGAACATCGAAAGAATGTTCCCTGTGTGTCTGGAAGTATGAAAGATACATTTTCGACTTTCATACATTGTCAATGCATTAAAATATATCTATGTTTTCAAAATACATTTTCAAAAATATACAAAAAATGACAAATATATTTACAACAATATATTATATTTAAAAAGGTTTGTGTATACATACATACATTTTTTGTATTACAAATATATTTTGAAGCATATTTAACAAATACATATTTTGTCCATTTGAGTATATTTTGAAACAGACTTGAAAAAAAGCTTTTAAATCATTCCTTATATTGTGTCTTTTTTGACGATTTTCAATGTATTGCTTTAAATTATGAGATATATTGGTTTTGTTAAGATAAAATGGCAAACATGCAGGAAGCAGAGGCTTATGTTTAGCAGCTTAAAGTGAAAAATCCCTGAGAGAGGGCAATGAGTGCTACAGGGATAGTGAGGATCTAGAAAATGGGTGATGGAAAAAAGACAACAAGGGAGAACAAAATGTCTTCAGTTTGTGTCAGCGTTTGTCTGAATGCATATACCACTGTTTGAAGTGTCTGTGCACGTGTGTGTATCTGGGTACGCTTTTATGTTATCGCATACTGCATTTTCTCCAGATGGAAGCACTTAAAAGCTCTGTCTCTCCAGGGGGGAAAGTGATCTGTTTCCAGTTTACATCTTTTGAAAAACATATTCTTACTTCCATGAATAATTGACATGCAGTTATCTTTGTTGTCCATGGGAGGCTATGCAACATTTTTTTAGTGAAGAAAAGCAAATGAGAATTAAAATGTTTTCCAGTCTTCATTTAATGTGTTTTTACTCCACGAAATTAGAACAAGAAAGAAAGTAGAGCTTTTCGTCCTCTGATAAATCCCTTCACGCTATCGGTCGAGACCTACTTTTGTCATTTTCTGCCAATTAATTTGCAATTATATCTTAATTATGCTTTTAGTAGGACACACCTTACAGGCAAATAAGAGGGCATATTCTGTCTTTTTTTTCCATCTTTCTACCGCCATATGGACTAAATCGCAAACCAGGTGGTTTGTGCTCTGATTCCACAAAGCACATGTTCAGTCATTGCACCTCACGTTGTTTGCAGCTGAGACAACTATTTGAAGCTAAACAGAAGTACGATCTAATACAAAGAGCTTTATTTTAGTGGCTTGCTCAGGGACGCAGCAGTGAAAATTCATGGATTGCCTTTGACACAGCTGTGACCACTTTGAACACAATATTGCTTTGCTTTTTGGCTTATAATGTGGCCAGTCTGCGCATAACGATATGTTAGTTTTGAGAGTGAATGTCACAAAGCCTGTCATCCATGTCATATTTCACCTCAAAATGCTAAATTAAAAAGGTAAAAATATATCCTTTTGCATAAAGAAAATGAAGCGTTTACAAACATTTGTGGGAAAAAAAAGGTGTGTTTTTGAAGAGCTCAGTGAATTCAAACATGTACTGTATTGTGATAGGAGGCCAGCTTTGCAATATGTCAGTTTGTGAAATTTCATCCCTGCAACTTTGTGGGAATAGTCTGGGGAAAGTCCTTTTCTGTTCCAGCATGATGTGTCCCAGTGCACAAAGCAAGGTCTAAAAAAACATGGTTGAATGAGTTTGGTGGAAGAACTTGACTGGCCCACACAGAGACCTGACCGCACCCCATTTGAACACCTTTGGAGATTGCAAGCCAGGTCTTCTCATCCGACATCAGTGCTTGACCTCACAAATGCTCTCCTGGATGAATGGGCAAATATTACCACAGAAACATATATACGCTCACCAGCCAAGTGAGCGTATATATCATTGTATCAAGCAGCCGAACAGGCAATGCATTTAGGCATGTAGACATGTTCATGATGATCCAGTGAAGTTAAAACCAAGCATCAGAATGGGGAAGAAAGAAAGGTGATTTAAGTTACTTTTAACGTGGTATTTTGTTTTTTGATGCGTGACAAGCTGTGCTATGTATTTCTTAAACTACTGATTTATTTTCATGCACAAACATCTCTTGGGTTTACAGAGAATGGAAATATCCAGTTAGTAGCAGTTCGGTGGGACAAAATGGCTTGTTGATGCCCGAGCTTACCTGAATATTGTTGCTGACCATGTCAATCCGTTTATGACCATCTTGTGATGGCTACTTTCAGCTAGATAACACACCATGTCAAATCATCTCAAACTGGTTTCTTGATCATAACAAATAGTTCACTATACTCTTATGGCCTCAACAATGACCAGATCTCAATCCAATGGAATTTTTGGGATGTGGTGAATCAGAGGATTTGCATCATGTATGTGCAGCCGACAAATCTGCAGCAACTTCACGATGCTATCATGTCATGGACCAAATTTCTCAGGAATGTTTCCAGCACCTTGTTCAATCTATGCCATGAAGAAATATGGCAGTTCTTAGGGCAAAAAGGGGTCCAACCTGGTACTACCTGATAAAGTGGCTAGTCAGTGTATATGAGAATAGATGGGGGAGACATGCCATGAAATAATGGAAAGAAAAAAAATATTTGTATTAAAAATAGACATTCAAATCATATTATCAGCATTACAAATATACACTATTTGAGTAAAAATCGTATAATCATGTCAGTAAGACTTTTTAAAGAAATTAAGTTTTATTCAAGTTGTTATCAGTTCAGAACAAGGATGCATTCAACTGAACAAAAGTGACAGTAAAGACAATTATAATGTTACAAAAGATTTCAATTTTAAATAAATGCTATTCTTTTTAACTTTCTTTTTAGCAAAGAAATCTGAAAAAGTATACTAGTTTCCACAAAAATATTAAGCAGAACAATGTTGTTTTCAACATTAGTAATAATAATATGTTTCTTTAGTAAATTAGCATATTAGAGTGACTTCTGCCGGATAATTTGACAGTGAAGACTGGAATAATGATGCTGAAAATTCAGCATGGCCATAACAAGAAAAAAATACATTTGCCCATAAATATAAAACATTTTCTAATGTCTCAATCGAAGATTCAGCTTTTAATTGCTGATTAATTGTACATTTATGCTGATCCAGCATTTTGGAGCATTTTAGGACCCTGGGCAGTTCCTAAAAGAGGACTTCTGATTGGTTAATTTGCATTGTCAGAAAGCAAATTAATTGAGTGACACACAGCTACACCCCCCGTCTCTCCCTCTCTCTGGCTTCGAAATGCATGCAGATGTTCTCTGATGAGAGCAGATTTGTTCTATTCCCTCATGTTCACTACACAGCACAGCTGCGCTGTCACTGGCTGCCTCCTCTGCACTGCCTCGCTCTGATTGGTTGGCAGCAGTCTCTGCGCTGTGCTGTGCTGTGGTGGACTTAGCACAGCTTTGAAAAACATGCTATAGCTGCATGACAGTGTACAAATGGTCCATGAGAACAGTCAGTTGAACAACACAAGAGCTTCCATAATTCAGAATGTAGGAATGCTTACATATCTCCTTAAGCAACTGACGTTTCATATTGATTCAGCATTATTCGGGATGCTTTGGTGTGAATCATTTTGAGGTTTTGTCTCCTGTACCTGTGGTCAGAGAGTTGGTTCAGTGCAGATGTTACAACAGCAGCATCCATCAGGAACAGAAGCACAACCATCTGGCTCTAAAAACTCCCCTTGTTCTTCTTAAGCAGTTTGTGAGGAGAGCCAAGCAGTGGTGGTCAAAGTACACAGATCAAGTACTTGAGTAAAAGTACAGATACATAATAAAATATTACTCCAGTAAAAGTAAAAGTACTGCTTTTTCAATTTTACTCGGTGAAAGTACAAAAGTACTCAATTTTTATGTACTTAAGTAAAAAGTACTGATAGACAGATTTATTTTGCAATTTTATATAGACTACTTTATTTAATTTTATATTAGGACATTTTATAATCCTACTGCCCAAAATACCTGGGTTTTTCCCAAAATAACCACTATATAGAGTCAAGATATATATTTTGTTGATATGGACTACGTTGATGAGAGTGATGTAGTAATGTTCACTGTGAAGCTTACACTGCCATGTACCTGAGAGAAAACAGATTTCACCATCTAATTTTCACCAGTAAGAAAAACGTGTTTTAGAACTTGTTGTTTTGCAGAACGTCAGTTATATATGACATTAGAATTAGGCCTGAAATTAGGAAGAACATTTTAAGGAAAATCTAATTATATTTTCATAATGATTTTTTTCTTCTTAAACCTTGTCTGTGGTGTAAAACACCCCTGGCCAAATGCCCAGAGGGCATCACTTCCCACTCTGATAATTACTGTAGTTACTATGTTCTGAACATCACATCCTTTCTTTTTCCTCAGATGGAATCTATCTAGGTGGCTGAATAAAGATATTTGGACTTTATATCTAAAAATTCCTCAACTTAGCACCAGCAAGCTTGTTACCTAGACAGTTAGCATCAGCTAACAATATTTACTTATTTTCAGTATGGTTATGAATAAACATTCATATCTGTCTACCGGCTAGTTGATCTAAACAATATAAAATGTATACTGTTGATAAACTTGCATCAGTCGCTAGAGCCTCTTTTGAGGTGAGGGGAGTGAGGTTTACACATAGCCCTTACTGGTATACATCCGTTACAGCATCAGTTATTTTATTTAATCGGTGTTATTTTAATGTTTTGTTTTTGACCTAAAACATAACGTTAGAGACACTGATGTTGATCTGTTCTGCATTCAAGCATTTCAGTGGGCTTAAATAGATCACCCTTTACAGCAGATTTAGTTCACAAACAACTGACAGTTTTGACCTAAATATTATTTTCAGTTACAATAATTAATCCTAAAATTCGACATTAGTAACGCATTTTTCACAGCATCAGTAGCGCTGTCACAAGATCTCGGTTCTTTACTGTGAGTTCAGTTCACTGGAGACTCGCTCTAAACGGATCATTTGAATCAGTGAGTTTTCGACCGAGAACAGCTGCAATCAGATCATTGCAATTCGTGAATGAATCGTTTGTGGCGATTTGCGAACCGATTGAACAGGTTCATTGAAAAGAATCAGTTTGTTCATCCTAAGCAACTGACGTTTCATATTGATTCAGCATTATTCGGGATGTTTTATGTGAAATGTAGTGAGGTTTTGTCGATCTTATGCCTGTGGTCAGAATGTAGTGAAGTAAATGTAAAAGTTACTCAACAAACTACTCCAGTAAAGTACAGATACTTGAAAAGCACAACCATCTGGCTCTAAAACTAGTTGTTCTTCTTGACCACCAGTTTGTGAGCCAAGGGCATGTTTTTGTTATTCATATTTATGATCAGCTGAGAGACTTGGCAAAGAATGTTCTTGCAGTTTGTGCAAGTGTGTGTGAGTTAGATTTTGTGTTTAAGTATTTTGATTGTTTGCATGTTTTTTTAATGGCATCATAAGATATGAAATTGAAATTCTCTAATCTATATTCACTCTATATGGTTGGCAGCCATATCACCCTGTAGCCCAAGACCGGTTTCCCACTGGAGCTAAGCAGGGTTGAGCCTGGTCAGTATCTGGATGGGAGACCTCCTGGGAAAATCTAGGTTGCTGCTGGAAGAGGTGTTAGTGAGGCTAGCAGGGGGTGCTGTGTTAGCCAGTACTAACGCCCCAGTATAGTGACGGGGACAATATACTGTAAAAAAGCACTGTCTTTCGGATGAGACGTTAAACCGAGGTCCTGACTCTCTATGGTCATTAAAAATCCCAGGGCACATCTCATAAAGAGAAGGGGTGTAACCCCGGTGTCCTGGCCAAATTCCCTCCACTGGCCCTTGTCAATCATGGCTTCCTAATAATCCCCATGCACACTGGTGGTGGTGGTTGAGGAGACCCCCCGCCCACATGATTGTAAAGCGCTTTGGGTGTTCAGCAATACATAATAAAGTGCTATATAAATGCATCATTCATTCATTCATTCATTCATTCATTCAAAGTGCATATTATAGATGTCATTACTGTGCCTTCTGGTGAAAGTGAAATGTCAGACTTCTCTCATGCAGGACATCTCCAGTTATTTTTCCACTTAAACAGCATCCATGCAAGCTCATCTGTCTGAGTAAAACACCCACGTTGCAACATCCAGTCAACAACCAATGCACAGAACCAAGTCCCCATCCTACATTTTTTACTTTTTCGATAATCTGTTGCACTTGTATGTGAGATATGGAGTAAAAGATCTGTCACTACTTTAATTTAATGTGATTTAAATATTTCCCTTGCCCTCTCATTTTCATGTTTGACGTGTGATTGTTTACATTTCTGTTTACTGCCATCTGGCAAGCGCTTCAGGAGCATGATGGCAAAAACTGAGAGACTGAGGGGGAGCTTCTTCCCTCAGGCCATCAGGCTCCTTAACACAAACCCAGTCTCATAAACACTTACAAGATTGTTAACTGTAAAACATCCATATTCTCATCACCCGTATTGCTGCTTTGTGTACATACCCTGAACAACCCGTCTGCACATCCCTCTTGCACATCCCTCTTGTTCATATTACTATTTATTAAGTCCCAGTATACCGGGTTTAGCACATCTTATTGTTTTGCACTTTTTATTCCATTGCACATTTTACTCTTATTTCTCTTTTTTTACCATATATATGCTCTTGTGTTGTGTTACTTTTATATAATTTATATTTTTATTCTTTTGCACTGTCCACTGAGCGGACCTGATTTGATTTACATTTCACTTCTGATTATACCCTGTATAATTTATTATGTGACAAATAAAGAAACCTTGAACCTTGATTGTGTCCAGAGATTGTAAAATATTTCCCAGTGTATATTAAATATTTTATGGAAAAAAAGTTCTGGGTTTAAAATAAATAAATACAAATAACATAGTTAATGGAACTATATGTTTGTGTGTTTTTAGTCAATTTAGAGATAGATAATAGTCTACTTTTAGAGTTTTAAATTTACTGCAGAAGGTCTGGCCAATATGTAAAAATATACAAATTTCTTTAAAAATAAAGACATAAAATAGGCTATATACATATTACGGTTTTATTTGATCAAATTTGGTCTGTTATTGGTTGGAAAATAAAGTGATGCATTTCCTAAAATCTAATATAGGCCTACAAATTTATCAGTACAATTTTGCATTATAGGCTATTTGAAGAATTTTGAAGAAACTGAGTCTGAATGACAGATTCCTGGTTTGGAAACTCTACTTGGTCTACTTGTACAGGGAAATGTACAGTTTTAAATGGTTTTATTTTTATTTCATTCTCAACCATTAGAACCGTTTTTCTTTGCTGCCTATGTATAAGAGGAATGTAAAATATTGTGTCTGTGTGTGTGTGTGTGTGTATAGCCCTGACCCAAACAATAACGTGATTATTCCGCAGTGGCCCTGCTCAATTCACACATTAATCACAATGGAAATCCGAGAGAGAGAGAGAGAGAGAGAGAGGGTGGCTGATCACAGAGGGTTTCATTGGGTTCCGAGTAGGCTGTCTCGCGTGTGATGGCTCTGTTGCTCTGAACGGATGCAGTTCCTTCACATTTCAATCGACAGCCTTCACGATGCGACATATCGGCTACTACAGTGAGATCTGACGATGGAATATGGACACTGCGGAGCTGTCAAACTCTCTTTTGATCGCGAGCGATGATCACCATGGCAATAATTACGCGCCAGAAAAACAGCGCGACATTTGCTGCCGTGTGTCGAGGGCGTGGTGCACTGTGTGTCAGATAATCACCACCTTGCGCGTGAAAGAGTGATTGTGTGCGTTAATTTGTGTTCATACGACTGTAGACGAGGAGGAGATGGCCAGGCGCGTGTGAACACCAGCGTGCGCGTATACGCGCGTCCCTGCAGTCGCGTTCGACCGCCGCGTAGCTGGGCTTCAGTGCCATTAGGTGAAGCGGCACCGGCTGTTGCGCATCCCGTCAGTGAAAACCCGGTGTGGATGGGTGGTTCCGCATTTTAAGGAAGTTCACCGCCTCGCACAGAGAGACCACCCGGATTCTGCAGAGGAATGCCTCAACACGGAGAGGAGCGTCTTCAAGTTGCGTCGATCCGGGTATTGGAGAAGTGCAGTAGGCGACTGCATAGACAGACTGTGCACGCAGCGGCACACTAAAGGCCTGGAAAGCAGCCAGTCGTGACTTTTTGCCTGGCGAAATAAACACGCACCCCACCGCGTCAGGGTTGTGTTTGGACCTGCGCCCTCCTGGCAACAGCTGCAAGTTGGTGCCAGCAGGTGCAAGACCTGACTTGAGACCTTATCTATCTATCTATCTATCTATCTATCTATCTATCTATCTATCTATCTATCTATCTATCTATCTATCTATCTATCTATCTATCTATCTATCTATCTATCTATCTATCTATCTATCTATCAGGCACTCCCATAAACATCTTCATTGTTACCACACCAAAAGTAATAAACTCAACACACAAGTGTCAAAAGTGTGTGAGGGCTGGTCAGGATGCAGGTCTCATTCGCTTGTACCGAGCACAATATGAAGAGCCGCAGCGAGGACCGGCTGTGTGGCCTGCGAACTGCCCCTCCACCAGGGGGCAGCAGCAGTGGAGGAGGAGGAGGTGGAGGTGGAGGAGAAAGAGGGAGTGGACATGGCGGAAATGGCAATTACGCCTCTCATAGCACAGTCAAAACACGGGACATGGCAGAGTCCCGACCTCTGCCTCAAGGCCACGCCCATATGAAGGAGGCTATTGGACGACACAGTAGCATGAAATACAGGTGAGACAGGTGTAAGTGGCGTGTATGTGTGTAACACCACCTGTTGGGTGACAGCTTAGGCCAGGACTGGGTTATTCTGCGCTGTCTGATGTTTTATGGTTTCTTTAAAGATTCATAAGGGCACACTGACAGCCATTTTAATACTGAGTGCGTGTGTTCACTTCAGTGCTTGTGTTATTGAGTTGAATGAATGGCAAACTGGATGTCAAAGGGGCAGGCATGGAATCACCTCCTTTGCGTGCATTATTGACTAGGTCATCTAATTCCTTAAGTGTTTAGTGCATATCAATATATTATATAGTACGATAAGCTCTCATACCATGACACACAGAATTAATTGTTGCATAAAACGCACAACTTGACAGAAGTTGACAAAAGAATAAATTACTTCTTCTTTATTATAGTATGTTTTTTAAAGTAATCTGACTTGTGATTTGTGTTTGGCAGATGATAAAAAGTTGTGTTGTTTCAAGCCGCACCTACACTGTAAAGGATATCCTGTCAAATTTACGGTAAAAATGCAGCCAAAATGGCTGTATATTTTTCAATACTCTTAAGTGTATTTCAAGAATTAAATCCTATTTAATACCAATCAATTATCAAAATCAGCTTTTTTACCTTAAAATGTAGGACTAATGATAACAGCTATAATAATAAAGGTGGTAAAACATTAAGCCATATGATGAATCAGAGTTCATCCTTAAGTGGCCTGCCTATAATACAATGTTTGTATATAGACACGGTCAAATACACAAAGACAAAACACCATTAGGGTAACAGTAACACACATCCCTAAGTGATGCATAAACTAAATAACAGATAATGTACATTACTGCTAACAAAAATAAAAAGCAAACCTATTTAAAGAAAATATGTTCATGTGTCATCACATATGGACTGGAAATGCCCTTGTATCATTTTACTGTAAATTATATTATTGGTAGTTCATAATTTGTATTGGCAATACCCATGTATTTGACGGTATTTACAGCAAAATGACATCAAATGTAATAATAAATCATTATTTTTTCACCGCATGTGGTAATTAAAAGTTACAAACATTTCTTACAGTGTAGGCACTTGGAATATTAGAAATATTTCAAGTGCAATCATCCAGCAGCCACCTACCAATGCTTTAACAACCCCCCAGAAAACTCTTAACTACCACACAGCAGCAATGTCCTACTCCAGACACCTTAGCAACAGCATAGCAACACTTTGCCAGTCACAGCAGTCTAAAATTTTGGCATATTCTTCAGGAAATGTAAACATTTAGTTGTATGATGTAGTTGTCTACAGTAGCTTAACTATGTGTGTGTGTGTGTGTGTGTGTGTGTGTGTGTGTGTGTTTGTGCCTGATTCATCGCTGCATGTTATTCTAAAGGTCAAATTGCTCTATAACGGTTTGTGATTAAAATGTATGTGCTCAGCCACTGCATGAGCCCTTGTTTCAAAGGGCTAGTAGTTCTTCCACTGTAAACTTGCATTCGGATCAGTTTTATTATTGTATAAATGCCCACTTTTCATGATCTAATCAATTCTGGGTGGATAGAATCCAGTACAACATCACATGTCTTCTCATTGAATATGTTGCTTCACTGTGAAATATGTTTGTGTGAGCATGTGTTGTGATAATCACAGCCTCAGACTCACTCCCACGGCTCGTTCACGGCCCTTTCTCAGAGATTGCCTAGCCATTATTTAAATGAGTTTCCACCTTGCTGCACATCACTATTGGATATACCTGGACCTAAAGCAAACTCTGCTTGGCCATTTTCTTTGTTAGACAGACACTCACTTCCTGTGTGTTTCTCCTTGTGGTCATGTGGACTTGACTTTTTGGACAGACTATGGAGAGACTCCTCTTAGACATATCTCTCTCTCTCTCTCTCTCTCTCTCTCTCTCTCTCTCTCTCTCTCTCTCACACACACACACACACACACGCACACACACACACACACACACACACACACACACATGTTGGTTTTTATGGTTTACGGGGACTTTCCATAGGCGTAATGGTTTTTATACTGTACAAGCTGTATGTGCTATTGCCCTACACCTACACCTACACCTAAACTTAGCCCTCACAGGAGACGGTGCATTTATATTTTCCCTCAAAAAAACTCACTCTGTATGATTTATAAGCGTTTTAAATTATGGGGACACTGAAAATGTCCTCATAAATCACCTTCTCCTTGTAATACCTATGTCATACCCATGTCATTATACAAATTTGTGTCCTCATAAACCACATAAACATGCCCACACACACACACACACACACACACACACACACACACACACATACAGTACATGTTTAGTGGAGAGTGGAAAGTGAGATGGATTTTATTATGCCAGTTTGAGAAACACTCCAACAGCCAGTATTATTTAGTAACAGTAACAACAACTCTGTCTGTCTGTCTGTCGTTCTATCATCTCTGTCTGTCTGTCTGATAAACTGCGTGGCCTTAAAACCAGAATTCAATCTTTTTAAACTACTTCAAACTTTTGGCCACGCTTAATCAAGCCAACATCAAAGTTTGCTTTAGTGAACTTTTTACATTGTGTTATTACTGGAATCCTCTCTATTGAGCAGCTGTGCCAATGGTGTATAAACGACAGGAGATTGTTAGCCGGAGGGTGGAAGTTGGCAGGTGAAAAGAAAAAGATTATTTCTGTGGAGGTTTAGCAATAAACGTTCATAACAATTTTGTATTAATATAGACACAAAAGCACTGTAACTTCAGTAAGTGGTCAAGGTAAAGATAGTGGTTAAGGAAAATAGATTGTCATTTCTTAACCTGACCAAATCTCTCTATTTTTCACTGCTCAACAGCATGTTCAGAATAAAATACCAGCATACTGCCTAATATTTTTTAAACAGGATGCACTGTGTGCAACAATAATGGTTCTCTTTCCTGGTGAAGTTGATATTTAGTATAGTATGCTATTCAGAATATACCCTCATAAATACACCCACATGCGATTTCTTTTTTCAAACGTAAGGCATGTGTACCAACACATTAGAATATACTTGCTGTGTAATGCCATTAATGACATTCAAAATAACAACAGCTAAAATTATGCTAATGACCCCTAATAGTTGTGATGAAAAGCTACCATTTAATTTTCATGCACTGGGAGATGGAGGCCATTAAGAAACATATGCGTCTGATGGCACATCATCTGTGAATATCAGTTGTGCTTGTCATAGTGAGAGGTTATACAGCAATGTCCTCAGCCAGCGCTCTGGATTAGCGAGAAAATTAGTCACAAACCATATGTTAGATTTTATATCAGTGCCTACAGAGTTGGCTTGCAGAGATTCATATGTTTAACGTGCATTTGTCATTGTGCAAATATTATGGATGTTTGTTGGTGCTGTGCATGCTGTCAAGTAACACTAGAAGACACGTGTTAACATTAGAAGGGTCGGATCTCCCTTTGTGAAAGTGTACTTAATTACTTTGAATGTGCACTTGTTGTAATGAGAGGTTACAACAAGTGAGGGTCAGGACGTTGAGATCCAAGCGCAGCTTTATAATCACATAGAGGAGGTCAGACAGGCAAAGTTCAGTAACAGTAGCTAGAGTAACGTAGGCAAGGCAGATTCCTAAACCGGGATAATGCAAAGGTCAGGGCAGGCGGCAGACAGAGAGAGTATCCAGAAGGCAGACAGGGTCAAAGGGCAGGCAGCAAACGGTCAGAGTAGTACAAACAGTCCAGATAGTCAACAGGATAAACACATATGGGGTAACCGCTCAGAAAGACTGGAAGTGGCAAAACAATACTCAGCAATGAGAGAGAAAGGAAGTCCAAAGCTTATAAAGCGTGTCTGACGGTGTTCAGCTGTGTAATCAGTGTAATGAGTGATTGGTGACAGATGTGTGATTAGTGCAATGGTTGATGGGAAATGCAGTCCGTGGGTGACGTGCAACAGTAGTGTGGTGAGTGAGTGACCTCTGGTGGTGAGCGGGTGTAGAGTCATGAACCGGATTCGTGACACTTGTAGTGTACTTCATATCTTAAATGTACAGTACATTTACTGCACTTGAGGATAATATATTTGAATAAAATAATAGGTCACTTACTATAAGTGTTTTTTAACACCCTTAAGTACTCTTTTAAAAGTACACTTTATAATAATGTGAAAGGTTTATGGTAAAGTGCATTTTTTGTCAGTCGTGTGTCATGTATGTCATGTGATTCCCTCTTGTGTCCTTATTTGGTTTGTTTCCTGTCCTCGTCTAGTGTGATTCAATTGTGTATTTAAGTTGCTGTCTGTTTAGTTATTGTTGTCTGGTCTGCTCGTTACTCCTAGTATTCCTGTCTGTCTCTGCCTTGTCTTGCCCTTTTGGAGTTATATTAAAGACTGTTATTTTTGAGTTTACTCCTCATCTTCGTGTTCCTCGTTCCTCCCCGTTGTGTGCACCGTGACAGAAGACCAGACCTAAACAGAGAGTAAGCGGCGCCCATTCACCTCGTTTTGTTTTATTCATTTTTATAAAGTTTTTGTTTGTTCCTGTTTGTTTTGTCCTCTGTGGCATGGAAGTCGCCGCTCTTCATTCCGCTCCATGGACAGTGCAATTATATGGAATACAAACACAAGAGAATATACATAAATATAGGTATGGGAAAAAAATGAAGTAAAAATAAAAAATGTAAAAGAATAAAATATCAAATAAAATGTGCAATAAAATAAAATGTGCAGGACAGTATACTCTAGACTTAATAAATAATAATATAAGCAGGAATGTGCAAGAAGAATGTGCAAACAAGTTTTACATGGTATTTACATAGCGGCAATATGAATGGTAGAGAATAATGAATATCTTACTGATTATTAAGTGATTGTTAAATGGAGTCATGTTGATGTTCTGAGACTGAGTTTGAGTTTAGGAGCCTGATCGCCTGGGGGAAGAAGCTCCTCCTAAGTCTCTCAGTTTTGCCATCATGCTACGGAAGCGCTTACCAGATGGCAGCAAAATGAAAAGACAGTTACCAGGGTGATTTGTGTCCTTGATTATTTTAGCAGCTCTGCTTTTGCAGCGTTTGAGGTAGATGTCCTGCAGGGCTTTGCAGTCCTGACTGGAGTCGTTTCCATACCACACTGAGATACACTGAGTCAATACACTTTTATGGTCCCTGAATAGAAAGTTTTCAGGGTTGCTGGCGAGACCCTGAATTTCCTCAGCTGTCGCAGATGGTACAGGCTTTGCCTGGCTTTCTTAACCTGTGTTTGAATGTGTGTAGTCCAAGTCAGGTCCTCTGAGATGTTTACACCAAGGTACTTGAAGCTGCTCTCCTTCTCCACAGGGGTCCCGCTGATCATAAAAGGAGTGTAGGGCTGCTGCTGTCTCTTCCTGAGGTCCACAATCAGCTCTTTAGTTTTGCTCACATTCAGAGAGAGAGAGACAGTTATTCTGGCACCATGATGTAAGTTTCTCTACCTCATCCAAGTATGCGGTCTCATCTTTGTTGGAAATGAGGCCCAGAACCACAGTATCATCAGCAAATTTGACAATAGAAGTGGAGCTGCAAGAGGACACGCAGTCGTGTGTGTAGCGAGAGTAGAGCAGGGGACTCAGGACACAGCCCTGTGGGGCTTCTACATTCAGGGTGATGGAGTTTGAGGTGAACTGGCCTACTTTCACCACTTGAGGTCTACTGGTGAGGAAGTCCTGAATCCAGTCGCAGAGTGAAGAGTTTAGGCCTAAGTCTGTGAGTTCAAAAGCTAATTTGATGGGGACTATAGTATTTAAGATTGAGCTATTGTCAATGAATAGCAGCCTTACATAGTTCCCATTGTTGCTGTCAATGTGTGTGAGGGAAGAGTGCAGGACATGAGAGATGGCATCTTCAGTAGATCTATTTGGACGATAGGCAAACTGAAGAGGGTCCAAAGTAACAGGGATGGAGGAGCAAATGGGGTTTCTTTACATGTCTCTCAAAAACCTCCATGACTATTGATGTGAGGGCAATTGGATTATAGTCATTCAGGCAAGAGGGTTTACTGTTCTTAGGCACAGGGATGATGACACATTTTTTAAAGGAGGTGGATACCACAGAGGTAGCAAGGGACTCATTAAATATTGAAGTAAACAAACCAGCAAGCTGATCAGCGCAGGACCTCAGAACACGGCCAGTAATCCCATCAGGTCTGGCTGCTTTCCTGACGTTCACTCGATTTAGTTCCCTCCGAACCTCGTCCTCCGACACGGTGATTACATGACCATCGCTGCTTTGTCTACTGCTTCCTGACGCGCTGATCAGCAGCGTTGCGCTGTAGCGATTGCATTCAATTCATTCGGCCGTAGAAAGAGTTTAACTCATCGGCCAGCAACGGATCTGCTCTCACCTCTGCGGAGGTTTTATTTCCAAAGGAACAGATGGTCCTCAGTCCCTGCCACATGCGCCGGGAGTTATTGAGCTGAAAATGAGACTTTATTCTCTCCCTGTATTGGCGTTTGACAGCTTTAACAGCACGTCGGAGAGGAACAGTCGTGCCCACAGGAACAGTTTTAATCCATCCTGTCTTGTCTGTCATGTCCATGGAGACTCATCTTGCCTGCCTCTCCTGTCGCAGAAATGGAAGCAGTTGTTGAGGGATCCTGTGAGGGCCCCTGATTTCATGTCATGCCCAGAATTGACCTCAGCTTCCGAGCTTAGCCCAAGGAGGGCTTCCTGTTCCTGTGTGCTGTCTGGTTCCTGTGTTCAGCCTTGGAAGGCTCCCGATACCCCCTAAACTGCCTAAACTCCGGATGTAGTGGCCGGGCCGAGTGGCGAGGCCAAGGCCACGAATGCCACCTGCTATGGCCTCCTGAACTTTTTGCACCGCCATGGCTTCCTGAGTTCCTTGCTCCACCATGGCCTCTGGAGCTCCCTGCACCGCCCTGGCCTCCTGTCTGTCTGTTCCGTCCTGGAGGCCCCCGTCCTGTTACCCTGTCCTACAGAGCGCCCCCCTTCTCGGTAGTAATGTTACGGCGCGGGTCACGCCTTCAGAGGGGGGGAGTTATGTCAGTCATGTGTCGTGTGAGTCATGTGTTTCCCTCTTGAGTCCTTATTTGGTTTGTTTCCTGTCCTTGTCTAGTGTGATTATCAGTTAATTATGTCCCAGCTGTGTTTTATTATGTTCATGATTAAACTGTGTATTTAAGTTGCTGTCTGTTTAGTTAGTGTTGTCTGGTCTACTTGTTCCTGTTTGTCTCAGCCTTGCCTTTTCACATACTGTAATACAACTGAATGCCCAATAAAACTGTTAACATTTTATTTTCTGTTGTCATAAATAAAACAAGTATAAATGGTAAACACGACCCATTAATAGCCTACTGCATGTTAACCAGGAATTACTCTTCACTATACTCCTTAAATCCTGGTTTATAATCGCGACATCGTCTGATAAAATCAATATAAATCTAACTTACTCTAAAAAGTGACTATATGTGGTGGTTTTGGCTATTACTTTTGTCTCATTCAGCACACTGCCTGCGTCTGAGTAACAACCTATGCGCATATTAACAGCGCTCATGGGGCAGTAAGCCTACTGGAGACATCTTACAAATGAATGATAGCTAAGGTTTTTCAAAAAGTTGCTAGGTTTGTCAGTATGTCCCTGTTATAGAAAAAGCAGGCAGAATGTTCTGAAATTTGCTAAATATTGTGCTAAAGTCGCCAGTATGTGAGAGAGACGCGGAGCTGATGGCAGCGGGTGTTGGATATTGTAATAAATGAACGTATGGGAAACACCGGAGGTTGTCTGTGGGAGTGTCAACAGTTCTCGAGCACACAGAATGAGCCGTCTGCATTTAAATGCGAGGGCGAGGGAGATTTTCCAATAGTTAATCGAATGGTTTCAATAACTCGGGCGGACAATAAAAGTGTAAGAGATAATAATATTAATGAAAACAAAATGTGTCAACAAATATAATTGGGCGGTTGTTACCTGGGCAGTCCGCCCAGGTAAAGTCTATGTGGGAAAAACTGTTTATATTAAAGACTGTTATTTTGAGTTTACTCCTCGTTTCGTCTTCCTCGTTCCACCCATTGTGTGCACCGTGAAAATGTTAAATTCGTGTTTTTAATTTTAACTAAATGTTGTAGTAATTTTTTGTTGTACTTCAAAAGAAATGCATTTATTTTTGTGTTGAGCACCTGATAATTGTTTTAACTGTAGTGTGTTACACTGCAAATTGCAGTGCTACTTGAAAACATCTCACAAACATATTGCCTTACAAAAATCTAGTTAAGGTTAGGTGAAAAAGTGTACTTAATGTGTTCAAAGTGCTCTATTTTGACACACTAATTGCGTAATTAATACACAAACATTATTCTTTGGTACTTCTTAAGAAAATATTATGAACATCGTCTAGGTTACGTACGTAACCCCGTTCCCTGTTGGAGGAACGGAGACGTTATGTCATGGACGACATAGGGATTTACCTGGAATCCCCGATCATCTCTGACTTTAAGAGAAACGCCAATGAAATTGGCTAGTGGATTCTGCATACCTGAGCCACTCCCCGTGCATACGGGTATAAAAGGGCGACAGGTGCATCCACTGATTAGGTTTGACGCTGAGGAGCTGAGATCGAGTCCCGGGCAACCAGCGATGGTTCAAGATTGTGGTATGGGGACATAACGTCTCCGTTCCCTCCATCAGGAACGTGACGCGTCATCTGTAACCTGGGCGTTCCCTATCTGTCGATCACTACGAGTTATGTCGTGATGACATAGGGGTCCTATGGAAAGCGCCACAAGCTGAACCCCGTCACAACCTTGTGGCATGCAGATGTTGACAAGTGAGCGCATGACAGACAAATGTCATGCAAGAGGTTTCAACCTTCCCACCGCCCCAGTGCAAATTTGCTAACCTTGGTGCCCACAGGAAACACTGAGTACATCGCTGCTGGAGATAGCCAAGCCGCTGTTCCTTTCCCCTCAGAAATCAGAAGGGATTTCGACCTTCAGTGAAAGATGGCTTCAAGTCTTTCCTATTTGTTGTTACAGCTTGGCAGTAACGGCAGGGAAGCGAGCGTTCCGGAGAAGGGGAATCAGGCCATACGGACACCTAGCCCAGTACAGGTGCTGACCGGAGACCCAGTACTGGGCCTGGCGTCAGACTGCTCCACCCAGTCTGACTGCTGGGGGTGCTTGGAGGATTCCACCAGGGTTCACCGTCCGGGGAACTGAACTGGAGGAGAAAAAAGGCGCTCATATACCGGGTGAGGGAATGGTGCAGCAAGCGTGACACTGGCCAGTTCTTCCGCCCATTACTGTTACCCAACACACAGGAAGAGACTGGCTCAACGCAGAGACTGTAGAATCTTGCGAAGGTGTTGGCGTCGCCCAGCCCCAGGTCTGCAGATATCTGCCAGAGGCGCCGTGCGCCAATGTATGGGAGGAGGCAACACTCGAGTGGGTGAGCCCTCACCCCACGGGCACTCACCTTGAGATTAGTACGCCAAGGCGTATCCAGTGGGCCAGTCTCTGTTTGGAGACAGCCTTCCCTTTCTGCTGACCTCCGTGGCAGACAAAGAGCTGCTTAGAGTTTCTGAAACTCCGGGTGCGGTCCACGTATATGCGCAATGTTCTTACGGGACACAGCAACGCTAAGGCTGGATCTGCCTCCTCCGAGGGCAGTGCTTGCAGGTTCACCACCTGATCGCAGAAGGGCGTGGTTGGAACCTTGGGCACATATCTAGGCCGGGGTCTCAAGACAACGTGAGAGTAGACCGTCCCGAACACAAGGCACTCTTCGCTTACCGAAAATGCTTGGAGGTCCCCGATCTTTTTGATGGAAGTGAGCGCGGTCAGGAGCGCTGTCTTAGCAGACAGGAATTTCAGCTCGACTGAGTCCAGCGGCTCAAAGGGGCCCCTCTGAAGTCCAGCCAGGACGATAGAGAGGTCCCAAGAGGGCACAAGGGGTGGCCTGGAGGGGTTCATCCTCCTGGCACCCTTCAGGAACCTCACAATGAGATCATGCTTTCCCAGGGACCGGCCATCCACTGCATCGTGATCGCGCTATCGCGACCACATACACTTCAAGGTGGAGGGTGACAGCCTACGCTCCAACCTTTCTTGCAGGAAAGAAAGCACTACTCCAATCGTGCATCTTCGGGGGTCTTCTCGGCGAGAAGAACACCAGTTCGCGAACAGACTCCACTTCAGTGCGTAGGTTTGCCTTGTTGAAGGAGCTCTATTCTGAGTGATGGTCTCCGCGTCCCATCCAGGAGCCACACATGGAGGTTCCACAGATCTGGACGCGGGTGCCATATGGTGCCGAGCCCCTGAGAGAGGAGATCCTTGCCATGTAGCGCCTCAGCCCGTGCTGGAGGTATCTGTTGTGACAACAGTATGCCGGGACACTTGTTCTAGGAGCTCCCCGGCCCGTAGAAAGGCAAGGTCCGTCCAGGGGCTGAGGGAGCGGCGACACTGCTGGGTGATGTTCATTCGAAGTTTACCGCGGCGCCTTTCTAGATCTCTAAGTGTCTTTAATCTAGATTTAAATGGAGAGTGTGTCTGAACCCCGCACGTTATCAGGAAGGCTATTCCAGAGTTTGGGAGCCAAATATGAAAAATTTCTACCTCCTTTAGTGGACTTTGCTATCCTATGTACTATCAAGAGTCCAGAGTTTTGTGACCTTAGGGAGCGGGTTGGATTGTAGCGTGATAGAAGATTAGTTAGGTATGCAGAAGCTAAACCATTTAGGGCCTTATAGGCAAGTAATTATATTTTGTAACTGATATGGAACTTAATAGGTAGCCAGTGCAGAGACTGTAAAATTGGAGTAATATGATCATATTTTCTTGACCTGGTAAGGACTCTAGCTGCAGAAATTTGTACTATCTGTAGCTTGTTTATTGAAGATGCAGGAAAACCACCTAGCAGTGCATTACAATAGTCCAGTCTGGAGGTCATGAAGGCATGAACTAGCTTTTCTGCATCAGAAAACATTCACATGTTCCGTAGCTTGGCAATGTTTCTAAGATGGAAGAATGCTGTTTTTTAGCATCAGTTTAGCGGTTGTGCAAAACTGTTAACTAAAAATTAAAACCAGAGAAAATATCACGACACAAAGGCTCTACAGTGCGACTAAAATGTACTGCGTGCGACTAAACCCGATCATCAGCATAGTAGGCTATTTGTGTTTGCGCTGAGGGGAGCTTAAAGATTTCTACTTGCCTGTTTTTGCAGCGTTTAGTAATGTATCGCAGACATTATGTTGATTAATGCAATGTTAACCATAATCCACTCACTGCTCAAAATCCACTCACTGCTTAAAATAGTGGAGTTTTGTTCATTGCTAAATTATGCAAGCTCACAAATCCTCTCGTTATAATAACAAACAAAGTGTAGAAGGTGTAAATAAGAGATTCGTTGTGCAGTGTAGAGCTTCGTTGATTATTATGGAACTTTGTGAGATCGCAATGAACTGAAGTGAGTGACAGTTTTTAAAGATCAAGGGAGTTTGCAAATGTGATATTAAATTAATACAACAGTTCAATAAACAATTAGTTAATATTAAGTCATTGTATGATTTTAATAAGACTGCCTGACTTTGCTCTATTTCGTAAAGGAAAATAGTTTCAAACAGTCACAGCTGAGCTGCTGCACATCTTTCAAACACAGCGTTGTTTCGTTTATGAACGAACATGCATTGTTAAATGTATCTAGTGAGTCAGTAATTCAATTACCCATCCATAAAGACAGTCAATTGCTTCATTCCTGAATGATTCAGCCATTCAAATGAGTTAATTGAACGATTGATTCGGTGATAAAATCAGTGACTTGCTGCCACCTGCTGGCAGTTTTTATTTTTAAAATGTAATTTCAGTTATTTAAACCATTTCAATCAAACAATAGTTCTATATAAAAAAATATATATTTAAAACATTAATCTCACAACATTGTTCTGAATTTAAAACATCCATGCCATCTCTGAGCCTCTGTAAATGTCTGTAAATTTACCTACACTTTTGTGTTCTTCTGTGCCACCTTTGTAGTGGAATTTTTTTTTGTTAATACTGATTTCTTTTGATTGGTAATTTATTCTTCTTATTCTACCTGTTCTTATTTTATTTTTAAATTAGACTTTAATTACATTTTGAAAAGCTTATAGATATAGATTTTTGAACTTGACATAATGACAAAAATGCCATTACAAAAAAAATGCCCTTGTAAACCACTTTAAGGAGTCAGATATTACCTTGTAATGGGAAGGCAAACTTTCGTTATTGATCAGAAGGTTCTTCTTAAGGAGGGAGGGGGGTGCACTACACATGTGGTCACCCTAGGGCACTACACTGTGTTAATCCGGGCCTGCGTCTAGTTGAAAATTGTGATCCAAGAGATTCTGTGTACTGTTTTTGGTCCAGTAAGTAATATCTCTGTCTTATCTGAATTTAATAGGAGAAAATTATTGGTCATCCATTTTACACCCTTTTAAATTTTTAACACACTCCGTTTGCTTAGATAATTTAGAAGTTTCATCTGGTCTTGTTGAGATATATAGTTGAGTATCAGCATAACAATGTGAACTAATCCCATATTTTCTAATAATATTACCAAGGGGCAACATGTATATTGAAAATGACTCCCCGTTTAAATAAACAAAGTGGTAGCGATTGGACAGGCAGGATCGAAACCATCTTAAAGCCTGTCCTTGAATACCGTATAGTTTTGTAATCAATCTATGAGTATGTCGTGATCTATAGTGTTGGATGCAGCACTAAGATCAAGTAAAACTAGCAATAAGATGCAGCCTTGGTCTGATGCAAGAAGCGAGTAATTTGTAATTTTAACAAGTGCAGTTTCTGTGCTATGGTGGGGTTTTTCTTTGGGTGCGATTGTATTCCACTTTTGGAATACTACGTATGGTATACTGATTGTATTCCACATTTTCGTCCCTCCTGTTTCTTTTTTGCAGGGGCAGACTTAACCAATAGGCAAGGTAAGCGGCCGCTTAGGGCCCCGGGGAATCAGGGGGCCCCATCTGATATTTGCGAAATATACTTGGCAAATGCACCAGTATGTATTTGTGTTATGGAGCGTCAAATGTTCACTCATCACTCAAAACAGCGAGTTTTGTCAGGTGCAGAGTTTTGCAAGCTTATGAATCCTCTCATTATAACAACATGTAGATAATATGTAAATAAGAGATTCATTGTGCAGAGAGCTTATTAACGGAACATTATGAGATCGCGATGAACTGAAGTGAGTGACAGCTTTTAGTGATTATAGACGGAGCTCTTTGTGTGCATTCTAAGCATTTTGACTAACTCAGAAAAGTTATATTCACCTCAGTAAAGAAATTATTGTTTCAAGCCATATTTTATTTGTCTTGATGTTTCAAAATGACTCTCTTGTGTGCTTTTCCTAGGCATGCCAGCCTTGAACTAAATGTAAATGAACTATAAACTAAAAGCATATAAATGCACGAATGCAATGACTGGAGATTTTCGCTTAATAGATTACATTTTCGATTTGTTTCTCGGCAAACCCTATCGTATGCCTTAAGAACACTTGGAATATGGAACGAGTTGCATGGGATAATTTTTATGACATTTTAATCCTTTTTGTAAAAAGATTAAAGAAGTTTACAATTCATTAAATGGACAAGTGCAAGCATTTTTTTTATGTCTTCTTTTGTGATCTGAAAAAAAGTAAGGTAGCTTAATATGGCTTTAGAATATCATCAGGTTGACTAATTATTTAGGCTACTTAAGTTGTGAAGGGGTAATAGTTATAATAAATAATAGATAATAAATAAATAATAAATAATAGTTATAGCTATAATGAGAGAGAGAGAGAGATATAAGCAAAATAAGGGTTAGGCGTAAAAGAGCATATAGTTATTGTGTTGGGGCCCCGTTCCTGAAATTTACTTAGGGCCCCCAAAACACTAAGGCTGTGTCGTGACGAGTGTTCACGACACTAAATGACGCAAGCGCCTGGTGGTGCAAGCACTGATCCAGATCCAGCATGATGATGTTAAACACACGCCGTGATGACGTTGAACACACGGCATGTCAACGTCATCACGCTGGATCTGGATCAGCGTTGCTGTCTATGGAGGGTCTGAGAGCTCTCAGATTCAAACAAAAACATCGTAATTTGTGTTCTGACGATGAACGAAGGTCTTACAGGGTTGGAACGACATCAGGGTGAGTAATTAATTACATCATTAAAATTTTTGGGTTAACTAACCCTTTAAATGTTTTTAAAGTGTTAGTTCAATGAAAATGATAATTTGTGATGAATTTCTCACTCTAATGCTGTTCTTTAACTATATGACTTTTTCATCCTTGAAACGCAAAAGAAGATGCTTGGCAGAATGTCTATGTTGCTCTTTTTCCATACAACAAAAGTTACAAAAGGACAAAAAAGCAGAATAAAAGGTTTCCATATGATTCATATACTGTATTTTTAATGATCTGAAGCAAGGTTTATAATACCTGCAGACAGCGCAACACGCAAGCAAATAAATAAATAAATAAATGAAAATAAAAAAAATAAAGTTTTGGGTTAATAGACTTTCAAGGCAGGGACAGAAATCTATTTCATTAAAAATACCTTCATTAATAATTTGACAATGAACAAAAGTCTTCTGTTTTGGAAAAACATGAGGGTGAGTCAATGATGAAAGCATTTTAATTTGTGGGTGAAATATTTAATTAATGCTGTGAATTATGTACTGATATGTAAAACTAATCTAATTCAGATTTCAAGTGTGTGGTTGTAACCAGTGAAAAACAAATATAGATTTGTGCAATAAAAGAGTTCTGCACAGGCATTAGCTCTCTGACTTTCAGCGTTGACTTGAAAATGTCTGGAATTTGAATGTGCTTTATATTAAAACAAAGAAAGATTAACTGAAGTTTTGGTCAGTGAGAAGTATGATACAAAATATGGGCAAATGAAATGAATGTGTACTGGATTCTTCTGTTCAGTTGGCTTTGGGTAGATGTTGGCCAGCATCTTCTAATATGTAATTCTCTCAGTTACCCAAGATCACAATTAACAGTGAGTGATCCAGAGCTGGTCTGATTACTAGTCGATAAGAAATCGATCAGGTTAGAGACACTGATCTCTGATTCCAACACTAAATCCATAACTAAGATTAACATTAAATCTCTATAACACTTATCCAACACAACATATGAACAAAAATGTTTTGCCAGCATGTCTAAAGCCATCAGCTGAACTTTAGTATGCTTATGCTTCAGAAGTGCTTATTTTTTACTTAGGCCTATTTAGGTGGGACTTAAGTATATTTGTATATGTATTTTCAAAATAATTTATTTTGGCTTTTGAAATATTGTAAAAGTGTATACTGCTGAATGTACTGACAGACATTTATGATAAATTAAAATATACTTTAATGTAATTTCAATGTCATATTGAAACTTATATGTCATGCATTTAAATATTTATAATTACACATTTGTGATGAAGTTGCAATTTAGTACACCAAGACATAGTTAATTCATCAAAACAAGTACAACAAAAGAATATTATAAGATAATTATTTAAAATGTACTTTAAAGATAATTCTTTAAATGGACATTATAACAAAGTGCACTTTTTAGATGTGTACTTAATTGTGTTAAGCTCACTTAAGTTGCCTTTTATTTCATTAACATAATATTATATTATCTGCATATACAGTAAATATACTTTTAAGATTTGAAATAAACTACAAGTGCTCAGTCGGGTGAGGGATAATTGGGTGAGGGATAAGAGTTCCCTCTATGTGTGTATCCATTCAAGGATGAAGTCAAAACCAGACCCCCAAGACCCAGACCAATTGATGTTCCCCTGTACACACACACACACACACACACACACACACACACATGTTGGTTTTTATGGTTTACGGGGACTTTCCATAGGTGTAATGGTTTTTATACTGTACAAGCTGTATGTGCTATTGCCCTACACCTACCCTACACCTAAACTTAGCCCTCACAGGAGACAGTGCATTTCTACTTTCCCCCCAAAAAACTCACTCTGTATGATTTATAAGCGTTTTAAATTATGGGGACACTGAAAATGTCCTCATAAATCACCTTCTCCTTGTAATACCTATGTTATACCCATGTCATTATACAAATTTGTGTCCTCATAAACCACATAAACATGCCCACACACACACACACACACACACACACACACAAAACGAAAAAGTATTTAGTTTTCTCATAATTATAAAAGAAAGATACAGCTTTACGATTCTCTCTTTATTCTCTAAAAAAAAACGTGCTCCTGGAGGCGTGCCGTGGGTGGAGCTAAAGAGTGACGAGCACTTGACCGCCGATCACCAACAAATCACAGACATTTGATACCGTTTCACTTACCGTCTGCAGTTCTGGATCATGACTGGGATCTTTTATAGATGGGACCGCTCTATCTTTCAGTATCAAACTAGGCCTTGTTTATAAAACGTTCGTCACCAAACACACTTGAGAGACTCCGTTGAACTGCATCCACTGTTTACATAATGCTGGGTTCTTCGGGAAGCTGAACAAAGTTATCTTTTCCTCACAACCAAAAACACACTTCTTTAGAGACATTGTTACCGAGTGAGTCTCGTGCGGTGCAGCTGAATGAAGCGTGTTGATGGACGTGCACTTGCTCTGGCGCTGGTCGATGTGTGCACGGGCGTGTTCTTCAGGGAGAAATGCCCATATAAGAAGTTTAACCCTCGTTTACGTCAGCAAGAGCCACGATAAAAAAAAAAAAACTCTCTGAAACTTGTACGAACCCGGAAGTGAGATTTTTTGCACAGAAATACTGTTATACGTCCAAATAGTTTTTTGAAACTTTGTCCATGCTTAGCATGAGAATCCAACTCTTTAACTGTGTAAACAACTCTGAATGCATGAAACAGCATTGTACACCCCCCCCCCCCCCTTTAAGTACAATTTTTTTTTAAAGTGCACTTATAAAAAAGTTAACTTTAAAGTACATTATAAATCACTGTTTTAATAATCTTTGGAGGTGCTTTAGAGAAGTGCACTTATTTTGAAATGTTGACTAACATACTAAAGAACATATAAAGTAGTGTGTTATTAAATATTACCTTTAAAACCACATATTTTTAAATATACTAAATTGCAATGTCATCATTACAAATGTAAATACAATGTACATAAAATGTAAATGTAAATGTAAATAAGAATGAAATAGCATATAATCTTAGTTTTTTTAGTTTACCACAAATGTTTGTACGTACATTTGGCAGTACACTTTAAACATATGTCAAAGACATTTGAAATAACTGTAAAATTTCATAAAAAAGTTTTCAATTACTACTTAAGTGGGTCAAAAAGCACTCTTAAATTCAACTAATTGCATTAATATAAATTTAAACTACAGTGGTTGCCAAAACTATTAAACATTTTTACCAGCTAAAAATTATTTTAAGACAATTATTTATATATTTTGCTGTAGTAGTGTGTCAGTAGGCAGGGCGCCGTAAGGGGGGTGGGGGGTCTGGATGCTAGGATGATTCCAAGGCCCCAGCGCCAGAGGGGAGGAGGGATGCAATGTGTACCCCCACCTGCATTTTTTACTGAGGAGGAAAGCGAGTAAATATGCTGTTCAGTTTACATTACCAAACATAAATTTTGCTATTAATTGTAATAATCCAGGGACATTTGACATAATACAGCAAAGGGTATAAATCATTTAAATAATGATTAATTTGACTGATTGATTTTCAAAAGGGATAAAGTTAAAGTTATACCTACAATACATTATATATGAATATTAATATAGGAAAAACTCAACCCTTTCAGATTTTTCAGGATATAAAAAAATAAAAATAAAAATAAAAAATAATTGATTTCAATATGGCTATTTCTACAAAAATAATAGTAAAAATAAACTCAGCCAGAGCTACTGAACAGTACATACTTCCACATCAGCATGGAATGTACAGTTATTCCAGTTTTGTTGGATTATCTGTTCAGTATAACTTTAGGATATTATCAAATTTATGCTTGGTATTCCTCTCGGTTCATTCGTCACATAAGAAATAGAAGATGAACCTGATTACATTACCCAATATTCTCTGGTGCACAGTATATATACACTTCTTCTATACACACACACAAACACACACACATATATATATATATATATATATATATATATATGTGTGTGTATATATAAATAAATAAATATATATATGTATATAAACAAAAACAAAAGTGTAGCGTTTATAATTTTGTTCAGTATATATATATATATATATATATATATACGCTGAATAGTAGAAGGAGTTGAATTATAGAAAGCCCTTCTGCACATAACTCTCTCTCTCTTTTGCTTACTCACTTTTTCCCCACTTCTCAGCATGTGCAGTAATTGCCTATACTAACTCATTATAAAGTACATTAATCAGAATGGGCCTTTTACGGCTTGCAGACAGACACACTGTGGAGAAATGTGCACTGCTCTCTCCAATTTTAATTTATTTTCTCTCTCTCTCTCAATATTCACCACTCTCCCTCAATATTGTTCCCTCTGTCTTTCTGCATAGCTTTTTACTCTTTGTCCTCTGCCTATTTCTATTTTCTCAATTTTGGCTCATCTCGTCATTATTTCATTTTCACTTTATCTGCCTTCACTCACATGTGTTGCTCTCTCCCCATCTGTCTCTCTCTGTCTCTCTCTCCACCCTGTTGTGGTGCACTGCAGTATTCTGAGAGGAGTGTGTCTGGATGGTGTTGTGTGCTCTGCATTTCAGATTTTTATGAATCTGCCTGATGTATGTTGATATATGATGTGACCTTTGCATTACAGTGGGGTCCAACCGTCTGAGTCCACAAGTGAGAATATATGTCACGTCATTGCAAATTATATTATCAGCATAACAATGAAACGTGTCGTTGAGTGAAACGTGTCGTTTAAAAAAGAAAAAAGACATAAATACATTTGAGAATGAATTAGTGTTTGGTATTTTATTTTTTCTTTAATGACAGCAGCACTCAAGCTGACATAAACTACAGTTTATCTTAAAAAATATTCTGCCATTTTTGTTTTAATTTAAAATTCTACTACAGTTAATTTTCTGGTTCAGTAATAATAATAATAATAGTTTGTAATGTGAATTTTCTGGGCCTTTTTTACTTAAAGCAAATTGTGTTGTGCTGGTCTTTTTTTGCATGTAATTCATGCATATTCATGCAATTCGTAATGCATATGTGAAAGTTTACATTTTATATATATATAAAGATAAAAGTTGAAAGTGTATGAATATTCATACTTTCCTAGCTATCAGAGCACCTAACTCCTACCTACTTCTCAATAACACAAAATACTTTATGGTATGTATTGTATAAATATGTATTTATATTTATAGATATTTATACTCCAATTTGTAATTTCATCGTGGTGATATTCCCAGATATTAATTTGCAATTGTTCTTCTCCTATAGTTGTAGACGCACAGCCATTTGCACAAAAAAATAGGGAATAACAGATTATTATTAAATATAGCATCACAATAGTGATGCTGCCTTAGCAACCTAGCAATTATTTGGGCTAGACTCTTGTACTCCAGCTTTTTTCAAAAGCACTTAACATAGATTTCTACTCTGCAACTACAAGTGTATGTCTGTCTGTACATACCCTATAAAAACATATCAGTAAATAGAAGTCAGTGGTTGCTGCAGAGGCCGGCGTTATACGGCATGTGTTTGTGTGTCAGCAGGATGATTTATAGTGAGGCTTGTGGTAGGAAAAAGAGAATCTGCCGAGATCTCAGCATTATTAAACCTCTCTGTCTCACAGAAAAAGGCTTATGTGCATAAGAGAGACAATATATATATATATATATATATATATATATATATAACATCTGTTTAACTTATAACATGAAAGTAAGGTTAATAATATAACTTAAAGAACAAAATTTTCAGTTTTACTCAAATTAGGGTGATGCAAAATGAGTACACCCCACTGAAAGTCTCTGGAGCAAAGCTAAATTTTAGACTACAAATGTCTAATTTAACAAGAATTCAACCACAGGTGAGTCTAATTATTCATTACACAGGTGACAGTTGACTATAAAAGGGTGTTACTTAAAGAAAACCCTTCCCATTTCATGCTGTCAGCAATGGCACCACATGGAAGAGAAATGTCACAAGGAGAAAGAAAATCATTTCTTTACACAAGAAAGGTGAAGGCTACAAGAAGATCAGCAAAGCTTTACTTATCAGTCAGAAAACTGTAGCAAAAGTGGCACAAACATTTAAAAAAGATGGAACTGCAACCATCTCACAGAGACGTCCAGGTCGTCCACGGAAGTTAACACCTCGTCAGGAGTGTCTTCTGATGAGAAGGGATGAAGAAAATCGACATGAAAGTTCACTGCAGTTATCTAAAGAAGTAGAAGCCTAGAGTTTTCCAGGGCCCATGCTGACAAAGATGAAGACTATTGGGACTCTATACTCTGGAGTGATGAGACCAAGATAAATGATTTTGGAACTGATGGCTTCAAAACTGTATGGCGTCGCAAAGGTGAGGAATACAAAGAAAAATGCATGGTGCCTACAGTGAAACATGGTGGTGGCAGTGTCCTTATGTGGGGCTGCATGAGTGCTGCTGGTGTCGGGGAGCTGCATTTCATTGATGGCATCATGAATTCACAAAGGTACTGCTCTATACTGAAAGAGAAGATGCTACCATCACTCCGTGCCCTTGGTCGTCGTGCACTTTTCCAACATGACAATGATCCTAAACACACACCTAAGGCCACTGTTGGATTTCTGAAGAAGAACAGGGTGAAAGTGATTCAGTGGCCAAGTATGTCTCCTGATCTGAACCCAATCGAACACCTATGGGGAATTCTGAAGAGACAAGTTGAGCATCACTCTCCATCCAGCATCCAATCTCTAAAAGAGGTCATTCTTGAAGAATGGAAAAAGATAGATCTGGCAAAATGTCGCCAACTTGTTCATTCCCTGCCTAGAAGACTTGGTGCTGTCATTAAAAACCATGGAGGCCATATAAAGTACTAGATTTAGCAGTTTTTGTTGTGGGGTGTACTCATTTTTACATCACCCTAATTTGAGTAAAACTGAAAAATGTGTAATCTAAGTTATATTATTAACCTTACTTTCATGTTATGAGTTAAACAGATGTTATATTAAACTTAGTCTTGTCAACATTTTGGAAATAGTTTTTGTGTTCATTGAGATATTGTTTAAAATTTTACTTTTCAAAGGGGGTGCACTCATTTACGCTGAGCACTGTATATATATTTATTTTGTAACAAAAGTCTTTAACAAATAAAGCCTTTTCTGATGATAAACTCAGTTACAAAAACTCTCAAATTAAATGGTGTGGCACATAACCCAGTCACAACCAGAAAATATATGTTTGTATAGTAAAAATATTATCTTCCAGTGGATAAATGAATGGTTAAACAATTTAATAGTGCTGATTGTTTGTCGCAACTGCTGTTGTTTGGAAAATCAACTCATGGTAGAGATATCACTTGTCTTGGATATAATGCAAGAGTCAGCATCTAGGAATATGTGCATTTGTGTTGTACAAAAATTAGCAAATGTGTGTGGGGGTTACAGGTTTTGGAACATTTGTTAGTAAACACCTCCTGTTGTCTATATTAAAACTGTTATTTTGAGTTTACTCCTCGTCTCGTGTTCCTCGTCCCTCCCGTTGTGTGCCTCGTGACAGAAGACCAGACCACAACAGTAAGCGGCACCCATTCACCTTGTTTTGTTTTGTTCGATTTTTGTTTTCCGCGGCATGGAAGTTGCCGCTCGTCATCCGCGCCCTAGTCAGCTGTTATTTGGCTTTGGAGTCACGTGGGTTGGTTCGGGTTTCTTGGTGGCTTTGTTTGAAAGCACGTGGTATCTTTGAAATCTCTGCTGCTGTTGCGTGACGTCACCGGGGAGCCGTGTTGCTGTTTGATGCTGGTTCTGCGTTGAGATGGAGAGCATCGTGACGCTGCTGGTTCTGCGACGTTACGGCGTTTACAAAGTCTTTGATTCACCTAGATAGTTTGTCTCAGCCGATGTTAAGGCGAGAGTCCAGCGGACCGGCTTCCGGGTCGTCCTTGCACGAGTTGGAAAGCGATGAAGGGGAGAAGCAAGAGAGAGTAACAAAGCAGTCGTGCCTTGTTTTAAACAGTCCGATTTAGACCCGCCCACAGGCGGCTGTTCGAATCAATGTCCGTGTGGGGCGGAGCCCCGCCCGCACAGTCTTTGTGGCCATGCTTACGTCATCAGATATTTAATTCAACATGAAAGATATACACAGATCTTTTATATATGTTGTAATCATACATTATGATGCTAAAGTTTAACGGTCATCCACACCACTTATTACTTACGACGCCAGCTTCTTTTAGAGACTAAACACTCCGCATTTCGAATACAATGGTACATATACTACAGTTTAAGGCACAGATTAAATAGCATTCCACATTCTAAATAATTCACATTCACACTAAGCATATGAAAGGCAGATGACAACATTAATATCCATATTTATATATATTGTTTCTTTGAGTACACCGTTTTAAATGGCTACGACCATTAGTGTTCTTCTCGAAATCCTTTGTAGATTTCTCTTTGTTCTCCGACGAGGAAAAGCGCGCACTTTTCTTCCAAAGGAGGAGGGGCTCTGAGGTTGTGCAAGAGTTAGTAGCGTAAATTAGGTCACCATCTCAATATTTGCAGTGAAAGGATAAAAGGTCATTAATGTGCTGTTCTTTAATCTTTGAGTGCGTGTCTTCACGCCGATGTGGCATTACACATGTCCCCTGGAGACATGGATTTAAGTCTTGTTGTGTCCTCAGGAACAGTTTTAATTGATCTTGTCTAGTTGGTCTTGTCCATGGAGACTCGTCTGGGGCAAGTTGGTTCTCTGGTAATGGCCACGGAGGCCATTCCTAGCCGCGTGCCTCTCCTGCCTCTGAAATGCCTTTAACTGAAAAATTGAGTGTTTCATCTAGTCATTTTACATTATTGACACACAGTAGAGTTCTGGCTGTAGTCTCCGGGCCGAGCGGACCGAGGCCACGGCCACGAATACCACCTGCCAGAGTCGCGTAACGCTGCAGCTGTGACTCTCTTTCTCTCTCTCACACACATGCACACGATGCGCAAAACTCCGCATTTAAACAGTCAATAGCAAATATTTAAACTACTAACAAATCATACAGTCGCTGATTCAGAAGCGCCAGATTGTCATAGCAAAGTCATCATTTCCTCCTCTCCTAGGTTCACGAAAATGTCATAAAATGCATTGATGTTCTGTTGCAAGTAATATATAAGTAAATATATAATTCTAAGTAATGTCTTAATGATTCCTAAATGCATCTACTTTCAGAAGGCCAAATAAAGTGCTTTTGCTTTTGCCTAGAAACACACAGCGTTTCCCTGTCATGGCTGCATCAACACTACTGCGGTTACTGAAACCACGCCAACATTTGGGCAGCATTATGCTAATATTTCCACATCGTGGCGTAGACATGTGGGGTGTGTTTGAATGAGCCGTTTTAGGGGCGTGGCAGAATCTTAACTTTGATAAAGAATATATATTTGGTTTTGAGACTTTAGTCTTTGCAACTTCAGGGATCTTATCTATGCACAATCAGCTTGTAACACTCCAAAGAGAAAGGGAACTTGAAATCGCATCATATGACCCCTTTAAATGCAAGGTCTGGACTTTTATTACACCATCTCTTACCCACCTTTTTCCTATTCAGATGCTTTGGAAAGAGTTTTATGGTGCATTCAATATTCGAAAAATTTTATGAATATGTGTGTTCGCTGGGAGTGAGCCCATTATCGTTGTGTTGCTTTAATGCACTGTTCTACAAATAACGCTACATGAATCCCAAATTATAAAATGGATAAAAGGGCACAGTGGATTAATATAAAGGTTTCTGTGGCATGTTCTGCTGTAGGGGCTCTAATATAGTAAACACTTCTGGGTCGTATTTCAGGGAAGTAACAAACAACTTATGTGGTTGTATGGGTTGAATGACTTTACATTTTTTTTACATGTTTTGTGTTTGGTTCATTTGTTAGAAATGAAAATGTAGATTTCATAAATTTGGACTGTTCTCGAACAATCATGGGTTGCATATAATGTCAAATTAATGTAATTACATTTCTTCATTACAGTGGGGTAGTAGGCAACTGGTAATTCTCAGATTATTTGTTCTTCTTCTAATTTTATACAATTCTATATATTTAAATGCAATTTCTCATCAGTATGTACATTTATATTTTCATTTTGAATCAATCAAAAACGAGGAATAACATGGTAATAATGTAATAATAAAAAAAAAATCACATTCCCTCTTAATGAGAAGTTGCTGATCAGATAAAGTAAGGTTTTACTTAAAAATATTTTTTCTTAGTTTCCAAACAATCCTGGAATGTAAACATTGCATGCAGATTTTGAATGCATTATGCAGGTTAAAAGCTTTAAACCAGTTGTGGACCACAGGGACCAGTTGCATGGAAAAGAGCGATTCTTTTTTCGTGTTCCACACAGTATTAAAGCAACATGAGGATGAGTAAATAATAGCATTCTAAATTCTACATACTACTAACAATAGCTAAACTAATATTGCAGGTTTCTGTGAGAGTTAGGTTTAGAGGATGTGTGTGTGTGTGTGTGTGTGTGTGTGTGTGTGTGTGTGTGTGTGTGTGTGTGTGCGTGTGCATGTGCGTGCATATAAACCTGCAGCATCCACTGTGAATATTCAGCACCATCATCTTCATGTTTTCCTCCCGAGGCTTCTCATCATATACATGCATATAGATGTGATTCAGTTCTAATGCAGCGCTGTGGAAAAGGAGAAAGATAAAAATGAAGGATGACAGAGAAAGTGAAAATATTTGTGTCTGCGAGAAAGAAGCTTTGCAGCTTTCTCTACCTCTCTCACCCATTCCTCTTATGTGATGAATAGATGTACCTTTTTTCTCTGCTTTTTTAGATAAAATTAATGATTCATGCTACTAATTTAGCAATTCCTCACTGTCTTGGCTGGTAGTATGTATATATCAATATAATGAATAGTCCATTCCATACACACTCTCTCTCTCTCTCTCGCTCTCTCTCACACACACACACACACACATGATGCAAACAAATGCCCAGTTGCAACATTTCTATAAATAGACTGGCCGGGCAAACAAAAATAGATGCAGAGAAGAGAAAGCGTGGTTCAGCCGCCTGAATCTAAACACGCTGCCAATCTGTCTCTTTCTATCTCTCTGTTTCTATCGGACTCATTAGCAAACCGAGGCTTAAATTAAAAGCAGTCACGGGGAACCCGTAGCAGATCTTCAACTGGTGTTCTCGCAAACATTATGCATCTGTAATTAAAACACCAAGGGTGCTACTATAGCTTTCAACACTTTTGTATTGGCTATTTTAAAATAGTTTCGAATACGGCTCAATATCCATTAGCCAATATATGCTAGCTGATGTTAAGATGAAGAGTTGACATCCATAAATGTATGGTGTAGGTTATTTAATCTTGAATTATTCTAATAATCGGCTATGCCTTTGAGTAATTGATTTATCGTATTACAAAAAGGCACATTTTATTTTTGGTTTCTTGTTTAAAAAAGATCCTTCATGTGCATTGTTGTTTGTGAACACTTTGTAAATTGAAGGCTATGAAAATGAATGTAATAAATGTGTTATACATGCATCTTTTAAGGCCTGATATTAAATTAATATTGACAGTGTAGCACATCTTTGAGCAAATGTTTTTTTTGTTAACAACCGTTTATTTAATTTTCTTCAGGGTACAGTAGTATAAATCAAAAAGTACCTATACACATTTAAAACCCATTCCACCCCCTGGTAGACTTAAAAAATAAATTAAATAAATAATAATTATAAAAATAAATGTATTTATATTAATAGATAAATAAATAATTATAAAAATAATTTTTACAAAGATTTTAGAAAAGATGACTCAACAATAAAAGCTGAATGCCATGAATTTACAGTTTTGACATTAGATCCATGTATACGAGAAGTTGAAAGTTCCATCAAGATAATGTCCAACAAATACACAGTCCAGGTTCATCAGTCCATTGTGTTAGAAGGATTTCAATGGACCGGTTGACTAACTATTTTGTTTTGCTGCTGTGAGAACAGCTAACAGTAAACAACTTTGTTGGACGGACAAGGTGAAGTCCCAAAGTCATTCATGAAGAAAAGGCACGCGAGTCAAACATATCTCAGTACCCAACAAATATGATTGGTCCTGTAAGCTAAGTCCAAAAAGGTGAGAGAGGGCACTCCCCCACAATTTTTTTTAAATCGTGCCTAAAACTCCTTGAGACCAGAGATTACAGTTAGGAGAGTATGACAGATTCATATAAAAAAGTTTCATTGGAGTCAACTAAACCATATTCATCAATTTCCAATTAATCATTTGGTGATTAGGGTTTTTAGAAGGCAATTTAAACATACCCCATACCTGATCCGAAAATAAAATATGCAAATCCTTATTAAGATCCTCAGCCCAAACAGTTGTAATAGATAAAGGTTTGTATGAATGCTCAAGAAGAAAGAGATAGATGACTGAAGCAGAGGATGGAGATTCCTCTGAAGGAAAATTTAGTTTGCACAAAGAGTGAACAGACAGTTGAGAGTTCCAAGGCACCCCATATGTCCGTAGGGCCGATCCAATACGCATATAAATAAAAAACGAGGTGCCTGGCAGAATATATTGAGTTTTGAGATTCTGGGAGGATTTTAAACCACTAGCATCATAGATATCTCCCAGAGTGTTTACTTTGTTTTTATTAGTCCATTGCGGACAATGAAATGGAGTACTGCCTGATTTGTGGAATTCCACTATTTCCACTATTTGTGGAAAATAGGCAAATGCTTATGCCATATTGTAACTAGTTGTGAACGTCTTTCAACATCCCTCCATGTGAAGAGGAGGTGGGTTACAATGGTAGCAAACCAAGATTTACATTGCCTAAGCGGAACCCCCCAAAAAACAAGATGCTTCAATTTATACGGATAAACAATATATTCCTCAATTGCTCTCCAAGACACAGAAGCATCAGGACCAAACCAAACTGATGAGCAAATGTTAATTTCATAAAACTACAGAATATCGAAATTATGGTTCAAATTATGAAATTCTCTCTCTTTCTCTCAGAAACCTTGGAAAGTCGGGTCTCACGTTTCTTGCTTGGGTCTTGGTGAGTAACTATAAGCTTTGGTTATCTCTGTTTAAGACTGAAATTGTTCAAAGTTTAAACTGGAAAGTCAGTTATTTGTTTAAAGCTGAAGTGTCTATTTTTTCCCCGTTTAAATGCTTTCATTTATCCCAGCTTATGCACTGACAACTATAAATAAGCCACAACATCCATCTGAGCATCTAAACCAGCCTGACACAGCAGCATTAGCTCTATCATCGGCTGAGGTTTTTTGGCAGGGATACATGTATTGTTACCAATGACAGATAGGGGGATTGTTGGGAAATCTGTTGAAATCAATCATTAGTTTACCAATTCTTGTAACACTGCCTCACACACTGTCTTTCTGTCCACAGGTACCTGGGTGACATTTGGATCTCAGATCTCTGATGAGGTAAAAATAGTTTCTTTATTTCACATGATCTTGGTACATTATTACTTATATATGTTATTAACACACTTATTTACACTCTCATGTCATTTCATACTGTAGCGTAAACTCCAACTTAAAAGAAGATATTCTAAAAAATGTCGGAGTGTTTTATATATTTTTTTCTATGCAGTAGTCAATAATAAAACATAAACATATCTAATGCATGATCTGCACGTTTAAATACTTTTTCCGGTGGTAACTGAAATGTTTTGCACCAAGATGATTTCTTTAAGGGCCAGATCTCTGTCATCTTCTGCATGAGTTTGTGTGTTGATGCTTTTCTGTAGATGGCGGAGAGTTTGATGACGATAGCCTATGAGAATGGAGTAAATCTGTTCGACACTGCAGAAGTGTACGCTTCAGGCAGGTACGATTCCCACCAGTGCATGGGATGAGAGATTCTGTGTACTGCATTCTGCTGTTACTCCTCTGTCCTGTCAAGTACTGGACCAAAAACATAGATTTGGGCAGAATATGTGGTTGTCCCTGCCAGTAAACATGTTTTTCTGAATGTATTTTGTGAAAAAGAAGTGTGCTTAATAGTATTGAATGTGGACTTGTAGTGCACTTAAAATAAAAAATAGTATATTTTTCATAAAATTTTTAATTTTAGATAATATAATATGAATGAAATAAAAGGGCACTTAAAGTAAGTGTACTTACAGAGTATGCTCATATATTTGTTACAAATTTGCTTTTGATTTAAAGGAATAGATCACCCAAATATATTAATTTGCTGACGAACATACTAAAGCATGTGTTATACTTATTAGAGTTTTAACCGTTGCACCGTATGTTATTCAATATAACATTTAAAGTTAATATATTTTAAATGTACTAAACTGCAACATCACCATTACAAATGTGTAACTACAAATATGTTTTGAAATTTTAAAATTGAAAAGTTTAAATTAAAATTAAATGACATTGAAGTATATCTTAGCTTACCATAAATGCTTGTCAGTACACTTTATCCATTTATTTAAAAAAAGAAAAAGTAATTATACACTGTAAAAAATCAAGTGCTGGGAAAACTTAAAAGTTTAAGGCAACTAGCTTCAGGAGATTTTTGATTTTTAGCATTTAAAATAAATGTAAACTATACTGAACAAAATTATAAATGCAACACTTTTGTTTTTGCCCCCATTTTTTCATGAGCTGAACTCAAAGATCTAAGACTTTTTCTATGTACACAAACGGCCTATTTCTCTCAAATATTGTTCACAAATCTGTTAAAATCTGTGTTAGTGAACACTTCTCCTTTGCCGAGATAATCCATCCACCTCACAGGTGAGGCATATCAAGATGCTGATTAGACAGCATGATTATTGCTCAGGAGGGCCTTAGGCTGGCCACAATAAAAGCCACTCTAAAATATGCAGTTTTATTGATAAACTGTTATTAATCTGTATCAGGGGTCCAGGGGTCCAAAACCAGTCAGTATCTGGTGTGACCACCATTTGCCTCATGCAGTGCAACACATCTCCTTTGCATAGAGTTGATCAGGTTGTTGATTGTGGCCTGTGGAATGTTGGTCCACTCCTCTTCAATGGCTGTGAGAAGTTGCTGGATATTGGCAGGAACTAAAACACGCTGTTGTATATGCCGATCCAGAGCATCCCAAACATGCTCAATGGGTGACTTGTCCGGTGAGTATGCCGGCAATGCAAGAACTGGGATGTTTTCAGCTTCCAGGAATTGTGTACAGATCCTTGCAACATGGGGCCGTGCATTATCATACTGCAGCATGAGGTGATGATTGTGGATGATGGCAAAACAATGGGCCTCAGGATCTCATCATGGTATCTCTGTGCATTCAAAATGCCATCAATGTCCATAACATATGCCTGCCATACCATAACTCCACCGCCACCATGGGCCACTCGATCCACAACGTTGACATCAGCAAACCGCTCACCCACACAACGCCATACACGCTGTCTGCCATCTGCCTTGTACAGTGAAACCCGGGATTCATCCGTGAAGAGAACACCTCTCCAAAGTGCCAGAAGCCATTGAATGTGAGCATTTGCCCATTCAAGTCGGTTACGACGACGAACTGCAGTTAGGACGAGACCCCGATGAGGATGACGAACATGCAGATGAGCTTCCCTGAGACGGTTTCTGACAGTTTGTGCAGAAATTCTTTGGTTATGCAAACCGATTGTTATAGCAGCTGGTCTCAGACGAGCTTGGAGGTGAAGATGCTGGATGTGTGGAGGTCCTGGGCTGGTGTGGTTACATGTGGTCTGCGGTTGTGAGGCCGGTTGGATGTACTGCCAAATGATCTGAAATGCCTTTGGAGATGACATCTGTGGCATTGCGCTGTGTGATAAAACTGACAATTTTAGAGTGGCCTTTTATTGTGGCCAACCTAAGTCACACCTGTGCAATAATCATGCTGTCTAATCAGCATCTTGATATGCCACACCTGTGAGGTGGATGGATTATCTCGGCAAAGGAGAAGTGCTTACTAACACAGATTTAGACAGATTTGTGAACAATATTTGAGAGAAATAGGCCTTTTGTGTACAAAGTCTCAGATCTTTGAGTTCAGCTCATGAAAAATGGAGACAAAAACAAAAGTGTTGCGTTTATAATTTCTTTCAGTGTATATTACATTTTATTGCAATCAACATGCAATTGTCATGTCTAAAAACATTCATTTTAATTAACACTCAGGCATATTCTTTTACAGTGTAATATTTCCTTAAGGATTCTTATCAGCACTTTACTTCTTGATAAGCTCTTTTCACAAGGCTATGGATGTTTTCTTTTTACATCTCTCTTTCTGACTACACAGTATTGAGCTCTTCATTTGTAGACAGTGGTGTAGTGGTGTCCAGTCCTGCTCCTGGGGTGCCTTCCTGCAAAGTTCCGCTCCAATCCTTATTAAACAGATGTGTTGGAGCAGACTGTAGCTAAACTCTGCAGGATGGAGGTCCACCAGGAGCAGGAGTTGCACATGTCCTGTAGTGTGACATGTGATATAACCATCTACTATAAAACCATTTTTAAAATTACTAATTATTTTATAATTACTATGCATGTGTAACGGAGGCCTGCTAGGAGGGTTACACGTGCATCTTTTATGACCTGATATTAAATTAATATTTAAAAATCCATACACTGTAAACTTACCGTTGTCAAACAAACACTTTCCGTAAGATTATAAAGCCTACTTAATCATATTTGATACACAAATTGAGGTCTTCAAATTATCAACATGATGAAAACATTGCTGGAAAGAAAACTGTTGTACACAATCTACTACATGCCTACTGTTGTTTTTTTTTAGCAAGTAAAAGATTGTTTAGTATAATTGTGACAATATGCACCTTCAGCTTGTGGTTTTTAACTTATGTTTATAAAGTAAATGTAATAACTTAAACAATTTTTTTTTAAAATAATTTAAGATTAATATTTACTGGACTAAAGCAAGGTTATTTTATTAGAATTATATATATATTTTTTTTAAATGTATGTTAAAATATGTGAATCAAATATGATATTCAGGCTTTTGAGGAATGGTTATTGTTTATCCCTCAGGCATCATTTGCATAGCATTATATTTTTATTCCCTGAATATAAGCTCAATATTCTTCTGTATTATGAGCCATAAAATCCTGAAGCAAATATAATAAATAAAACAACAAAATGCACAACTTTTTATCTCCCTTTATCTTCTTTCAATCTTGTTAATCTTGTTCATAAATTGTTCCATTTTGAAAAATCTGATTTTATATGTTAGGCAGTAAAGGGCCTGTTGAAATTGATGTTGACATGATGATTGATGTTAACAAACATCCATACACATGCTACCCAACTATATTGTGTATTTTGAAACTCATTTTATAGTTGATCAGCATTTATTTATCTATTTAAATGCTGTTGTTTTTTTCAAATCTATTTAGGAAATAGTTTGGATGAGTCAAACCTAGTAGCCAGGTCACTCTTAAATGCACAGGTCACTACAGTTGTAGAAGCATGTCTTTCCCTTTCACGCTTCCAAAGTCCTTCTTACAGCGGGCATCTGGGTGGCAGATGCCTCTGGTGACCTAAATTAGGAATTACATGGTCACACTTAGTCAGTTCTAATTACACATCAGCAGAATTCCTGAATGTGCTGACATTACATGGGTTTTTATTAAACTTGCCTCACAGATTGAACTGTAATGGAATCGACCTCACTTCTCTAAGGCACCATTTAATTTCAGACATTAGTACTGCAAATAAATGCTAAAACCTGGATGAACCTCATCTCCCCAATCACAAGGTCATTAGTTTGCCTGTTCCTTTACTTTTTATTTCATGTTAGAAGCTTTTATTTTCCGTTCATTTTAAGTTTTATTGGAATGAAACTATAGTTTTTACCTCCGTCTTAATAGTAAGCTGTCAGTCATATCCCCTAACTAAACAATGTGAGTCAAGTTAAATGCTCATGACCAACGCATAGTAAATAGTAATAGTGATTATTTTATTTACTAAATTATTGGATATCATTGCTTTATTCACTGGGGTCTTCAGGTAAACAGCATTTGTTTTAATGTGATTGGAGGCTCCTGTAAAAGTGTGATTTTGCTCTATTTCCCTTCAGCCTCCTCTTGTTCTTTCTGTTATGTTTTTCCCCCTCTCGTATTTGTTTCGATCTCAGTCTTTCCCACATTCTTCACATAAACCCCCGTAAATGTGAATTGATTACACTGAAAATAACTGTGTAGGGATAACAAGCAAAAAGTTGTACATTAAGTGGCATTAATGTTTCATGCAAGTCAAACATGAAAAAATGCATGCAAACTATTTTTTTATATAATATGATATTATGTAAAAAAAAAAAAAATGTAATGTTAAAAAAATATATAATTTGACCACTGTAATATCTTTTGGCATTTTTGGTTCTCAGGTCAAATATGCTTTAAGGATGCTGAATGTATTTTCTAGAAAACTAGACTGAGATTGAGACTAAATATTATATTATATTATATTATAGTGTAATAGTAATAATAATAAAATATATTTTCAGATTTTGTGTCTTTATTTTTCCGCAGGGCTGAAATCACTCTAGGGAATATCATGAAAAAGAAAGGCTGGAGGTGACCTGCTTTTGTTCTTATGTCTGTCATTTCTGATTAATTTTGTTGCAAAACAATTTGAGTACACGAATAATGCAGCCTACTATACATAGTCCTCTGTCTCAATTTATGGAAAATGTTTTTAAGTTTTATCTTGAATTTCTGTGCTCTGGTTATTGTCAATCTTGGATCGGGGGGAATGTTGGACAGTATTAGGTTCGTCCTCACTATAATAAGCACCATTTTTTCCCCAAAAATCTGTTTCAGACGGTCCAGTTATGTTGTAACGACTAAGATCTACTGGGGAGGACAGTGAGTATCTGTTCAGTTCTATCTTGTATATCAGATCAACACAAAAGATTCAGAATAGTATAAAAATGAATATGTGTAACCACACAAGTTCTAAATTAATGCTTCTTCAACCATTTGCTTGTCAACTATAAATCATAGGAGATCAGATGTGACAATTTGTAAATCTGCAGTGCAATCAATAAATGCAAAATAAAAAAATTTGAACACACTTGATTTTGTGAAGATACGCAATTTCACAAACTTTTATCCAAAAGTTAGTTGCGATCGATTTTCTGGCACTAAATTAAAAAAGAAAGGTAATAGTGACTTTTTATCTCACAACTGTGTTTACATTTCACAATTCAGACTTTTTTCGATTGTGAGTAAAGTCAGAATTGCAAGATATCAACTCAATTCTTAATTCTGAGAAGAAAAGACAGAATTTTGAACAAAATTCACAGTTGTGAGAAGAAAGGTCAGAATTGTTGGAAATAAACTCGCAAAAGCAAGAAATAAAGTCAGAATTGTGAGATAAAACATTGCAATCTTCTATTTTTATTCAGTGATGGAAACAAGCTTACATAATATACAAATAGAATGAAAATATTGTGTTTAAAGTATCAGTATCAGCTGCTTGTTCACCATGTTGCAGCATGCTGATACTCAGTACAAGTTAAGTTGATTGCATTTTGTGTGTATTCATCTTGAGAGGTTTTCTGACTCCATATCCTCTCTGACATTTGCATTCATAATCCTCAGGGCAGAGACAGAGAGAGGCTTGTCCAGAAAACACATCATAGAAGGTAAAGTGCTGTTTATGACTAATAAGACTAATCACAATAAAGCAGACAGACAGTGATGGCGATGTGTCTACAGGTCTCAGAGGTTCCCTGTCTAGACTCCAGCTGGATTACGTGGATATTGTCTTTGCCAACCGAAACGATGTGAACAGCCCTATGGAAGGTCTGTAACTTCTTTTACATCTTTCATGGCATGTGTTGTGGATGCATAATTTATGGCATATTGCTTATCACAAGTGCTGTTGTGTGCTTGTCTTTACAGAGGTGGTACGTGCGATGACATTTGTTATAAACCAGGGTATGGCCATGTACTGGGGCACGTCACGCTGGAGTGCCATGGAGATCATGGTACGGTCTGTCTTCTCTCAATACACTAAAACTGGTCACACTTTATTCTGGGGACCAATTCTCACTATATTCGAACTATGACATTTGCCTCAATAAACTCTTAATTTGCTTTTAATGTAAGTTAGTTAGTAAGGATTTAAGAGATCTAAAATATGGTCATGAAGAATAAGGCATTATTATGCCATTTTTAAGGTTGCTAATATTGTTTTTTAATAGTGTTCTAAAACAGGTTTACATGCATCCAAGGTCAAAAAACACTTAAGTTTTCTCAAAAAATTGCTTTAATTTTACCTCATTTCTAAATGATTTCTAAACGACTCGTGCGAAGCAGTTCGAAGAATCAGCCGTAACAGAATAAGTTTCAAATTCCTGACAACTCGTTTAGGCGATTGGAGTGACTATTTTCTTTGATAGACAATAACTTTATTTATCGTGCACTGTCGGCTTCACAACTTTGCAGAAAGTTTATGTTCACATACTGCTTCATGACGCACTACATGAAGGGTAATATTCGAAAAGGCATAAAAGAGGCACTTTAATATGTGCTTTATAAGTACTAACAAACAGCCAATATACTAGTAATATGCAGGCTAATAAGCAACTAGTTTATGGTGAGAATTGGTCCCTAAACAAAAAGTGTTACCACAGAATTCACACCATGAGCATTCCTGTGTCTTATCTGTTTCTCATGTAAGTTAAGCCAAAAGGTACTCGCAGTTTAAAGTAGTTAACATTTTTGCAAATCGCCTTTTCTAAAAACATGCTAGTTAGCAAGTTCCGCGGCTAAAGAGAGGGTCACTTCACGTAAGAGAGGAGCGGGGTGAGCAGAGATCATAAGCTTTTAAAGAAACATGCACTAAAATGGCTTGCTGAAAACAGAGCTGATTTTGACAGGGTAAATGGTATTTTTACACTACCATTGCGAAATTTTAACCACAGTATGTTATAGACTTTTCATCAAGACCCTAAAGAATCATGTCAACTGTGGAAAATGGGCATCTGATGACTCCTTTAAAGGTTCAATTCATTTTGAAACAGATTTCAGCATATTTTGTCATCGAAGTGTATTTTGTGAATATATTTGGAAGCCATTTCTGCCACGAAATAAAAATAAAAAGTAATTGTGACTTGTTGAACATGGAATTGTGAGAAAGAAATTCAGATTTTTTTTGCTTTCTGAATATCTCGCAATTCTGTTTTTTCACTGCCACAGAATTAAAAACTAGTAATTGCGACTCAAAATTCAGAATATTTTCTCACAGAGTTTAATTTTCACATTTCTGACATTTGTTTTCAGAGTTTACATTTCGAAATTGTGAGTAATTAATTTGCAATTGCAAATGATATTGGTAATATCTCACAATTCTGATTTGATATGTTGCCTTTTTATTTTTATTTTTTATTCTGGGGCAGAAACAGACAACCATTGATTGTTACATTCAAAATATCAATATAACATTTGGTTGTGCACTTATACTACTGGCAAAACATTTATTAAATAAATGTCTGTACTGTTAGTTACTCTGTCAAGATCTGGGCTACTTAAAGGACAGTTTAACCCCTTCTTTTCTGTGTGTTTGTGTGTTTAGGAGGCGTACTCTGTAGCGAGGCAGTTTAATTTAATCCCACCGGTATGTGATCAGGCCGAGTATCACTATTTCCAGAGGGATAAAGTCGAGGTGCAGCTGCCAGAGCTCTACCACAAGATCGGTCAGTCAAGAAGAGTTCCCTTAGAATGAAATTTTAAATACATAATTTAACATACATTGAAAACCTAACTGTTTTTGCGAAATCATGTCATTGCAATGGCAGTTGCTAAGATGGTATATATGCCCGTAAGTATTCAGCGTGCCATGGGACGTAAATATCATGTGATTGATCTCTCAACTTTATGTTAGAGCTCTTAGAAGCTGATGGGGGAAAGCTAAAAGCCTAAATTAGTCACTGGTGAAACATATAGCTTCTACAAAGTAATTAACTATTTCTGATGTTTTTAATGTTTTATCCTACGAAACTACATTTCCCCAATACAGAATAAAATGGCAGGATGTATTATCATGTCCCCCTTGACCCCCTGGCTCCGGCAAGAAAATATTTAAACTGAAAGAGAAAATTGACTGAAGTATTATTCTACAGTGCTATGCTTCAAATGCAACTTTTTAATGTGCAACATCTTAGATAATTTAAAGTTGAAGTTCGTGGTTTAATTAGGACAGATGTCAACTCTAACTCCATGTCTTGTGACTATCACATGCTGCGTCAGGTGTTGGAGCGATGACATGGTCTCCTCTTGCATGCGGGCTGATCACTGGAAAATACAGTGATGGTGTTCCAGACTGTTCAAGAGCTGCGATGAAAGTGAGTCCTAAAGAGATTGTCAACAGCAGTGGATTTTTTCTCACTTCTCCTGAATGTCTTTTCAATTTCCAAGTGTTAATTGGTTTGAAATTGTATAATCTAAATCATATTATAATCATAAATAAATCCATGTGAGCAATTATAAATGTTCAGTTGTGTGACTGTGTGTATTAGGGCTATCAGTGGCTAAAGGAGCGAGTGTACGGTGAAGAAGGGCGCAGACAGCTGGCAAAAATCAAAGAGCTCCACCTGGTGGCTGACAGGCTGGGCTGCACAGCTTCTCAGCTCGCCATTGGTGAGTCTGTCTCTATAACTTTTGGTGGTGTATAAATGGTCTCGTCCACTCTCAAGCTTATTTTGGCCAAGAATCGTCCACTTATATGAGCTGCCCAACTCACGGAAGTTGTACAAAATCAGCCAGGCAAATTATTGCATGCCATACTGAGAAAGTGCTTGTCATTATTGTGCGATATACATTATATGGTCATTGAACGGTCTAGGCTTTCAAATCTCTTGATGTTTATTGTAAAACCCAGTGATTGTGTACAATAATGTTTTGTGAAATCTCTCACTCAGCATGGTGTTTGCGTAGCGAAGGGGTCAGTTCTGTCCTTCTTGGTGTCTCCAATACAGACCAGCTTCTTGAGAACCTTGGAGCTCTGCGGGTAACACACACACACACACACACACACACATTTGTTTTTGTGAATTGTGGGGAATTTCCATAAACTTCTATTACTTTTATACTAGCCAAATTATATTTTATATCCCCTATCCCAACCCTAACCCTAAACCTACCCCCTTACAGAAAACCTGTTTGCATTGCACACTACCTGCAAAATTTTCATCCGTCATTAAAAAATTTGGATCGGGTTCGGGTAAACTTTGAATCACCCTTGATAACCCCGCTGTTCCTTAATAAGGAGGGGGATCTCTCCATTCGTTCTATATCTCAGGATTGGATAGACCCACTATTTTTTTTCTTTTTCCACATCTCCTTTTTTTTAGAAGCGAGAGAAAAACTCAATCATCCTCAATGCTTGAAGACTCCATTTAGTAGGCTACTCTTTAGCAATTTTTTTCGCAATGGATTAATTAATAAGCATCGAACTCAGTGAGCAAGGTTTCTGTGCGTGACTAATTTTTAGGATTACAAATACTAAAAACGCTATGAAATTTTCGGACTCAGTGTGCAATGACCTTTACACTTTCAGATAAACATAATTTACTATTTTCAATAAGTTTTTCCCCTTGTCCCCACAATGTCAAAAATGTCAGGTTTTACTATCCTTGTGGGGACATTTGGTCCTCACAATGTAGCATAAACAAGTCTGAATATATTTACAAATGCAATTTATTCCTGTGACTCCAGTTTTCAGTGTCACATGATCCTTCAGAAAGTATTCCTTTGTGAAAAATAAATGCTTAATTGTACTTACAGATAATATAATATTAATGAAATAATAGAACACTTAAATTTACATAAAGAGAATACACTTTTAAGAATGTTTTTACACAATTTAAAAAAGTAATAATAATCAAATGAAATGTCTCTAAGGTGTTTTGTCAGACTTTAAAAAAGTACACTTGTTTTGACGTGTTGATTAGCATACTAAAGCACATTTTATGTAATTTTCACACTCAAAACATATTTTCATCTAAATTTACATTTTATGTAATTCAATTGCATAACAATTTTCCATCCATTTAGATTACATAGTTTTAACATAAATCAATAAACAATGTGATTCATATGCATCAGTCATATGTGAATGAAACAGGTAAGATTTATGTAGTTGTTCACAGCAAAGTCAAGAGTTATGCATGTAACTGTGGTTCTAAGAGTTCAGGATGACCGCCAGAGGCAGTGCTTACACTGAATATTATCTCTCTTGCTAATGCGCAGGTCGAGTCTAATAACAACAAAGTCATCACGTGACCCAGGATGTCATGGAGATCTCGCCTATTTAATCAAGTGACATCCGGCAAACTGTCTTTAGAAAATCTTCTCGCCCAGACTCTGAGTGACTGAGTGCTCTGGCGGTCATCCAGAACTCATAGAAACACAGTTACATGAGTAACTCTCATTCTATTTCATTCTTACTGACCACCAGAGGCAGTGCTTACACTGGATGACTCATAACAACAAAGTCACGAGGATACTTCTCCTACCTAACCAGGAGTCGAGGATCCCAGCAGAACTGCTCTCTCCATAGTATCAGAGGTCGCCACATTAACTCTGTAGTATCTAGAAAAGGTATCAGCAGATGACCAGTTAGCAGCTGCACAAATATCAATTAGAGGAACACCTTTAAGTGCTGCCCAAGATGTTGATATGCGTGTTGTCGAATTAAACCATATACCAGCTGGCACTTTAAGGTTTTTTACCTTATATGCCTGTATAATTACTCCTACCACCCAGTGCGACAGCCTCTGTTTTGGCTGCCCTTTCTTTGGTTCACCATAGCAAATGAAAAGTTGGTCTGAATGCCGCAGATTCTCTGTCGCTCTCAGATAACCCTTCAGGGATCTCACTGGGCAGAGAAGCTCAGTATGATTACCATCTTGTGCTCCTCCCACCGTAGGATTAAGTGCAGTCAACTCGATCGCCTCGATCGTCCATGAAAGCCACTTCAGATCACCTTGCTCCATAGGTTCAAAAGGGTGCTGTGTAAGTGACTTTAAAACCAGACTGAGGTCCCACGAGGGACACCTAACAGTCTGAGCAGGGCATAATCACTGAGCACTTTTAAGAAAACGAGTGACTAATTTATGAGATCCCAAAGGTTGTCCATTAACAAATGCATGCTGTGCAGAAATTGTGGCTATGTTTACTCTTAGGGTGGAGGGTGCCCTAATATTCTCCAGCAGGAACTACAGAAAACATAACAACATTGGCACAGAGCATTGCTCTGGAATCACCCCACACTGAGTACACCACTTAGTGAAAAGTTTCCATCAGAAAGCGTACATATTTCTGGTGGAGGGTGCTCTTGAATTTAGAATAGTATTTTTCACATTGATATCGCAGGATCTGAACAGTAGCACTGGCTCCTCAGTAGAGCTGTGCAATTAATCGAAATCGATTCGTAATCGCGATTTGAGACGTTGCGATTTGCTAATCGCAAAGCCTGCGATGTGGACAGTGGACGCGATATTTCTCTGTTCCAGAGCATATTGACTGCCAGGCTTGAGTGGCAGTCTTACTAACCAATAGAGTGAGCGCACCTCCGTTCTACCCGAGCAGCACTGCTCTAGCCAACTGCGTAAACGCCCACCATTTAAAAAGGGTTAGATCGAAAGTTAGGCAAATTAAAACTAAAGAAAAACGTATGTAACTTCAGCTTCGAAATGACAGACAACAAACTAAAAAGTTCATTTTCAAGAGCTGCGTCACAACGCATATAAAAAGCTCCCTTATCGGTTCTGCGTTCAGTACTGGAGAATACAAGATACATTTTTAAATGTTTTTATTAGTAGGCTACATGAACGTTATCTTACACATTTGATCTCCCCAACAGATTAATTAGAAATAAGTGTATAATGGATGTTCGCTGATTCAGAAGACCGCACACACTGGCACAGCCCGTGTCTCGCTCCGCTCGTCTCCTGCGTCTCACGAACGAGTCGTTTACACTTGCCGCACACACAAAGCCTGTCTCGTAATGCTCTTTTATACTTTCGGTCTAGCGCCCGGTGTTCTGTCGATTTGTTCTACCCCGTCAGATTTTGCTACCTGCCATTAAAACAGTGGGTAGTACAATTTGAAAACAAAAAATGCTACCTGTTAAATTATGTTTTATTAATGTGTACACCTACCACAACCCTAAACCTACCCTTACAGTAATGCAGATACATTAAATATTGTTGTTCAGCGTGAGAAAAGGGATGCAATATTAAAGCGCGCATGTGCAGTAAGCAGAGGTAGGAAAATCTGACCGGTAGGATAAAATGTCAGGACACCTGTTCTGCTTTGCAAGTCTCTCTGGCAATATGGACAAGATCTGACGCACGCGCGCAACCTGTCAACTCGCGCCTGGCTCCGCGTTTAAAACGACTGCAAAGTAAGTCTAACTGCTTGCCAATTTCACTTGGATGAAATTAAACATTCAGCACATTTCCCACTTGTTCTTAAAATCCCAAATACTTAAAAATGAATAAATCAGCCCGTGTAACACATAATACTTTAATAATTGACTAAAGAAATAGTTCTTTATAAAAACAAATTCCTGTGAAATGCTGTAATTCTGTAAAAGTAGTAATACCATTAAAATCTTCCCTGCAGAAAAAAACCACACAAAAAAACAGTAGAACCCCTCCCAAAACACAATAGAACATTGAATGGATTCAAGGGGGAATTGTATTGGTTTTAATGTAAACTATAATGGTGTCTACTGGTATTTGATGCATTCTATTGTTGGGATGTAATCTAGCAGATGGCAACCAATAGAACAACAGTAATTCTTATTGGAATAATGGCCAAAACAAAAAGGAATTTTTGTAATGGTTTTTATGGAAGCTATAAGAATTTTTGTGATGGTTTTTATTGTTTAGTTTTTTTTTCAGCAGGGTAACGATACTCATACTGTGCTGCTGCATATTATTGACAATATTGAGCTGAAGCTTGACTGCAAAGTTTTAATCGCAAATCAAATCGCAATATCTGTCAGAAAAAAAATTGCAATTAGATATTTTCCCCAAATCACACAGCCCTACTCCTCAGTGGCCATACACAGAGCTGTAGTCTGTCTGGATTTGGATGTCAAATTTGTCCCTGCAACTGCAGGAGAAGATCCTGTCTCTTGGGAAGACTCCAGGGTTCCCCTCTGAGAAGTTTATATAACAATGGGAACCATGGTCTCCCTGGCCAATTTGGTGCCACTAAGAGCACCTTGTAGTGTCCTTTCTGTAACCCGTGGAGAGTTGGCAGAATTAGGGGTGTTGGAGGAAAGGCATAAAGTAGTAGATCTGGCCAATTGTGCTAGTGCATCTTGACCTAACGGCTGGACTTTTCTGTCCATGAGAACCACAGAAGGCAGTGAGTTGACTCTTCTGAGGCAAAGAGATCCACATTTGCTCTGCCAAATCGATGCCAAATCATCTGAACTACCTCCAGATTTAGTCTCCACTCTCCCGGTAAGGGTCTGTGACGGGACAAGAAATCTGCCACCACATTCGAAACCCCCAGTACATACATTCCTCTGATGTTTGCAAATCGAGGGAAAGCCCACATCAGAAGGTCGGAGTGCCACTTTTACCATGAAGTATCAAAAGTTACATCCAGTCATAAATAGCATGTATTTTTATCAATCTGTCATACCTGATATGCAATGCAATACAAAAGGGGCTATCATTCTTTATAATTTACCCGTCAAATTTGTAACTAGGACAAGATGATAAAAAATAGGATTACCTTAATGCTGGGTAGACCTTAAGTAATTTTTTTTTTCTATACTAGCCCATCATATATCTATTATCTACCCATCCAAGTGCACATTCGGCGTTAAGAGCTGTTAAGATTAAAACTGGCTGCTCCGCAGTGAGTCAGCTTCATGGACGTAGGACAGAGCAGGTGTAAATATTTCTAGTCTATATTTCCATGTTGTAATGCCGCTGTTTTAGGTATTTAAAAAAATAAAAAATAAAAAAATTGTAATAGAACAGACCCTTTCTGATCGTGTCTACACCAGACCAGACAGTTGTTGTGCCATGCCCCGCTGCGCTAAAAGTCTGTACACACTTGACGCAAAAAAGCGACAGTTTCAAATCATTTGAACATAGTGCCAGTACAGTTCGTCATAAATAGAACGAGGTATCAGTTTACTGATGGGGATCATGTCACATCGTGCCGTGCTGCATCCAGTGTAAACAACATCAATGGGTTCCAGAGTAAATGAGCAGAGTGGAGCACCAACAATTTCCTCTCCGCGCTCCGAGCATTTAATAATCACTCCGCTCCAGCTCCGCTCCGGGTTCACCATTTCCCGCTCCTGCTCCAGTCCTCGCTCACTGAAACACTGCTCCGTATCTAAAGTATTTCAGTTTATTTCAGTGAAATATCACAGCTTATTGGAAGTGTGCAAACTTTTTTTCTTACCACATGACAAGCTAAAATCAGCATTAAAAGGTATAATTACTGCTTTTTGCTGTGCCAATTTTGTTTCTGATGAAAAGAACAGTGCGTTTTTGTCAGTTATTTTACTATTATCACTTCTTTTCATTTCTTATAAATTTCTTCTCATTCGAAATCAAATACAGATGAAGTAGCACTGTAAGATTACATTTGTTTGAATGCATTTTTGAGAGAGTAATTGCGTGTGAATAAGAGTTGTACCTGTTTATATCATACTTTCACCTGGAAATATTTAGTATCAGAAGGAACAAACTTACAAATTCCTTGAGAACTATAATTTCCAGCTCATGTCATCATAGCCTTCACATTCGTTTTTATTTGAGTGATAATTTTTTATAAAGCTAGGTAAATATGTTTAACATGTGAATTCTTGCTAAATATGAAGTAATATTACGGGCTGTTGGCATGAATTGTACTCGAGATGGAGGGGTGGTGGAGCGCTCTTGGAGCGAGTGAAAACCACGATGCTGCGACTTTTAAAAAATCTGCTCCTTCATCCAGTAAAAATCACACGGTATCTACTCCGCGCTCCGCTCACATACTCTGATGGGTTTTATTGTCTTTTGTCGGATCGTGCAACTCGCATCCGGTTTAGACATGGTGTGAGTTTTTTAATGGGTTATGTTATAGTCCTGCTTGTTTTAAATTATTTTATGAAATAGCTGTATTGACCGCATGATCATATCATCGTATTATTTACTGCCATGCGAGCCACAAAGTAAAGCTTGGCCAGCCGTGCAATGAGTAACACGGCCCTAGAATCTTGCCTAGCGTGAGATGGTGGTGCTCTTCTTAGGTTTCCTAGCTCCTGTCTGGTCTTGTTCATCTTGCATACTACGTTCCAGAGTTTCCTGTGCAGCTGGGCCAAACAGCTGGCCTGGTATTATTGGACGGTCCCGTAGTGTTTTCCTACAAGTCTCTGATAATGGAGACTGTGTCAGCCAAACTTGGTGGCATGCTTGAGTAAGTGTCGACATTAGCCTACCCAATTCTCTTGACAGGAATGCAAATGCTTGCAACAAAGCATCACTTATATTTTGGATTGAAGGGTCATTCCCCATAGATTGAATAGATTGAGAAAGTGCTAACATGAGATGGGATAGTGAATTTCCTATGCGACCCATGCATGCTGCTGTATTATATGCCTGAATGAGAAGTGCATCTGTGATTCTGCACTGGAGCCATGGACAGCGAGCATTAGGTCTCAATGCTTCCTCGGGTGAAAGTATAAAGGTGGCAATAAATGGATCCACTTCAGGCATCTGCCCCAGGCCATAAGATTCTGCCTCTTGCATTGCTGCCAAAGCCCTACTTGCACTGGCTTGATTAGTAAGTGTCTTAGGGTTAGCCCAACACTTCTGAAGCTCATCAATATAATCTTTGGAAGGAGGAATACTAAGAACAGAAGCTCTTTCTGCACCTCTGAAAAAAGCACTTGAAGGAGCTGCTACTGTCGGGGCAGTGTCCAGATTTAAACATGCCAGCGCCACCTGTTGTGCTTGTCTAACAACCTCCTGGTCCATGTCTACTCCTTCCCCTGTTCCATGTGCTGTGATCTGAGAGTCATCATGAAAGGTCTGAGAGTGGATTTCAGATAAAAAATCCTCCTTTCCCTCACAGAACTGATTCTGAGATGCCGCCATAGACATAGCATCTTTCTCAGAAAGGGGCAACTCCATACTATAATTTTCCATTACCGGTGGTGGTGCTTGATTTAGTGGTGCCTCACGTGGTTGCAGATTAATTAATAAAGACTTCATCTGGGCGAATTCTGATGTCAAGGCATCTATTCTTTTGACTAAAGCATTCATTTTATGTATCAGCATGAGCGCTCACTGTTACCACCCTCTTACGCTTTGACGACCCTTTACACTACTTAGGCAGTTTTTCTGAGGTCAAGAGTCCCTCTACTGCAGCTAGCCTGGAAGTCCTTTGATCCCACGACATGATGCTACGGTTCATACAGGCATACTGAGTGAGGCCCTGCTGCAAATGTTCTAAGACCAAGCAGATGGGCAGCAGTCATGTCCATCATTGTCTTGTAGCAAAGCACTGCACACAGTGCATATCATGCTAAGTTGTTCCATGCTGCCACAACAGCATTACTAATGCCTGAGCGAGAACACTCTGGATGCCACAATATACTTAATGAAACAATAGTGTTCGTTGGGTGTTATTGTTTTTTTTTATTAACAGGACCGAGTGCTGATATTACCTAGTGTTATAGAAATATCAGATGTGATACAAGGACTATACAGAGCGAAAACACTCGTGACAGTATAACCACTAGACAAAGGTTATTGTAATGGCAGCCGTCATGCAGAATGAATGATGAGTGAGTCATCGTTCTGTAACCAAAGATAATGTTCGGTTGTTAAGAGCGAAAATACTCACCAACCTACTATATAGTTAATCCCAACTAGACTTTACGGAGCTTAAAACCACTCATGTATATGTCCACAAGTTTACCATAGCTTTCCGCCATTCAAATAAACACAGATATCATACTTCAGATAATAAATGAACTTGATCCGCCACAACCCCTGGAGGATGCTGAATATAAACTAAATATTATTACAAGGTTGTCAAAGACGGAATTGATGGTGTTTGAATTAAGGTTTCTCAAGACCTGCGGTCTTGCACGTATGCGAGAAGATTATAGAGACAGTTTGCCGGATGTCACAGGATTAAATAGGGGAGATCTCCATAAAATCCTGAGTCAAGTGATGACTTTGTTGTTATTAGACTCGACCTCCGCATGAGCAAGAGAGATAATATTCAGTGTAAGCACTGCCTCTGGGGGTCAGTAAGAACGAAATAGAACCCCACACTGCTTAGTGTTCATGTGTTTCCACACTACAGAGTGTTAAAGTAGCATTGAAGCAGTGTTGGAGTTAAGCAGATAATTATGTGATGATTGACCATTAATGATGAACAACTGCTGTTATCAAGCAGAATCACAGAAGGAAAGAGAAACACAAGAACTACAACTGATGGCCACAGCCGATGAAGGAATTAATTGTTGCGATTCATTTACGGATTCTTGATGTCTGTGGTCTATGTATTGCCACAGATTCAAACTTTTTAATTTGTAAATCATTCAAATTATCTGATATTTTCAATACTGCTAGATCTGAAGCTGTAATAAATGCAATTCATTTTGCAATTCAGCAAAATTGCTAAAGCAAAATCAGATATTGGACTTGAAATGAAGTCGATGGATCATCTGCCCACAACTTTTTTTTTCCTTGGCTGTTCTGGCTAAGCTAAACGTGTCTTATATGAACACACAATTAAAGAAACCAGTGTAATACTTACACCAAAATGTCAAGGGTCAAGAGCCCAACAAAAGGAAACACTGGTCTCTTTGATGGTGATTTCAAACAAAACAATAAAGCATCTAAACCTCTGTTAATTCTTAATAAGAGGTTCTCTAGAAGTCTGACAGAAATAAAGTAAATCTGGTTAGTAATGTGAAGCTGATAAAGCTGTTTGTGGAGTTGTTTAATCATATCTTAAAGGATTTCATGTCTTTTATTTCAGTTGATTCCTTCATCGGCTGAAGTCAGTTGTAGTTCTTGTGTTTCTCTTTCCTTCGGTGATTCTGCTTGATATCAGCAGCTGTTCATCATTAATGGTCAATCACAGGCACGTGCAGAAGGGCCAATCCCTTGCCCTTTTTCAAAATTATTCAAAAGTGCCCTTCTCAGACAAATAGTAAAGATATTATTGTAGTCAAAAAAACAAAATGCATTTGAACTATAATTATCATGATTTCTGTGATGCAAAGCTGAATTTTCATTATCACTACTCCAGTCTTCAATGCATGATCCTTCAGAAATCATTCCTGTATGCTGATTTATTATAAATATTGGAAACAGCTGTGCAGATTAAAACAAAATACTATATTTATTTATTTTATTTATTTTGTATTTATTTATTTAATTTCGGAACCCGTGATACTTTTTTTTTGGTTCATTGATAGATATTTTTTTTTTAAAGAACAGTATTTATTCAAAATAGAGATGGTTTCTAGCAATATCATTTTTTTTATTACTATTTCTATCAATTTAGCAAATCTTTGCTGAATGAAATGTAATATCTTTAAAAAAAAGACTGACCTCAAGCTTTTTAACGTATAGGCTATTGTTAAACAAGTGTTATATTTAAAATAAATGCTGTGCTTTTTATTTTATATTTCATTTTTTCACGATTCTTTGATGAATATAATGTTTAGAAGGACAGAATTGATCAGAAACAGAAATCTTTTGTAACAGTATAAAAGTCTTTCTTGCCTTTTTATCAATGCAATGCATCTCTACTAAATAAGTATTCACTTCTTTCAGAAAAAGACTTCCTAATAAGATGATTTTCATATTCTCACTAGGTGCTGTCTCAGATGACGCCTCAGACTGTGAGCAGATGGATGCTCTCCTGGGCAACAAGCCTCAATCCAAGAAAGAGCCACGTGCGTGAGTGAACCAGAGAGATGACATGAACATGTGCAGCCAGAAAAGACAAAGAAAGCAAGGGGAAAGATGGATAAATGCCATTGCTTTTCTGCTCTCCCGTGATTACTACACCTGCATGACGTCTGCAACATGCTTCCAGCCCATACCGCACTGCTCTCTGTAACCCTACTCAAGTATCCGAACATAACCTACGAATTAAACACAGAAACGGCTGTCTGTGACATCACAGAAATGTGACGAACAACAGCTGTTATCATTTCTTTACTCTGAGAAACTGAAGTCTCATTCTTCCACGAGGAAGTACTGCCGATTGTAGAAGGAGAATGGAATGAAAGTGGCAAAAGGCTTGTTTATTAGCAGGCCCAGTCGGAATCTGCAGACTTTCTTGCAGTTTCTGCTGCAGACTTCCTCTGTTTCCGCTGCCGAATTTCCATTGCCACATTCTGTGAAATGGATCAAATGTGATAAAAGTGGAGCCAAGAGTGGTGTATTCTTATTGGCAGTGGAAAGCAGTGTCAAATTTGCCAAAATATTTACTAAACCAACATGCACGTGGCAAACGATGTGTAGGACTTTGCAAATCATGGGTGTTCTGTGGAAATCTGTGCAGATTCCGCATGGGCCTGATTGTGCGGGTGTGTGTTCAAGTACAATACATGTGCATGCAGTGACACTTTGAATCAAACACTCCGTTGCTGGTGTTGCACTTGAGTGACTCGGAAAATGGACGCTGTGTGACGCCAAGCGAAGGTGTTTCTGAAAGCTGCCCGTCCCGTCTGTTGGGATGTTCACTGCCTGTCACATTTCATTCTCACTGTGCAGGAGAGTGTGGCAAACACTCCGGCGTGTGACAGGAACAACATGCAGCAACTACAAACAGCTGTTTGGACACATCACAAGTCTTCCTCCATTTCCTCTTTTCCATCTCTCCTTGTGTTTACAATGGTGCACCTGTCCCTTTAAGAGAATTTGGGCAGTTAGGGGTGGCGTGTGAGTGTGGTAATAAGGCACCTTGCAAATATATTCAGACCCTCACCAATTTACTTTTTTAAAAACAGCAGTTTTAGTCAGTATTGCTATTCAAACACCTAACTCTCAGTAAACTTAAAGGGTTATAGTTCACCCAAAAATTCTGTCATTAATTACTCACCCTCATGTCATTCTAAACCCGTAAGACCTTTGTTCATCTTCGGAACACAAATTAGGATATTTTTGATGAATTCGGAGAGCTCTCTGACCCTCCGTAGACAGCAATACACCTGCAATGTTTCCAGGTCCAGAAACATAACAAACACAACAGTAAAATAGACCATGTGACATCAGTGGTTCAAACGTAATTTTCTACCTGTCTCATGGCATTTATGTACCTGGGTGCACTTTTTAGCGAGACGCGAAATCCGTACCAATAAGTACATATCACTGCAGTTTCCAAAATAAATGAACTCTAGAGGCAGTAAAACTCCAACACCTTTTATTTCTATTCACACAAATTTACAGAGGTTTGATTATAAAAAGCATAATTTTCCCACAATTACTTGAAGAATATCATGTTATGACTTCAAAAAAATATTAATATGCTGGGAGATTTGAAAACTGATTATTTTGAACGTTAGCATCACTCATATCCAGCTTCATGTCTATGGGTATCTATGGGCATTTTATATAAGTTTTGCATTTGTTAACACTATCGGGTAGGTTAAGGGTTGGGTTTGGTGTAGCGCACATTTACAACATGATAGAGCATTCATTTTTAGCTACGGTCCCTGAATATTTGAATTCTGAACTGTCGCAATACGTTCCTGAAGCAACGTAATAAAAACACAGCAATACGTGCCTATATGAACATAATAAAAATATGCCAGGGTTCACGTATTGAACCTGTGTTTTAGCGCCACTCAGTGGACATTTCTCTTTGAAACTGCAGCAAAATGTGCAGTAAGATACGTAAGAACGGTCTAGCTAAAAAGTGCACAGAGGTAAGAATTTTTATGAGACCAGGTTGGTAATTTTACGAAGCTACGAGTATACTTTTTGTGCTCAAAGAAAACAATAATAACATAATTTATTCAACAATTATTCTCCCTGAGTTACCATCTTCTGTTATTTTGGAGAGTACAGAGAATTCTCAGATTTGATCAAAAATATCTTAATTTGTGTTCTTAATTGTTTTATATTAATTGTTTGTGAAGATGAACGAAGGTCTTACAGGTTTGGAACAACCTGAGGTTAAGTAATTAATGACAATTTTTATTTTTGGCTGAACTAACCCTCTAAACTGATGCATAACTCATCCCACACTGTTAAAAAAAATTGCAAACATTTTAACTTTGGGAGCAGCAGCTTGTCACTGACTGGGCAGAACCCTCAAAGAGACACATTTGTACCTTCTTTACCCCTAAAAGATTCATAATATGAACTTAAGAGTACATATTACTATCATAATGTAATTTGGTCATATGTCATATCACTATCATAAGGTCACAGGTCATATTTTTTAACTTCAATTTACTGATATGCACCGTTTAGGGGTAAAGAAGTTACAAATGTGTCCCTTTGAGGGTTCTGCCACAGTGACAAGCTGTTGCTCCCCTAAAGGTACACATTGTGCAGTTATTTATTTCTTTGGAACGCTCACTGTTTGTGCTACAAGCAGGAATGATACCTCAAATCATGTGGCTTGATTCAAAGGGATTTTAATTACAAAAACAAGCAAGAAAATCTCATAGACTTACGTTGAAGGAGGGACTTGAGCCACATTTAGGGACCAGAATTTCATTGTCGAAGTCTATAACCATGTCTTGAACCTAATGTTAATTACTTTGAAAGACCCGAATGGTAATAGTATTTTTTATACAATAATTTAAATGAATGGGGAATGTAGAAGAAAGTAGAACAGTAAAAGAACAAGAGTATTTTTGAACATTTAATCTTCTTCACATGCCTAATATGTTGAAATGGCAAAACAGAGAAATATGTCTCATCTTGTCATATTTGATTATGATTTACATGAATCACAAAGATTTTCGAATCAGAACGGCAAAATTTGTAAAAAGTACTTTTCATCACTGGATATGACTGTTGATTTCTTTCATAAAATTGTTGTCAAGTATTACTGTAAATGCTAGGTTACCTGGTCAAAATAAGTAAATAAATAATAGATAAAAAAGAAACGCATGTATGAATTGTAACCATAATATCTATAATATGCCTTTAGAAAAAAAAAAAAAAATCAAGAAAAAACATCCTGGCCGACATTTGAAATTTTGTAGAGCCATCCTTTGCAGCAATGATAGCTTTCAGACTTTCAGAGTATGAATGCATGAACGCACTGTCCAGATGTCATTTTGGCCTTTTTTTAACCATGCGGATTTGCTCCAGGTTGTTTGAGATTAGTCAGATGTTCCTTCTGCATTACAATGTTCCAATAGTGCCACAGATTGGGACGTCAGTGCTATAACTGTGCCATCCGGCTCTCTGTTCTCCAGCTAATGCTGAAAGTCCTGCTGAATGAGCTTTCTCTCAAGCTTCAGCAGCTTTTAGCAGACTAAAAATATATATCAGTTGGTGATGGGCTCTTTTGACTTGGAGCAGTATGCAACCACACAGAACCTTGCAACACCATAAAGCAACCAGAAAACCCAAATACATAGCAACATTCGGAAAGATTGATATTCTGACCTTTATTCTCACAATTCTGATCTTGCAATTCTGAGTTTGTATCTCACAGTTCTCACTTTTTGTCTCAGAATGTCAAGAAAAAAAGTCAAAATTGTGAAATAAAAAGTTTCCATTAGCATTTTTTTATTTATTTCTTTTTTTTTATTCCATGGCAGAAATCATCTTCCATGGACAGTTGCATCTAAAGTAGCTCAAATATTTTGTGAACAATTAATTTTAAGAATATTTTCTTAATATAATATAATATACTAAATATAATTTCTAAGAATATTTTCTTATAGAAGTTTTATATCCTGTATTGAATTAGAGTATTTAGGAAATATGAAAGAACTTCTGCACTAGTATCAGCTCCAAATGGAAGTGCAATCTGTTTGAGAAGTCTGTCTGGGTCAGATATAGCAGGGACTGTTTGCTTGAATAATGGCAGGCAAAAATTACGTTTGAAAATTCATTATTTTTTCAAAATCTGTTTTGTGCAAGATATACACTTCACCTTCATGTGTAGGATTTGTAGTTCATTATAAATTGAGAATTGGGTCAAGGTCTGAATACTTTTGCAAGGCGTCATATATGTGGGGCTTGGCTTCAGTGGTCAGCATCCTTTGCACTAAGTGGACAGAGTCATAATTTAAAGATCATAGTTCACAAATAGTCATAAAGGTCATAGGTTAACATGACCAGAGAACTGTGCTAGTATTGCTTTGTGTGTTTGACAAATACGAGCTGCGTCAGTGACAATGAAAAGCAAAGCGCTTCACTTTTAAAATGTGTTTGTGTCATTCCATGATTTCAGATCGAAAGACACAGATTGGCCAGATTAAGTAACTATGTCAATTTCCCATCAACCATTGTTGAATATCACAGTGTGCACTGCCTCAGAACGTGGCTCGTAGCTCCAGCTGTTCCGTAACCCAGTTACCAATATCACAGAAAATGATTTGGACTTGTAAAAATACAAATATTGTTTACAGTAATGTATTTACAATTAACTTCTAAGGGGCAAGTTCACAACAAAGTTTAAAGCTAAAATGTGAAACTATATATTTTGCACAGAGAAGATTAGTAAATTATATTGTCATATTAGCTGTGTCTAGTCTTGTGGTTACACTTTCAAAATTGTATTTTAGCATTTATAACAGTACAGTGTCTTGCCCCATAGACTTACTTTAATGCAAGTGCGCTACTGTAAATAGTTTTTGTTTATACACACTAAAACATAAGCTCAAGTTATTTTCGGCAGTAACTGACATGCCGTAAACTACTCTTTTAACTCTACTGAACCCAGACAAAAACAAAAAGATTTAGTTCAGCCCAATAAACAGGCACAGAGGATTAAACCCTTTATTTTAAACCACGATCGGTTGTACTATATGTTTAATATGAGTTGCATTGGAGAAACCCAGGCCAAGGTCAGCAAAGCTTGCACGATTCACTGTTTTTATTACAATTAGAATCTCATTATTTATTTTATGTTGTTTGGACATTTTTTGGGGATGCTTTGCCTTCTCAAAAATCCAAGACTGCTACTTATTCAGCTAAGCTTTACTCTATTAAACAGAGCTGGGATTGGAGAGAATAATGAGCACTGACAGATCTGAGATCAGTTATGCTGCTTTTCTTAGCATATATAACAGTAAAGGTTGAAGCTGGTCCTGGGTCACATCTTAATGTGGTAACACAAGTCCCTTTAGAGGTAATTCTAGTTCACTGCTGTATTCTCTACAGCACTGGTTGGTTCTAATGTCTCTGTATTTATAATGATCAATGATTTATGTAAGTATTGTACCTGAGTTGGCAAGTTGGAAAGGCATCGAAATGACTGAACCTTTTTAATGCACATTATTATTAGCAAGATTGAACTATCATTCGTTAACCTGAACTAATGTATATATATATATATATATATATACATTTAGTGCACTCCCTCATATGGTAATTTTGCCTGAATATGTTAAATTTACTGTCATGCAACAAGAAAAAAAAAAAACTCTCCAAGAAACAAAGAAACAAGCCCTGTACTGAATGTATCTTGCTTGCCTTTAAAATGTGTGGAGAAAACTATTGTCACAGGTGTCATTTATGTCAACTACAGGAGAGCATGACAATCACAACACTTGCATGTTACACGAAAGAATTCATGCGCACATACACACTTGTCTGTTGTGAATGTCATCCAAAAAAACACTTCCCAACTTGCATAATAAAAGCACCTTCTCATTATAGATGCACACGTCAAAAAAAAGGTAATTTAAACGAATTCAACATTTTAAAAGTGATTTGACATTCAGGATATTCTCTGCCTAAGTGAATCTTACAAAAAAAAACTGCCCAAAAACATACTGTCTTTCATCCCTTAATAAAAGCGTGGAAAAAATTGCATAAAAAAATCAGGAACTAAACGCAAGTTATGATAATTGTAATGAAGGGGGGGAAACAAATGTTACACAACTGTATACTTATACGTGACCAAAGTATATTTATAACGTGACCATCTGTGAAGTCTCAAAATCGAATTATGAGATAACAAGCATCAAAGTTGAATTTCAACCATTAATTTCATTATAATTTCAATCTTTGATATGACCTTACTCAGTCAATTTAAAAGATATTAATGTAAAATTTTCACAGAATGTTCTTTACCTTATGAAGGATGATTTTATGTAGAAACAGTAAATCCCCAAATCGACTTTAGCTGGGTTTTCACAGAGAGGGTCACATACTTCTTGCACATTAGACAGTAGTATTGGGTTTTATTGCTCATAATTGTACATAGCCCATGCAGAAACTTCATGATGTTTATTATTGTTTTATGATAGATTAAAAACCCTGCATTTTTTTATTCAGTACCAATTCAGTTAATCAGTATTCCGATTAAGCAATTTTACATGCTTAGAGGGTTAGTTCACCCAAAAATAAAAATTAGTCCATGCTTTACTGAAAAATGTACAAAAAAAATTGTCCTGGCTCTTTCATGCTTTATAATGGCATGGTGGGTGTTTTTGTTCAACAGTCCAAAAGTAGTGAAATCCATCCGTATTAAAATGCGCACGCCTCGGATTCGTTTTTATAAAACAAATACCCATATTTAAAATTATATAAACACCTTTTTCTCACTTTTGCTAACTGTAGTAGGCGGAAGCCGTTCAGGGGATGAGGTAGGACATATGCGCAACGCACGCGCCGGTGATTGAAGCGCAATGGAAATAGAAAAAACCAAAATGCCGGTCACGAATTAGAAGTACAAAACAAGAATGTGTAAAGAAAAACGTTTGAGGATTTCGATATAAGTCAAGAGGAGACTGGTTTTCCTTTGCTAAAGTAAGGAACCTTTGCTTCCTTTGCTCCTGTAAACAAACATTGTTTTTTGCAAGACTCACATGTGCATGCACTATACCTACATCCTACAACATCCGCCGGAAAGGCAGTCTCTCCTGAATGCACATATGACAGTTAGCAGGCAGTTAACTGTTTATATAGTTTTAAATATGGATATTTTTCTTCCAAAAACACATCGACTCGCTACAGGACTCAGGAGGCCTTTATTCACCCCCGTGTGATATGCATTTATTTCACTACTTTTGGATTGTTGAACAAAAACACCCATCCATGCCATTATAAAGCTTGAGAGAGCCAGGACAATTTTTATTAATAACTCCGATTGGATTAGTCTAAAAGAAAAAGTCATACACCTAGGATGCCTTGAGGGTGAGTAGAACATTGACTAATTTACATTTTGGGTGAATTAACCCTTTAATATATTCATCTATTTATAAAATACATATATGCTCAACACATGCACAACAGGACAACATGAGGCAACACATTATATTAAAGGAACAGTTAACCTAAAAATGTAAATTCTGTCATTATTTACCTACTCTCACATCGTTCCATACCTGATACTTTAATTGCCTCTGTGGAGCACACAATTAATTTAGAAGAACACTGGGGTCAGCTTTTACCAGTCCCAGTAATCCTTCCATGACTATAGAAAAATACAGGAAGGAACTCGTGGCCTGCAAATATACCTTAGCAGGGCTCTAGAGTGCGCCCTAATTTCTCTCGGGTGCGACTAACAAAAATCCCAGGGCGCACTGGTGCGTCCAGCCATTCGAGAAAAGAAAAAAAGTATCCGCGACTCAGAAACTCTGTGGTTCAACAAAAGACACCCCGTTAGGCTTATATCGTGGTCTAAACCAATCAGAGATAGTGAAGGCGGACCCCCTCTGATTGGCCGCAGTCCAGATATTCCTGTATGTGTGTGTGCGCGTTGACAAATGCGGCCACGTGTGCTGCTGCAGTCAGACAGCGAGAAAGAGGTGAGTAGTAGAGATGCGTGCAGTGTTGCCAACTTAGCGACATTTAGCGCCTTTGTAGACCCCCATAGCAACTTTTTGTTTTCCAAAAAGCAACTAGTGACAAATCGAGTCTCTCAGAGTGTCTCTGTGATCGCCGCAACGGCGCCGAGATCAGCGCTTTCTCTGCATCTGCTCTGCTCAGCGGCGTCTGAGGAGCCCGTTCAGTTAAAACAGATATTATTGCTTCTCTAAATGTACATGCAAATATAGAAGAAATCACAGCACAGGAATTGTCTTGTCTTATATTGTGTATTATTTGATTTCATCAGACAACGGCTCAATAAAATTATAAATTAGTATTTTGTGCAGACTTGCTTCTTGGAAGGAGAGCTGGTTATGAATTCTTAAAGGGACGTGTTTCAGTCATTATTTCATATTTATCCTGTTGACTGACAACATAAACAGTCAAATATATAAAGTAAAACAGTTTTATTGAGAATTTGGCTGCATTAAAATACAGTATGAGCACAGAGAGACGATTAGACAGAACAGAACAGTTATTTTTTTCTTTACTTTTAGTCATTTAGCAGACGCTTTTATCCAAAGCGGCTTACAAATAAGAAAAAGTAACTAAAATTAAAAGTTAAAACTATACATATTATATAGACACATTTAAGAAGATAAAGATATGAAATAAACATGACAAATGCATACAACATTTCAAAACTAAACATTTAAATGAAAATAAAGCAAAAAAATATTCAAAATATTAAATCAAGAAAAGGTATGAGTATAAAAATGCTTCTAACATAACACTAAAGGCCTAAGTATACTTCTTTTTGCATAGTAAGAATTGGTTATAAAACTGTAAATACTTTTTTTTTCATTATGTTTAGTGCAATTATTTGGTAGTCTGTGGTGGGATGGGGCAGGATTGTTTTATTGGTTTAAGGGGGTTTGAGAAGCACTGCACTAGAGCATCCCTTCGTTCAGACACAGTGGAAGATCTGATCAGAATCAGTGTAGAGGGGGCAAGTCTGGAAGATGTTTAATGCTAGAGAGTGTGGTCAGCTGGTTTAGCCGAGGCCAAAGATCAAGAAGGCCAAACTACAGGAGTTGGCCATTCGAGGGGCATGTAACTGCAATGGAGGATAGTCCATAATACATTGAGCCACGAGATGTTCAGTTTGACGCCCTTAAAACACTTAATTTAGATTTTATTTATCTTGAGATGTTTTAAGTTTAAATCTCTGCTCAGTGAAGCACTTTAAGCACCAACACTTTTCAGTAAGTTACCTTTCTTGTAGAATTGTGCTTCAAATAAAGAACTTTATGCTGACCAGATTGTTAGTTAGTCGTTTACTAGTCAATATTGCCTATATAAAATTTGGGTGCACCTAACTTTTGTGCCGGTGCACCTAAGAAAAAAAGTTAGGCGCACCAGTGCACCCAGTGCAAAAAGTTAGTCTAGAGCCCTGCTTAGACATCTGGCATTGTGGAGTGCTCCTGTAGAAATTCCAGCACTGAACCAACTGAGCAGTGGACTGGGTCAGGTTGGCACACCATGATTCAAAGAGACACCATTTCATGGAATAAAGCTTTCTAGTGGAGAGAGCTCCAGCATTCAGAATGGTCTCAATAACGTCAGTTGGAATACTGGAATCTGTGATTCCAGTGTCCAGACCCATAGCTTCCATATCACAAGCTGGGAGTGAAAGAATGTGCCCCATACCTGAGAGAGAAGGTCTTACCTGATCAGAATCAACCAAGGAGAGCTTTCCAGGAGAGATATTAAGTCCAAGAACCCCACCCGGGCCACCCTGAACGGAGCCCCTAGCATTAAACTCCATCCTGGGGAACTCTGACTTGAAGAGTAGAGGGATGGGGAAATGCATACAGACATAGCCTCGGCCATGGCATCCAACCCCAGCAGAGCTGCAGGTGCGAGGAAAAACTAGAGGAGACAGTGGGTCGTCTCTTCAGAGGCCAACAGGTACACTTCCATTCTGACGAATCCCTGCCAAATTAACTTCGGGGTGGAGTTTCCATTCCCCAGGCTTCAGCCCTGTCTTGACAGGATGTCTGCTCCCATATTTATATGCCCTCGAATACAAACCGTTTGACTTGAGCCCAGAGCAGTATGTGCTGCATCAACTTGAATAGGGGCACAAAAGCAGACCTCCCTATACATCAGACTACTGTTGTATTGTCCATCCACATCAACATGTGGAAGCCTCTTAGGTCCAGGAGAAGTAGCCCAAAATAGAGCCTTCATCTCAAGCCAGGTTATGTGCCAAAATGAGATGGCTTATGTGCACTCAGGGTGAGAAACCAGGGTTCCTTCCACATAAATCAAATCAAATCAAATCACTTTTATTGTCACATCACCACAGCACAAGTGCCTTGGTGAGTGAAATTCTTACGAGCGTGCTCCAGACAATTTTTTTTTTACATATGGACAGTACGTATTTACAGACTGTACAGAAGACAATGTGCAAAATACACATACATATACATATACTCAGTACACACAGTGTACTATAAAGACATACTTAGTTATCAATACACATTATACACCGTATGTACACATCTACATTATGCACACATCTATACATAGTAATATGTGAAGGTGCAACAGATTATAAATTTACAGCAGATGGTTGTGCAACAGATAGTTGTGCAAAGGTGCAACAGATTATGCATATACAATGTCGTGGATGTGCTTTGTATGGTGTCCAGTGATAGCAGATGTGTTAGTGCAGTGTGTGCATGTAGTCCGGTAGAACTGTGTTAAAGTGCAGTGCATGGCATGTTGTGTGAGTGGGAGTGTGATGTAGGTGAGTTATTTCTGACTGTTCATTAGCCTGATAGCCTGAGGGAAAAAGCTGTCCCTCAGTTGGCTAGTGCAGGATCGGATGCTGCGGAGACGTCTCCCTGAGGGCAGCAGAGAGAGCAGACTGTGGGACGGGTGGCTGGAGTCTTTGATAATCCTCCGGGCTTTCCTTGTACACCGCCTGGTGTAGATGTCCTGGAGGGAGGGAAGCTCACCTCCAACAATGTGGCGGGCAGTTCGCACGACCCTTTGCAGAGCCTTGCAGTTGCCAGCGGTGCTGTTTCCAAACCAGGCGGTGATGCAGCCGGTCAGGATGCTCTCAACAGTGCAGGTGTAGAAAGACCTGAGGATTCTGGGGCTCGTTCCAAACTTCCTCAGCCGTCTCAGGAAGAAGAGGCGCTGATGTGCCTTCTTCAGCATTGCATCTGTGTGAGCAGACCATGTGAGATCCTCGGTGATGTGAACGCCGAGGAACTTAAAGCTGTTTACCCGCGGAAGCAGGCAGCACAGAGCAAATGTGTTCTCTGACGAGCTTCTCAAAACACTTGCTGAAGATGGGGGTCAGAGCAACGGGCCTCCAGTCGTTCAAGCATGTGATTTTATTTTTCTTTGGTATGGGCACAATGGTTGATTTTTTGAAGGGAACCACAAACAGAGAGAGGGACAGATTGAAAACGTCTGTAAAAACATAGAAGGGGAACAAAGGCTTCTGCATGTAACACATCCTTAGTTGTGGCTTTTGAGCCACAACTGAAATGGTAGCAGAAGCCCCAAAGGTGTCATCTCTGGTGACTGCTGCCATAAGACCAAATTACCTCTGGTATTGATGGAGAGGAATTCTCAACCCAGCCTTTCAAGGTGACAAGGTGCACTTGACTCGAACCGGGGACAACTGTTCCTGCATGGAAGTTGAGTCCCACACCATCCCCAGAAAAATTGTCCTCTGACTCAGTTAGAGGATGATCTTCTTGATATTCAATCTCAAACTCAAATTAGAGTATAGTTCAAAACTGGATGCAACCCCTATCCCTTTTGCAGACTAGACAGTAACGGCTGTAAAAACCTGAATTGATTTGTGACAGGGGTTGTTTTTCGGGACCATGAAACAGCATACTGGGAGGGAACCCCAAAACTTTGTTTTCTAAGATTCATTGAGAAAAGAGTGCCCTACTTCTTCAAGAGGGGCTAACTCATTTATATGAATCAATATTTTTTTTAATAGCAGGCAGATGCTACTCTCCATGATCTGCTGAATGGAGATTGAGGGGAAACCACATTAGAGATTGAGCCTCCCGAAACACCAGAGGTTGCAGGGTTACTGGAAGAGTCCCCATGAGGCTCAGAGGAGGAGACAAGATTAAATGTAATAGAGTCTCAATCCCCTGCTTCCTTGTAGAGAGGAGCTAGGGCCTGGCCTGGTGTGGCTTGTTGAAGCCTATGGCTCCTCCTATGGCTCCTGGCTCCAGTGAAATTGTCTACACACTACTGATTGCTTTGTGGCCACCTAAAACATGTTGAGAAATGTATTAATTCTGTTGATACACAGTCCAGGCGTTAAAAGCGGGGGGTCCAGAAGTGAGATTTTCTCTTTTTCCCTGATACCAGACAATTTGACCCATATATGCCTCCTCATGGCAACCAACACAGCTATCGAACTGGAATGGGCCATCTGCTTAGTGGCAAAGAGGGCTAATTCTGTGGTCCAGTGGAGTACCCTGACTGACTCAGAATAAAGATTACCAGATTCCAGTTCTTTAACAGCCTCTTACACCTTTTTAATTGATGAAGCCGAAGCAGGGGCGAGATAACTAGCGAGCGTCTCCGAATTCAGCTTCTGAATTCAGACCTAGTCTGGCACGGAGCAAGAGAAAGGGCGGAACCCACCTCATCAGCCAACTCCATCTCGGACCCCTATGACCTGAGTTGGCGCACCACCTTGGCAGACTTTGGACCTGAACCACAGGGTGCAGATGGCTGACTCTCATTGCTCTTGAAAAGAGCCAGGCATGAGCTGAGCTTCCTCAAAGTGGCTTGTGACATGCATTTCAGTGTCTGTTTATGGGTTTGGTGATTACATAACCATTGTTTGGCGGCCAATAGAATTGCCATATTTTCCATACACCGGCTCACGTAGGAGCATTCTTTTAAGTATCAATATGACACAGCACATGAAACAGAACCACAGAAGCAATTTTCAAAAGTTAAGTCATCTTTATTTCTATAGCACTTTATACTATACTATATAGATTGTCAAAGCAGGTTGTACTGACAAGCACTTATGTAAACTACAATATACTTTAATGTAATTTCTATAGAAACTTGTATGTCATGAATTTGAATGTATTTGTAATTGCACATTTGTAATGATAAAGTTGCAATTCAGTATATTTAAAATATATTAACTTTAAATGCATGTAATATATATCGAATAACACTACAGTTAAAATAATAAAGTACTTTATGTGCATAAGTGTGTTAGCCAACGCATCAAATAAGTGGTTCGTTAAATCACAAGATTAAAACATAATAGTTTAAAATGTACGTTACAGTAGAAAATATCATTTTAAATTATTATATAGTGCACTTAAGTGTTTATGAAATAGTTATAAAAATGTCTCCAAGTACAATTAAGTTGCCTTTTATTTTATTAATATAATATTATCTGCAAGCACAGAATTAAAAAAAGCACTTTTAAGATTTAAAGGACACTACAAGAGCACATTAATTGCAATTAAGCAGACTTATTTTTCACAAGAGAAGTTTAGAATGAGAAAAGATGACAATTTACGTTTGTGTGTGAGCTAAACCTTTAAGAACCAATATCTATAGTACGTACATTTTAAAGTCAGTTTTGTTGTCTTGTTTGATATATGTAAATATGTCTTACATTGCAGAGATTCCTGACGATATATAAGAAAAAATAAAATAAATAAAAATAATTAAATCCCCATAAAACAATGATAAACAACTTGTAGTTTGTGTAGTGAGAATATCAAATTCTGAGCTGAATTGTATCCATGTTTTTTGCTTGTACCCGAGTGTGTAACATCAACCCTGGATGACACAGCTGACCCAGTTCTTTCGCAAAGGGTTAAAAATAGCCATGCGGCAGAAAAATGTGTGCTCCGAGTTGTTAAATATGTGCCTCATATCCCACTGAGATTCTGTTATGATCATCTGCACCAGTGACATAATGTGCTGTATGTGCATAATACAGTACAGTACACACAAAAATACCCCAATATTAACTGCAGATTATTGTGCTGGATTTTGTGCCTTTTATAGTACAGAAATCCAGTCAGCAGAATGCTTCCGTGTGAGCACACTAGCCTTCATACATGCACGTTTGTGTATGTCTAGCTTGTCAAGCTGCAAGCTATTTTAAAATAGTTTAACTACAAGGTAAAAATAACATGCCAAGCTACAAGCTACAACTAAAAGCAGCAAACTGCATTAAAACGAAAATTATGAATTACTATGGAAGCTTGTTTCTGCACGGGATTAAAATAACTAAATATTTTTCTCTCATAAATCAGATTTTTTATACCACAATTCTGACTTTTTATAAACGGTGACTGAATAAAAAAATCTGAATTTCAAAACACGAAATGAAAATTCAGAGAAAAATAATCCAGAGAAAAGGGTTAAAAAGTAGTGGTTTTTCACATTGAAATTTATTTATTTTTCAATTGTTGAAATTACGCTGACTGACAGCCTTTTTTTTTTACCTTCACCTCCCTACTGATGTGCATATATAAATGGTAATATATGAATACAAAAATTAATACAAATGAAAAATAAAAAGCACATCATGGAATTACTAAAATGTCTAATATATATATACAAACTATTTTAAAATATGTATTAAAAACTACATTTAAACAACACTGCCTAATTCCAAAGAAGATTTTTACTTATTTCACTATATTTGGTTGGGTCAAATGAACCCCCATCCTCCATATTGCATTTTTGGAAATTATACACAATCCATAAATGACTAAATAAAACAACTGGGGCAGTTAAGGTAAACTAAAATTATTTATTTTTCCAATTGTAGATCAGTTGTGAATTTACAAGTGGTTAAAATGGGAATAACAGCACATCCTAACCAGGTGCAACACAACAAGAATCCAGCAAGATGTCATAATTGTCTAGAATTAATCGAAATGTGGCACACAAATTCAACAGCTGTCAAACATGATTTATTCTGCAATCAAAAACGGTCTAATAATAGACCTTAGTCAGGGCAGACACCATAATAAATGTAACATAGATGACAAAAAAGCTGTGAGGGACAGTCTTCACACCCATTGTATAAAAGTCCTAGAACATGTCATTTAGTCACAGCTGAACTAATGGAATGCTGTTATACAGTGCAATCCTGTACTTTCCTCACAGACTTATTTTCATTCCTGCAAAACATGAAACATGGCCGTGACTAGGGTCTATCAGACCAGTATTGGGTAGTGTCACCGAGCCACACTTTTGGCGTTTACCATAAATTCTGCTCCACTTTGCATCTTATTCTGGCCAAAAATAATCAAACAAATGAAGTCAAGTGACAAACGAAGTTATAGCAAATCAGTTAATTCAGTTTTTAGTATACAGCTACATGGAGTGGGAATTGAACTTCACATACGTTGTTTGCATTGCCAACAGCCTCTTTTATTTATGTTGCTTTGCTATTGAAAAACATTGTCAGTGTGACTGCACCTTGACATTGAAGAGATAGAATCATTGTCTCTTTATTGTTTTGTGCCCAATTAGGACAAGGTAACGCAAAAAAAAAGGCAAAGATTGTTTGTAGATTGGCACCCAGATTGTTCGCACTTAAAGGGATAGTTCACCCAAAAATTAAAATTACCCCATGATTTACACACCCTCAAACCATCCTAGGTGTATATAAGTTCTTTATTTCAGATGAATACAGTCGGAGTAATATTCAAAAATGTCCTGGCTCTTCCAAGCTTTATAATGGCAGTGAATGGGGTTTAAGATTATGACGCCTAAAACTGCGTCTATTCGTCATAAAAAGTATTTCACAATAAAGGCCTCCTGATGCGAATATCCATATTTAAAACTTTATAAACCGTAATCTCTAGTTTACGCTAACTGTCATATGCACAGATGATGGATGTAATGAAAATGTTGGAGGATTTCCATCTAAGCCAAGAGTCTTTTTTTCCTTTGCTGTAAACAAAACTTGGTTCTCACGAGACTATCGATTCACTTTAGAAGGCCTGTACTAACCCCCCAGAGCTGTTTGGAGCACCTTTATGATGGATTTCTGCACTTTATGTTGCTTCAAAAATTTGACCACTACTCCCTGCCATTATAAAGCTTGGAATAGAGGTCTGTGCGGGACAGTTTTTTTTTGTCCCACTCTTGCCCGCTCCCGCAAGGTTACATTACACACACTCCCGCTGTATATTCACTCTTTGTTCACCCGCTGTCCGCTTAGAATAATTTTCTTCCCAACCCGACCATTCCCGCTGTTTAGATCTCGTTTCCAGAATCTCACATTTAAATGTTCTCTATTTAAAGAGAGAGATAGGCTAACAAATACAAGTGTAGTCTGCACAAACGATTTTGTGTTATTTATTTTGACAAAATTAGTTTAACATTTTGCTGTCAACACAGTAAGAAAAAGTGTCGCTGGTCTGTGGGAAAAAATAAATACATTTTATAATTTTTATAAATAAGTATTTGATACACTGCCGATTTTTCAAGGTTTCCCACTTACAAAGAATGGAGAGATCTGTAATTTTCATCGTAGGTACACATCAACTGTGAGAGACAGAATCTAAAAAAGAAATCCAGAAAATCACATTGTATGATTTCTAAGAATTAATTTCCTTTTTATTGCATGAAATAAGTATTTGATACAACAGAAAAATATAACTTAATATTTGGTATTTTGGTACAGAAAACTTTGTTTACAATTACAGAGGTCAGATGTTTCCTGTAGTTCTTGGCTAGGTTTGCACACACTGCAGCAGGGATTTTGGCCCACTCCTCCATACAGGTCTTCTCCAGATCTTTCAGGTTTTGGAGCTGTCGCTGGGCAACACGGAGTTTCAGCTCCCTCCATAGATTTTCTATTGGGTTCAGGTCTGGAGACTGGCTAGGCCACTCCAGGACCTTGGAATGCTTCTTACGGAGCCACTTCTTAGTTGCCCTTGCTGTGTTTTTGGTGTCATTGTCATGCTGGAAGACCCAGCCATGACCCATCTTCAATGCTCTTACTGAGGGAAGGAGGTTGTTGGCAAAAATCTCGCGATACATGGCCTCTCTTCAGGTCATTGACATACCTCCTATGTAGTTCTAGGCTGATCCCTCACCTTTCTCAGGATCATTGATACTCCACGAGGCGAGATCTTGCCAGTCCCCACTCCCCAGTCCGAGGGAGATTGACAGTCATCTTGAATTTCTTCCATGTTCTAATAATTGCGCCAACAGTTGATGCCTTCTCACCAAGCTGTTTTCTTACTGTCCTGTAGCCCATCCCAGCCTTAGACAGCTCTTTGGTCTTGCCCATAGTGGAGAGGTTGGAGTCTGATTGATTGAGTGTGTGAACAGGTGTCTTTTATACAGGTAACAAGTTCAAACAGGTGCAATTAATACAGGTAATGAGTGGAGGATAGGAGGGCTTCTTAAAGACAAACTAACAGGTCTGTGAGAGCCAGAATTCTTGCTGGTTGGTAGGTGATCAAATACTTAATTAATGCATTAAAATGGAAGTTAATTATTTAAAAATCATACAAATGTGATTTTCTGGATTTTTAGTTGAGGTGTACCTACGATGAAAATTACAGATCTCTCCATTCTTTTTAAGTGGGAAATATTGAAAAATCTGCAGTGTATCAAATACTTATTTGAACCACTTTAACTCAGAATGTATTCGTCTGAAAGAAGAAATTCATATACATCTAAGATGGCTTGAGTAAATCATGGGGTCATTTTCATTTTTGCATGAACTATACCTTTAAATGTTTTTAGGTTTATGTATCCCATTTCTTTTTTTAAGCCTAAACTATTCATGAAACATACCCTCAGGATGCAGGAATACGGTGAGTGGCAAGAAAATAAAAATCAACTATAAAAATAGCATCCTAAGCAGTTATAAGCCTGAGGTGAGGGTTACTAAATAAAAATTCTTTGGCTTTTCAGCAGGCACAATGTAAAATCATCAGAAATCCAAAAAAAAACGCTAAATGGTTTCATAGGCCATACACTTCTCAGGCCATAATGTCAAAATTGCAGTGTATTGTGCGTTAAAAGGAGCTCAATTCTCTTGCAAAAACATACCCTTTCAATGTATAATCTACTTATAGATATATATACACATCTGAATAACACAGAGATATGTGCGCACATAAAAACATCACCCATGAAGCACTGTAGGTGCAGGTATGAAACTGCAATATGTACATAAAAATTCAGGTGCATAGAATTTTCTGTCTTATTTCAAACAGAATGGTGTTATTGCACTAAGGAGTTTTTCTTTAAAAACGTTCTCAGTTGCTGGACGCTCCCAGCTCTCAAAACCCTTCCACAACAAACCAAAACATTGTATATATCCGAGGGTCCAAGGTTTCTAGGAGTCCAATCCAAGAACTGCGCACAAGAAAATCAAAGCGTTATTGCTCCCATATACATGACTAGGGCTGCACAATATTTTGCATGCGATAGTCATGCGCATCTCGTCAGTAAAGATGGTTCTGTGATTGGCGGTAAATCTCCATCACCTGTTTTCAAATGGAGCGGTATTTCATACACAGAGCCGTAGTTCACTGAAAAGCTACGCAATTCGCGCTCAGAATTGCATGCGATCGTGAACGTGAGATTGTGTAGCTTGTCAGCGATCTACGGCTCTGTGAATTAAATGCCGCTCCATTTGAAGACAGGTGATGGAGATTTACGGCTAATCACAGAACCGTCTTTACTGACGATATGCGCGTGACTATTGCATGCAATATATCGTGCAGCCCTATACATGACCATGCCCTCCCCAGACGAAATCAGGTCTCCATGGGGGTGCTATTGCAATCTTGGATGGATGGTGGATTGGGATTGCCTTCAGACCCATGTTGGATCATCTCTGGAGGGTTGTCCTGTTTTTGCAGGTGATGGTAGTAAGAGTTGGGGTGTTTGTAGACACCTTGTCTGCTTTGGTTGTAATTGTGTTGGAATGCGTCTCCAAAAGACTGGTCTGAAGTAAAATTGGGATTGTACCAGGTGTAACGTGCTCTACCCTGCTTGTGCTGCCCTAGGACCGATCCGCCATCTTTACACTCAACATTTCCGGCCTGTTCGTTGGTTAAATAGCCATCGAATGGATTCCGCCCCCTGTTTCTGGATCGTTGCCTGTTTCCCCCATTGCCGTAGCCTCTGTTACCATGATTGTGCCGCTGTTGGTGATGATTGTTTGGCCACTGGCCCTTGTTTGGTAAGAGAGATGATTGGAAAGTATGAACCATATCAGTATTTGACTGAGCAGATATGTCCTTTCCATCTTCGCCCCCTGATGATGGTCCCCAGAAGAAGCCTCGGTGTTGGGGATTATTCTTAAAGGGGAACTGTAGCTTCCTCTCATGAGGCGGCAAGAAGCGCCCAGTGCCTGGTAAGAAAAGACCATTGGGGTTGCAAGGGATTTGAGAATTGAAAGATGGATTTGAGAATCGAGGCGATGCCGTACTGAATGGGTTGTTCTGAGAGTGACCTGAGGGAACCGCCGGGTAGAGGGCATTGTTTGGCTGATTGCTGGGTCCTTTGCGACGTTTAGGGTCATGGTATTTGTCCGGGTATTGCCAGCGATGGCGACCCCGCCGGATCCCAGAATCCTCATCGCGTCTGTTGACTTGTACTGGCGGTTCGTCGCCTCTGGCCCCATCCAACCCAATGTTATCACTGTCTCCCTGAAATAAAAACACCATGAAAATCTTTACAATAGCTTAAAAGGTGCACACAGTATATTAAGGTTACACTTTATTTTAAGGTGATGTTGTCACAATATAATTACACAAATAAGTACAGAGTAATATTAATTAACCACACACTTACGATAAGTGTGATACGCTATTAATTAACCACATATACTTACTACTAGTCTTATTTAAGTATCATTGGGATATTATAGTTTTTATAAATCTTTTGAATTAGAGTTTATTTTAATATTTTTGGTTTTGATTTTCAAGTCAGCATTTTAGTCATTTTTTGTCCTCTTATTAGTTTGTGTTGTTTTATATGTCAATGTAGTTTATTGCATTTATAAATTTTATTTCAACTTTAAAAAAATATGACTCGTTTTAGTTAGCTATAATAAGCCTGCTAACTACATGGTTAAGGTTGTATTTATGCATAATTTACTGTTATTACTATATTAAGTACACATAACAAGTAACTACCTCAAAATAAAGTGTTAACAGTATTTTTACGTTGTTACTGTACTTAATTTTTAGGTACATGTACTTTACTAGAGAATTCTGAACTATTTACTTTACTCCATGTTTCATAAAAACATTGTTTTTCATTATGTCAAAATGCTCTGAGTAACGATGTAATCTTAGTAAAAGACAGTGATTTGGTCGCCAATCATCTTTTTCGATGAATCAGTTCACAAATCACACAAAATGATTTATTTGCAATTTTATCAAAAAGCCAACTCACTGATTCAGTGATACAGTCAGAGTTAGTCTCCAATTAATAATTCACTCAATTAATCCAAATGAGCCAAGGACAGCGAGAAATATGATCTCCAGAGCCTGAGTGTGTGGAATGGAGAATTTAAAGTTAAGTCAATGCTAAAGTAATGTTACATTTGAATATAGTTTATTGTAAGGACAACCATATTGAGGTCATACAAGCAACTAGTGAATTAAATCTGATGTGTAGTAAGTAATAATGTCAGACTGAGCTCTAACTTTAATCCTCTCAGAGCTCTCTACTTTTATTAGTGGAAATCATTTTTAATCGTATAGACTACATCTTTTTGGAAGAATTCTGGAGTTTTGAAAACAGTGTTACAAGCCTGATCGAAGAGACCATGGTAATTTCTCATGCAAAGATGTTAAAAAGATACCAGGCCATTTTAATAGTGAGCATTTACACTAAAGTCCTAAAGGTCAATGGGCCTTAAAATGGAGAGTTTCAATCAGAAGGTGGAAAATGGTCATGTAGCTATTATTAAATTTATACAGTTTTTTTTTTTATAAAAACAAAAACCTTTACAACTAGGGCTGCCACTAATGACTATTTTTATTTTGATTAATCTATCGACTAATTTAGCGATTAATCTAAACGAGTAATTTCCCACAAAAACAAATCAACAATTTAACTTAAGAATATTTTATTAAATTAAATGAAATCCAAATGTCTATGAAATCCTTTTTTAAAGCAAAAGTAATGTTCAACATAGAGTGCAAGAAGCAAGTGTCCATCTCATAGTCCAAATCACTGAAATCAAAGTTCAGTATTATAGTGAAAGCATGACAACATATCCACGTGTTCTAGTCTAATAATACAATTATAATCAAAAAAACAATTTTTAAAGGAGTATTTACCAGAAATATTATTAACCAGAATTTATTTAGGTAAACAATGTAAATGTGCAGTATTTCTGAAAAAAAAAAACTTTTTTTATATACAAAATCAATTAATAATTAGGGCCCTATGATCTTGATTTTCAGAAAATAATTTAAAACAGAATTTGGTAAAGATAATACTGTAAAACTGAATTAATTAGACAGGATTTTTGATTAATACAACTTAATTTAGCCATTAAAACAGTATATAAAACGAAAATGGAAAAAACACAATTTGGAAATAAAACGGATTTCATAGGGCCCTAATTATAATATTTTTTTGTGGTAATAAAAAGTGAACAATAACGATGTAAGTGAACAATAGCTTTTAAACTGACATATATATATATATATATATACATATACATACAGTGGGGCAAAAAAGTATTTAGTCAGCCACCAATTGTGCAAGTTCTCCCACTTAAAAAGATGAGAGAGGCCTGTAATTTTCATCATATGTATACCTCAACTATGAGAGACAAAATAAGAAAAAAAATCCAGAAAATCACATTGTAGGATTTTTAAAGAATTTATTTGCAAATTATGGTGGAAAATAAATATTTGGTCAATAACAAAATTTCATCTCAATACTTTGTTATATACCCTTTGTTGGCAATGACAGAGGTCAAACGTTTTCTGTAAGTCTTCACAAGGTTTTCACACACTGTTGCTGGTATTTTGGCCCATTCCTCCATGCAGATCTCCTCTAGAGCAGTGATGTTTTGGGGCTGTCGCTGGGCAACACGGACTTTCAACTCCCTCCAAAGATTTTCTATGGGGTTGAGATCTGGAGACTGGCTAGGCCACTCCAGGACCTTGAAATGCTTCTTACGAAGCCACTCCTTCGTTGTGTTGGGGATCATTGTCATGCTGAAAGACCCAGCCACGTTTCATCTTCAATGCCCTTGCTAATGGAAGGAGGTTTTCACTCAAAATCTCACGATACATGGCCCCATTCATTCTTTCCTTTACACAGATCAGTCGTCCTGGTCCCTTTGCAGAAAAACAGCCCCAAAGCATGATGTTTCCACCCCCATGCTTCACAGTAGGTATGGTGTTCTTTGGATGCAACTCAGCATTCTTTCTCCTCCAAACACGACAAGTTGAGTTTTTACCAAAAAGTTATATTTTGGTTTCATCTGACCATATGACATTCTCCCAATCCTCTTCTGGATCATCCAAATGCTCTCTAGCAAACTTCAGACGGGCCTGGACATGTACTGGCTTAAGCAGGGGGACACGTCTGGCACTGCAGGATTTGAGTCCCTGGCGGTGCAGTGTGTTACTGATGGTAGCCTTTGTTACTTTGGTCCCAGCTCTCTGCAGGTCATTCACCTGTTCCTCTGGAAATAACTCCTCCGCAGAGGTGAGAGCAGATCCGTTACTGGCCGAAGAGCTAAACACATTCTACGTCCGCTTTGACTGCAATGGCGGCGGCGCGACTCTGCCGAGCAGCGCGTCAGAAAGCAGCAGACAGAGCAGCAATGATTATGCTATCACCTTTTCAGAGGACGACGTTCGGAGGGAACTAAAGAGAGTGAACGTAAGGAAAGCAGCAGGACCTGATGGGATTACTGGCCGCGTTCTGAGGTCCTGTGCTGATCAGCTTGCTGGTTTGTTTACTTCCATCTTCAATGAGTCCCTCGCTACCTCTGTTGTTCCCACCTCCTTTAAAAAATCTGTTATAATCCCTGTGCCTAAGAACAGTAAACCCTCTTGCCTGAATGACTATCGTCCAGTTGCCCTCACATCGACAGTCATGAAGGTTTTTGAGAGACTTTTAAAGAAACACATTTGCTCCTCCATTCCTGCTACTCTGGACCCTCTTCAGTTTGCCTATCGGCCAAATAGGTCAACTGATGATGCCATCTCCCAGGTACTACACTCCTCCCTCACTCACATTGACAGCAAGAATGGCAACTATGTCAGGCTGCTATTCATAGACTATAGCTCAGCTTTCAACACTATAGTCCCCACCAAGCTAGCTGTCAAACTATCAGACCTCGGCCTAAACACTTCACTCTGTGACTGGATTCAAGATTTCCTCACCGCCAGACCACAAGTGGTGAAAGTTGGCCAGTTCACCTCCAACTCCATCACCCTGAACATAGGAGCCCCACAGGGCTGTGTCCTGAGCCCCCTGCTATACTCTCTCTACACACACGACTGCGTGTCCTCACACAGCTCCACTTCTATCATTAAATTTGCGGATGATACTGTGGTTCTGGGCCTCGTTTCCAACAACGATGAGGCCGCATACTTGGATGAGGTGGAGAGACTCACATCATGGTGCCAGGACAACTGCCTCTCTCTGAACGTGAGCAAAACCAAAGAGCTGATTGTAGACTTCAGGAAGAGACAGCAGCAGCCCTACACTCCTCTTATGATCAGTGGGACCCCTGTGGAGAGGGTGAGCAGCTTCAAGTACCTCGGTGTAAACATCTCCGAGGACCTGACTTGGACTGCACACATTCAAACACAGGTCAAGAAAGCCAGGCAAAGACTGTACCACCTGCGACAGCTGAGGAAATTCAGGGTCTCACCAGCTATCCTGAAAACTTTCTATTCAGGGGCCATAGAAAGTGTTTTGACTCAGTGCATCTCAGTGTGGTATAATAATGCCACAAACCAGGACTGCAAAGCTCTACAGAGAGTCGTGCGCTTAGCTGAGCGCATCTCAGGGTCTGCTCTCCCCTCTCTGCAGGACATCTACCTCAAACGCTGCAAAAGCAGAGCTGTAAAAATCATCAAAGACTCAACTCACCCCGGTAACCATCATTTCTGTTTACTGCCATCTGGCAAGCGCTTCAGGAGCATGATGGCAAAGACTGAAAGACTGCGGAGGAGTTTCTTCCCTCAGGCCATCAGGCTCCTAAACTCAGTCTCATAACATCATCACACCCACAGGACTCAATTTATTAAACTGTAAACACACCCATTATTCTCCATTATCCACACTGCTGCTATGTGTACATACCCGGTACAACCTATTTGCACATTCTCTTGCACATCCGTGTTTTTTTCATTAATATTTATTATCCACAGTATACTGTATTGCACATTTTATCTCATTGCACATCCTACACTTTATTTTACACTTTATTTTATTATTTGTTCCCTTTTTCATTCTCACCTATATTTATATATATATATTCTCTTGTGTTATGTTTCATTGTTTTATTGCTTATGTTATTTTTATTTTCTATTTTATAATTATTATTTTATTTTTTTTGCACTGTCCATTGAGCGGACCTGTCCCGACCTACATTTCACTACTGATTATACCCTGTATGATTGTGTATGTGACAAATAATAAAGAACCTTGAACCTTGAACCTTGAACCTTCACTAGGTCCCCCCGTGTGGTTCTGGGATTTTTGCTCACAGTTCTTGTAAACGTTTTGACCCCACGGGGTGAGATCTTGTGTGGAGCCCCAGATCGAGGGAGATTATCAGTGGTCTTGTATGTCTTCCATTTTCTAATAATTGCTCCCACAGTTGATTTCTTCACACCAAGCTGCTTACCTATTGCAGATTCAGTCTTCCCAGCCTGGTGCAGGTCTACAATTTTGTTTCTGGTGTCCTTTGACAGCTCTTTGGTCTTGGCCATAGTGGAGTTTGGAGTGTGACTGTTTGAGGTTGTGGACAGGTGTCTTTTATACTGATAACGAGTTCAAACAGATGCCATTAATACAGGTAACGAGTGGAGGACAGAGGAGCCTCTTAAAGAAGAAGTTACAGGTCTGTGAGAGCCAGCAATCTTGCTTGTTTGTAGGTGACCAAATACTTATTTTCCACCATAATTTGCAAATAAATTCTTTAAAAATCCTACAATGTGATATTCTGGATTTTTTTTTTCTTATTTTGTCTCTCATAGTTGAGATATTGTAACTGCCCATACTCCAGTTACTGTTTTTTCTAGCTGTAGTACCCTTTCTAGGCTCAAGGGGGCTCTTTAGAGTACTGATCCTTTGGGATAAAAGTCAAGGAAAAGAGAGTAAGAGTATGTTTGGTTGGAGAGAAGCATGGTTTTCTTTCATGCTAACCTCATGTGTAGAGTCCGGGTTGGGAAACTATTGTTTTAAGCTCAACCAAGTAAGTGTTTTTTTATTTTGTATGGTCAACCTTGCATTTATCTTGTATTTGGTTTATGTTCGTCTTATTTGGGTTATTTAAATGTGACTGTTTGGGGCTAATGTTAGCTTGTATGTTTCCATATAGAAGGACTCTTTCTTGCTTTCCTCTACAACATTGATCATCTGCTCCTGTTTATCAGTGACATTCTCCATTGCTTGTACTACTCTATTTATCATTTGGATTTTGGTGACCTGGGCCAATAGCAGCGGTGGATTAGCTGTATCAATCGACTGATGGTTGTGGCGTGCCGAAAACTTCTGGGATGTTGGCTCATCTCCAATTTAACTACTCATCATCATCTTCACTAAGGGACAAAGAACTCTTAGGATAAAGCACGGTTTAATGGACAATGAACAGATAAGCTCTTTTCTTTAGTAATTCCATACTGATGCTGAAAGCAAAAGAAATGTTCATGCAACAGGCGTGTTGCTTGCTTGTTGTTTGTGTCTTTATGAAGGGTGTTTGTGGGGTATTTCTTATATAAACATTTTTTGAAAGTATTATTGTGGTTAGCCTCATGGTTTGTGTGTACTGGGTCTGGTTAAAACAAAAATAGTCCTCCCTTATAAATGTATTGGTAATTTGCCCTTTTGGGAGTGCTCAGAAGGACTGTTACAGTATACCTATGATGAAAATTACAGGCCTCTCATCTTTTTAAGTGGGAGAACTTGCACAATTGGTGGCTGACTAAATACTTTTTTGCCCCACTGTATATATAATAGCAATGATGCAATAATAATTAGTTCAAATAAAGTATCTGTGGCGAGGGGGGCGTGGTTCAGCGAAGTCTGCAGCGGGAGAAAGACTCAGGAGACAGCGGTAAGTAAGTGGGTCAAGTGCAAAATGAGGAACACCTGTGTCTGATTGCAGTAATTGGCGTAGAGACCGGATAAAAGCCACCGTGGAACGGGAGTTCAGAGAGAGACGGAGTGGAGACTCGGGCGCATGGTCTGTGACGAGAGAGACAGCCAGAACGAACGCAGAGAGTGCTCGCTGAGACAACCGGGAGAGTTGATGTACCGAGGACGCGCAGAGTGGGAATGCGGTGTCGAAGTTCGACGCCTATTCAATGCCGCGGGTTGACGAGTTGCTTGATCAGCTGGGTACCGCTCGTTTTTATTCGACGCTGGACTTAACCAAAGGATATTGGCAGAGCCCTTTATCGCCCTTATCCAAAGAAAAGTCAGCCTTCACAACGCCGTTTGGATTACACCAATTTGTCACACTTCCGTTTGGGTTGTTCGGGGCGCCCGCTACCTTTCAGCGCCTCATGGACAAAATCCTCCGACCGCACACGCCGCTGTCTATCTGGATGACATTATTATCTACAGTCAGGACTGGCAGCGGCATATGGTGCACCTGCGGGAGGTGCTGAGAGCGCTGAGGGGAGCGGGGCTAACGGCCAACCCAAAGAAGTGTGCGATTGGGCGGGTGGAGGTTCGTTATCTGGGTTTCCACTTGGGTCACGGGCAGGTGCGTCCCCAAATTGATAAGACGGCAGCTATTGCGGCCTGCCCGAGACCCAAGACCAAAAAGGAGGTGAGGCAGTTCCTGGGGCTGGCGGGGTATTACAGGATGTTTATTCCTGACTATTCGGAGCTCACCAGCCCGCTGACTGACCTCACTAAAGGAGGTCCCAGATACGGTCCCGTGCGGACGGAGCGATGCCAGCAGGTTTTCACCCAAGTAAAGGCTGCTCCGTGTGGCGGGCCGCTATTGCACTCTCCTGACTTTTCTCTCCCTTCTTGCTGCAGGACGGATGCGCCGGACCGGGGCTGGGAGCTGTCCTGACCCAGGAGATAGGGGTGAGGCGCCGGTGCTGTACATCAGTCGGAAGCTCTCTAAGAGAGACGATGTACAGCACCATTGAGAAGGAGTGTTTGGCGATCCGATGGGCGGTCCTCACTCTCGCTATTATCTCCTGGGACGGAATTCACCCTCTGTTCGGACCACGCGCCCTTGCAGTGGCTCCACCGCATTTAGGATACCAACGCGGATCACCCGTTGGTATCTGGCATTACAACCCTTCAAATTCAAGGTGATCCACAGGCCCGGGACGCAGATGACTGTAGCCGACTTCCTCTCCAGGAATGGGGTGGGCTGCCGGCCTGAGTCGGGCGGTGGGGGTATGTGGCGAGGGGGCGGTTCAGCGAAGTCTGCAGCGGAGAAAGACTCAGGAGACAGCGGTAAGTAAGTGGGTCAAGTGCAAAATGAGGAACACCTGTGTCTGATTGCAGTAATTGGCGTGGAGACCGGATAAAAGCCACCGTGGAACGGGAGTTCAGAGAGAGACGGAGTGGAGACTCGGGCGCATGGTCTGTGACGAGAGAGACAGCCAGAACGAACGCAGAGAGTGATCACTGAGACAACCGGGAGAGTTGATGTACCGAGAACGCGCACCTGTTTAAGTTTATCGAGAAAAGCAATAAAATCACCCGAGTCTCGAAATGCGCCACTTCCGGTATTTTGCTGGTTAGTCGATGATTTTTAAAAATCGACGAATCGCGACAGCCCTATTTACAACTGTATCTTAAATGACCCTAAATTAACTGAATAATTAAAATAAATAAATACATGTATTACATGTTCCTGTGGCTCAGTGGTAGAGCATTGCGTTAGCAGCGCAAAAGGTCATGGGTTCAATTCCCAGGGAACACACATGCAAAACATGAATAACCTGAATGCACTGTAAGTCGCTTTGGATAAAAGCGTTTGCTAAATGCATAAATGTAAATAAATGTTTGGAACTTTAGATTTGAAAAAATAAACATCTATATTACAGAAACTTGCAACATGCATCATACTGCTAGTAAATGGACTAGGGAGAAGTGGGTCCCACTTCATATTAGGTGGCCTTAACTACTGTGTACTTGCATCAAAAACAAGTACAATGCGTAATTATAAATGTAATTACAGAAATGAATTACAGATGTAATTACATGCAGATTTTTTTAAATATAAGTAAAATGTAAAAACATTTATGTACACAATAAGTGCATTGTATCAAATTATTAATTAAAATGCAAGTACATAGTAAAGTATTCTTAATATAAAGTGGGACCGAAGTGTGTATTTGTGGTGGTTTCTAGATATACGAGCGTTACCTGAACTTCGACTGGGAATATCTTCTCCATCTTCACCATGCGATCCCTTAGTGATTGGATCTCCTCATCCTTCATATTATTCTGCAACTTGACTTCCTGCAGTATATCAGTCAGCTTGTCAATATGAGCTTTGAGGTCTCCCATATCTGTCTTTCCTCCCTCACTCCCTCCTCCTCCAGCTGCTGCTGTTGTTCTTTCCTCCCTGTCTCCCTCCTCTTCTCCGATTCCCACAGTCTCACATACGTCCTTCGCCACATTTTTCCAGCTTTCTTTTTCCTGAGGGTCTTTTTGGCCATATGTGCGACAAAGCTCCTTCATCCTGACAATAGCCAAGGCCTCAATCTCTTGCCGCGTGTGTCTAAAGTCTCCAAGCGCCACCTTAAGAGGAGAAATGTAAAGATATACTCCTGTTAATGTAAAATACTTCTCAAACAAGCCAGACATTAATAAATTGTATGATCGGTGACTAGCCAATCAAACTGGTGTTTTCCATTTTGAGAAATCTTTTGCCGTTTTTGTGTATAAAATGCATTTGCCAGTCAATGGGCGGCCCTTTTGAGGCTAAATCTACTCTGACATGAATTAAATCAGTACCGGTATTTCCCATTTCAGATTTAAAGTTACTCTTGAACACAATGAGACACCTCATAGCAGATCTCTTTAACAGCCTGTGTGCGAAGCTCTTCCAAGCTGAGTCTTTGTTTGGACTCCTGGGTGCCAGGTATGCGGCGGCGCTGGGGGATCTGATACACACGCAGCGGCTCCCTCCTCTTCCCACTGCTGGGTAAACCACACTTTTTCACGATAGACTGCATCTGGAAACATTTGGGAAGATCAGAAGAGTTACATGAAGTTAAATAAAATGGAACACAGAATGCAGGCATCTCACTGTGACTCTTTAAAAATACATTTTAAGACTGCATCTCAAAAATGCAATACTCGAGGAGTAAGATTATATATATTTTTTTTTTATTAAAGCAAGATGCAATGAAACCATCAAAGACATCAATCTAGAGTGCATGTCTACTAGAGGTCGACCGATGTTGCGAAGGCTGATATACTGGCCAATATTTGGCAATTTGTATCTCCATTGGCCAGCAATTTTTTCTGTTTGGCCAATATGTTGGAAGTGGGACTATTATTTTGACACAGAGCTCCCATTCTCAGTCTTCATTATATTACTGTCTTTGTTTAATAGTTTGACTATTAAATTGGTACACAAAACTTTGTAACAAATGTTAGTAAAGTAACAGTAAACAGTACACAAAAAAGTAATATAGTGTTTGCTTTTCAATTATAAGTAACGGAAAAGCAAACACTAGAATACTCTCATTTACTGACGGCATTCAGCAAATACACGTTTCATTTGATCAAGTCTATGTATATTTAATAAAAGTTTAATTTCAATAAGCTCACAAACATTGTCACATGAGAATCTTCTTAAGTGTGCATTTGCAGACTACATAAAAATAAGAGTACTCTGTGCGTAATGGTCGGTCTGTGGGAACTGAACGCAAACTAAGAGAGTTGTGCCATCACTAGACACGCATGTGCGACAAACTTTATATTCTTGATTTCAGACTACGCTGCTATGTCATATTAATGACTACCTTTTCTTTATATATATATATATATATATATATATATATATATATATATATATATATATATATATATATATATATATATATATAAACAATTCCAAGTGTGCACAAAATTACCAGAGTACTGAGTGCACTGTTAGTTACAGTGCTTTTTATTCATTTATTAAAACTGATACTTTATTTGTGAAAAATACTATCAAGGAATGAAAGAATCAATAAGTTGGCATCTAAATGTCCTTATTTTACAAATCTATTTTTTATCAAGTTCAAATTATATATTTTTTTATTTACACATTTTAAAATTATATAATTCAGTAAATATTATGTAAAATAAATATAAATAAAATTTCAGCAATTGGTAAACGTGTTTTTACTATCATTAAATTGAATAGTGTGATATCTATATATTGGCTTGATATAGACTACACTGCTCTTAAGATATTGGCATCGCCAATCAAAAAATCCATATTGGTTAACAAATAAACAAATAATATCTGCCTTGGGTTAAAAGTGCAGACACACTAGCAAAACATCAAACAAACAAACTAAGTAAATAAGTGCGAGTCAAAGGAGTTCAGTATCAATCTATTGGTGTTGCAGTGATGTATGTGTGTGAGGCTGACCTTGTTGGCTGGTAATTTCTCTCTGAGAGAAGAGATGAGTCTCCAGCTCTCCTCACAGGACCGCTTATCTGAGTCATCACCGCTGTCTGAGTCTGCATACTACACATAAAGAGACAGACAGACACATTAGCTTGGTTCTAAAGCCCAGTGAGCTGCCTTTGCTGTAGCTTCTATGGCAACAACGTCCTAACTATCACGAGAGCTCTTAACGGACTGATTTGGAGCGCTCTACTGTACATAAGCAGCAATCAGCAAACCACATTACAAATACTCCTAACACAAAGCACACGGGAGACTCAACTCACAATAGAGTTTGATGTTAGCATGATACAACATCCTGGAATTCTAAGACTCAAAGTATTTTGCAGTATTATGAAACATTTACATTAAAACATAGAAAATATAAATGCACAATGTTGCAGAAAATTCTAAACCATTCTATCTACGAAACTAATTAAACAAGCAAGTTTTTGACACTAAGAATGTGAACTGCATTTCACAAACTATCAGATTTCCTTGCCTCAGGGATTCCATCCTTTCTGACTAATTAATTTATGACTTTTCCAGTCATTCATGTTTTCTGCAGGGGAATTTGTCCTTGGAATTAGGGGATTTAAACAATTAAACTTATGTACAAACAGCCTAAGTTTGAAATAAGGCTCAATGTAGTATTCATTCTTTCACTAAATTATACATAACACTAACTGTCATAAATGCTCATAACCTTGTTAAAAAAAATTTGGCTTTTGTTTTCTAAAATCTGCAATGCAGATCTGCAGAGCATAGACAAGGATTCAGGTGTAACTCAGTTATGAAAACATGCACATTAACTGTGTTTTGTATTTGCTAGGCAGAGTAATCAGATTAATAAACAATTTGATGTAATTGTTTTGTAATCAAATTGTGACTTCCTGAATTGGACAAAAGTGTGAGGAGCCTCACTGCTTATTAAACAACATATTTTCTTACCAGTCTGTGCTGTTCAAGTATCTGGTCAGCCTCCTCCTTCTCTTTACGGTACTGATTCTCCAGATCCTGCAGTCTAAGAGAGGTTTAAAGAGAAAGAAAACATTAGCAAGGCAAAGCCTGCTGGAGGAAAAAAAATGTTTACTGGTCCAAGCAGATCTGGAAGGTTGATCAGATGGACTACCAGCTGATTTTGCTGAGGCTGACCTGTAGGCCATAATAGGCAATCTGGTCATGGCTGGTATAGAGATCACCTTGGACCAGCAGCCTCATTCCAGCATTTCAATATTCATTTCAGATACATTTTTCAAGATTCAGATCTGAACACAGACCCATACAAAGAGGAAGATTTATTTAAAATGGGGTTTCACCTCTTCTCCATCTCCTGCTTTATGTCAATGCCTTGTTTCTCCAGCAGTTCTTCCTGTGCGTAGCTCCAGTCCACCGGCTCCCCCTGCTGCTCCTGTGTGGCATTGCGCTCTCTCTCCAAGCGGGCCTGCTCAGGGTGGTTAAACCGGAACACATGGTTCTTACCCATCACTATACGGTTACCTACACAATCACAGGACCGATATTGGGTAAGTTACTCTAAAAAAGTAATGAATAACTAGTTACTAATTACATCTTCAACAGAGTAATTAGATTAATGTACAAATTACTCTCTCCAAAAAGTATTCAATTACTTATTACTAATTACTTTCTAAATCCTATAATCAACCTCGACAAGTTAAGGGGGGGGTACAATGCTGTTTCATGCATTCAGATTTGTTTACACTGTTAAAGAGTTGGATTCTCATGTCAAGCATGGACAAAGTTTCAAAAAACTATTTTTGACATATAAAAAATATTTCTGTGCCAAGAATCTCACGTCCGGGTGCAAACAAGTTCAGGTTAAATTTTTTCAATAGTGGCTCTTGCTGACATAAACGAGGGTGGAACTCCTTAAATGGACAATTCTCCCTGAAGAACACACCCGTGGACGCATCGACCAGTGCCAGAGCAAGTGCGCGTCCATCAACACGCTTCATTCAGCTGCACTGCACGAGACTCACTCGGTAATAATGTCTCTAAAGAAGTGTGTTTTTGGTTGTGAGGGAAAGATAACCTTCCCGAAGAAACCAGCGTTATGTAAACAGTGGATGCCGTTTGTTTTTCGGGGCAGCAACAGAGTTTCTTAAGTGTGTTTGTTGATGAATGTTTTATAAACAAGGCTCAGTTCGACGCTGGATTTGCACATCGTTTGACACGGAAAGATGGAGCAGTCCCACCTATAAAATATGACGGACTGCAGGTGGTAAGTGAAACGGCATCAAATGTCTGTGTTTTGTTGGCGATCAGCGTTCAAGTGCTCGTCACTCTTTAGCTCTGCCCCCGGCACACCTCAAGGAGCTCGGCTGTTTCCGGAGAGAATCGTAAATCTGTATCTTTCTTTTATAAATGATAAAACTAAAGACTTTTGGAGATATGAAGGATGCAATACTACTCTATAGGTACTCAAGACTAACATGAGATTGGGTGAAACTGTGTGTTTTATGGCCCTTTTAATGATACAAGGATAGATATGAAACGGTTCTTTTAATTATTTCTAGTAACTACATAAATTATTCTGGTCACCCTTTAGATTAGGGTCCAATTCTCACTATTAACTAATTATTAACTATGACTTTTGCCTCAATATACTCCTAATTACGGCTTATTAATACTTAAAGTTGTTGTTATGTTTAAGAATTGGGTAGGATTAAGGATTTAGAATAAGGTCTTGCAGAATAAGACATTAATATGTGCTTTTTAAGAAATAATAAACAGCCAATATCTCAGTAATATTCATGCAAATAACCAACAAATTAATAGTGAATTGGACAATAAATTGTTACCAATATTTGTATTAACTCACCAAAGTATTTAAAGTGATAAGGTTACATAAAAGCATGCATTTTAAGGTTAGACTTTAATTTTGATGTTAAATACTCTATTGTATTGTGTATAAATGTTCTACAGTCTAATTAAATTACAGAAAACACAAGAGTAATACCTTACTTTACTTTTTCATGGGAAAGTAATTAAATTACAGTAACTAATTACTTCGTAATTAGTTAAACACAATACTTCACAGGACAAAGGAGAATCAAAGTGTTTACAGGCACTAGTATGTTGGAAGATAATAAGTAAATGTTCAGAATTTAAAATAAGACTAGGCAGTATGTACTGCAAAGTCTGTACTGCAGTAAACAATACACTAGTTTTCCATTCTGAACCACGGAAAAAAAACCACATAAAACTGAACAGAAAAAAGTCACCTTGTTTGAGCGCAACACCATCAGTGATTCGTTTTCCATTGACGTACGTTTCTGCTCCAACTAATGGCTCTAAAGTCACCACCACTGCAGACACACACACACACACACACACGTTCTGAGAAGTGATTATATGCATTGAAAACATTAAAAACAATTTGTATTTTAAACTTTATCAACTATTTTAACTACGGGTCTACATATACGAAATACATGTCTAAAATGAAAATTTATGTAATATTTTATATACATGTAGTCCAACACTAACATTCACATGTTTATGGCCGGTAAGATTTTTTTAATGTTTTTGAAATAAGTCTCTTATTTACACCAAAGCTGCATTTATTTGATTAAAAAAATACAGTAAAAACTGAACATTTTAGAAATATTACAGTTTAAAATAACTTTTGTATTTGAATATATGTTAAAACGCTATTTATTCCTGTGATGTAAAGCTGAATTTTCAGCATCATTATTGCCATATTCAGTGTTACATAACCCTTCAGAAATCATTCTAATATGCTGATGTGCTGCTCATGAAACATTATCAATGCTGAAAACATTTGTGCTGCTTAATATTTTTGAGGAAACCTTGATAAATTGTTTTTGAGATTATTTTATGCTTTTCAAAAGAACAGCATTTATGTGAAAAAGAAACCTTTTGTAACATTGCCTTTACGGTCACTTTTGTGTGAATCAGTAAATGTAACAAATGACAAGTTATCGCTCTCACCTTCATTATTCTCATTGACTTCACTGCAAAAAACGCAATGGAGCTCCTTTATAAACTGACCGCTAAGACGAATATCCACATCTTCCTGGCCAACCCTGCAACACACACACACACACACACACACACACACACACACACACACACACACACACAGCCATGAGACATAGTGCAGTATGTACACAGAAACTGACCACTCCTTCAGCAACTCACTGCTCACCTGGTGACTCCATCTTTAATATAATAAATAAGACACTCTGACATCAAAGGATCCTCGTTCAGATTCACCAGGTGGGGCGTCTGAGGAAAAAACACAATGTTTAAACACTATGTTTTTGGTGCATTTTAGACTTAAGACTCAACATTCTAGGATAGGGAGTATGGGGTATTCACATAGAATGCATTTTTGTTTTGAAAATTTGCATGACTAACTTAAATCTGATGTGAAATCTCCCTGTGGAAACCTTTCATCCTTACACAAAACTCCTGATTGCATGAATTCCAATTGAAATGACTGGATTTTATCAGGTAAAATATGGTGAACACCAGTAAATGTGACTGCACCTTCACTTCCTGCAAATTTGCTTTGACAACATGTATTGTGAATAGCACTATACAAATAAATATGACTTGACTCACTCCTTTGGGAGAGAAGACACCCACTGTTCCTCCATCTTCTTTTACAGACACACCCATCTCAGCCAGCAGCGCCTCCCTAATGTGTCACACACAGAGAGAGATGGTGTGGGTGTGGTGTGGGTTTCACACCCGTATTAATCTCACAGAGCCAGACTTTTGACTATCAGCATAAAGTCTGGCCCATATTACAAATCATTCTAGACAAGGACTAGCTGACTGACATGTAATGCACATGGGTCAGGATATGTTGATTAGTCATCCAACAAGTGATTAGTTGGTTAATTATATATTATACACAAGTTTGCATTTGTGTTGATATTTAAGACATCAGGCTTTCATGGACCATATGTAGGACAATAATACATTGCAATTCAATGATGATCGAGAGATGATTCAAATAAATTTTCATTAAAAGCAACAAAAAAGCAAAAAGCAATACTGATGATTTTGAAAATGATGAAAATGGAAATAAAATGATTTTGTTTAATTGAAGATCAAGTCAAGTAAGCAATCATAATTTAAAACTATTAACTTGTTCTCAAGTCTGGTAACAATGTAAAAGCTATTTTTACATTTACTTAAGAACCAATAACAATCAGTAAAGATTTCACATGAGCGACACATGATTCTATTGAAGCGTCGCATGATTCTGTTGAACACAATCAAGCACTTGTCTAGCCTTTACTTAAACTTACTAAATTACTAAAACAAGAAAGCAGAATTCCATTCAAATAGTCAATGGCTTTTTTCACTAATGTTTAAGCCTCCTTTTAGGGAAAGGCTCTGGTAGCAATGACATGCAAAGTGACAGAACATCATCTATGAATCATATCCCACCCAAATTGGCTAGTATGTTGATATGTGTTACCCGCCAATGTTGATTTTCACCAGCATTTGGCGAGTCAGCATGTTAATTTCAAACCCTGTATTAGCTGCCCTGCTCTCTGGCGAGATACTGCATCGGCAATCAAAAAATCCATATTGCTCCACACACAGCCATAACACACCAAGCAGATAGCTGGCTGTCAACCAATGTGAAAGTGACATGAAGTGACGCTCTGCATTTAATCCATCCAAGGTGCACACACACAGCAGTGAACACACACACATCATGAACACACGCACCCGGAGCAGAGGGCAGCCATTTATGCTGCGGAGCAGTTACGGGTTCGATGCCTTGCTCAAGGGCACCTCAGTCGTGGTATTGAGGGTGAAGAGAGCGCTGTACATTCACTTCCCCACCTACAATTCCTGCCAGCCCGAGATTCGAACTCGCAACCTTTCAATTACAAGTCCGACTCTCTAAACATTAGGCCACAACTTCCGATGTTGACCTGTCGTTAGCATCTGTCAGCATAGTTTTTGCAGTTTGTTCCAACCCACTGCCACTAGTCAGACCCCTATCGGCAGCTTTTCAGCCAATTTAACATGTTAATTCAGTGGCAGAGCCCATCCGTTAGAGAGATCACACTAATAGACTGAATTTGGAAGTTGAACAACTAGGAAAGGGAAAAAATAGACTGCTGATACAAAAACTGTAAAGAAAGCAGTTTTTGTATCAGCAGTCTAGTTTTTCCCTTTAAAAGACCAATACAGACTGCTGGTATATACAGAGTTATTTTCTCACACAGGTGGAAAACATTAATAGCTGGCTGCAGTCTTTGAATGCGATGTTACAGTCGGTTTTCGTCAAAGCTAGTTCTTTGATGTTGGATTGGTGTGTCTAACTTTCACTGGGTAAGGTTATTCCATAAATGACTTCCAAATTCAGTCTATTACAACAGTTTATGTTACAATTGTGTAAACATTTTGAACACTGGGAACAACTGGGTTGTGCCCGTTCTCACCTCTCTTGTCGTATTGACTCGGTTTTCCGGAGCTTCTCCTCCCATGTTTCATTCAACTCTGCAATCATCTTCTCGGTTTCCTGTTGGAAGCACAGAAAGACAATGCTAGACAGAAACATTCTCAATTTTTTCTCTATTTACATACCAAACATACAAAATAACCCCTGATTAGTTAGAAGCACTCTCTGCATTTGGATCCTCTGGCATTGGGTTAGTTGACATGCCTCTGAACGATCTCATTTAGAGAGAAGTAGTAGCTGAAGTTAGCAAAACTTCTAAAAGTACAACACCTTTAACCTACTTTAATACTAAGAAACTCTATCATGAAAGTAGCTTCTCCAACATTGCTGTACTGACATTTGGCTGTTGTTGAGAAGAGAGTGATATCATGTGTACCTTGAGTCTCTCAGTGGCTTCCTCTTTGCTGATGTGTGCAGTGGGACTAGTGGGCGTCGCACCCTCCATTTGTGCATCAGAGGTAGACTGTACATATGAGAGAGAGGGCTGATGGAGCTCATCTGATGATCCTCCCAATGTGGGACGTCCTGTTTCAGACCCTGAGAGAAAATTAATGTGCAAGGTATTGTTTAAGTAACTGTTAATTTAAAAGATGTGCCTTCAGTTCAAATTCAAAATTTAAGTTTGTTGCTTTTAGTCCACGTCTGTTAACTTCTGTGCATCCTGTGACCATGTGATCAGATTTCCCTCCCAAGTACTCATTAATGTAATGCAAAAAATACCTAATATACTACGGTTTATAAGTTTTGGGTCAGTAAGATTTTTTTGTTTTTAATTTAACCCAGCAAGAAAGCATTAAAGGTCCCATATTGTACACCTTTCTGGAGTTTTATTTTAGGTGTTAATGTTCTTAAGAACATATATATGAGGTATAAGTACCAAAAACCATCTCAATATATTTTTATATATTTTCTCAGGAGCTCTGCTGAAAACAGATCGATTTGTCCTGCCTAATTAATATTCATGAGCCCCTCTTCTGATTGGCCTGTTGTTTTCTGAGTGACACACGGCTAGACCAACCACAGGTAACTAGGGTCATGTAGTGCCGATGTCACACTTATGTCACAGCGCTAGATGCAAAACAAAGGGAAAGCTGGAGGCGGGCCATTCAAATCAGCGCAGTTACATAAAGGAGCTTAAAATATCATCTTGTTGTGATGTTGGGTGCCAGAATCAACGTAATACAGCCTCAAATTAGAAATTTGATCATATACCTGCTGCCACTACCGACGACAGCTGTGGTTAAACACGATAAAACGAGCGGACTGGACAGAAACGATCGTCAAACATGATCGCATTTGCAGCGCAAGCTTCTTATCAGAAAAGGTTCAATAAAGTATTGTCTTTTGCTGTTATGGGCATATCCAAAGATTTCTTGCATCTCACGACTAAGCTGTGTATGAAATAATGTCTGTGTGCATAATGATTTATATATAATCATGTGTAATTATATACATTGTTGAGATTAAGTGTGGCTGGAATAATAATGTAGCTGTACAAATAGTTGCCTGCTGAAATAAAAATGTATTTACATCTTCATCATGACTAGATAGACACGGTGAGTTTGTCTTTACTTTATATGTTAGACGTTATCCACCTCATAGTAACAATTCTGTCAGATCGTCCATCCTTTAAGTGAGAGTGTAACGTTACAGGTCGGCCGATCTGGTTTCGTCCGTTAAAGTTAACCTTTTTGACAAGTTTCCGTGTTGTTGTTGCTCAGCAATGGCATGGACACGACGCTGTCTGGGGGTTTGGCAAAAGGACGGTGGGCGGTGCTCAGGATGGTAGATGAATCGGTGACAGTAGTTCTAACATCACATTTCTACCGAAGTCACAAGGGCTCGTAAAAAAAAAAGGCACAGCTACTTTATGCAGGCTGTGTGCATTTTTCTGTAGACTGACTGTTTTGAAACGTATATGGTAGTTACATAGCCCCTACCACCTTTGTTATCATGGAAAAAGCCAGGAAATTTCAGTTTTGACAATATAGGACCTTTAAACTAGGGGTGCTCCGATCAGGATTTTCGAGGCCGATCACAGAAAGCAGTATCTACCAATTCGAAATCTTTAAAAAATATATATTTATCTCACCTAAATGTTTGACCATGCACTGCATTTTTGGTTTGACAATCATCCAATTGTTGCATAATCTCTTACACACAGCACGAGCCTGATTTCATGAGCTGTATGTGAGATTTTTACACCAGGTTCACACATGCTCTGTTTACAGTGTGTATGCTGTCCATTTGTGTATACGCAAGCAGTGCAGAAGCAGCACAGACTCTCATTGTGCTTTCACACAGGAGTTTGCTCCTGATCCACGGCTGTTTACTACAAACTCAACATATATCCATTATTGTTACTTAAAATGCTTTTTCAGCATTGTGATTCTTTTTTTACACAGTACCGTAGTACAATCTTTCGTAGATGTGTTTAAACGCAAAACATATTAGAAACACATTCAATGCTTTTTACTTTTACATTTACATATTAAGCAAAACATTTAAACAACTTTTCTTACATTATCACAAACATTCTAAATTGTTCCCACCGGTTATTCTATGTGTAACAACACCAGTAGTACCGTGGGGGTGGTTGGGGGGATGGGGTTCCCTTCTTTTTCACGCTTTCCTTCGCTTTTAAATAGCTTGCAAAAGCGGAGTGTGCATTTTACTTTCACTTTCAAATTAGCGTAAATTCGGAATAAATTGTTTGTTTTTAGTTCGTTTGAGTTTTTCCTATTTTTCTCACTTTCCTTTGCTTCTAAACAGCTTAAAAGCGATGTGCGCATACTACTTTAACTTTCGAACTAGCGACAATTCAGAGTCAATTCAAGCATCAACAAAATACAACTTCAAACTCAACTTAACGAAAAGTCGCTAAATGTCGCTAGATGACATCATGCACAAATTTGCATATTAATGACGTAATCACGTCCTATTTTACATTCTGCCTGAAATGACGGTGTATAACTGTTTTCCCTAATCCGTGCTCACATAATGTACTTTAATATACAAGCCGAGTGTCCAGTATAAAACTGTTATTTAATGTTAACGTTACATATTTTCTGTCAGACAACAGAACTGAACTTGTAAAACCAGCAGTTACACCATCTGCAATGATACAATTCTGGATTTTGCTTTTTATATGTGTATATGAGTTTAACAAGTTTAATTAAGTTTATTGTTGTGTATGAGTAAGTACAATCACGTACAGTCTTCTCAGACGTAGCCCAGTAAACGATCTTAGAGGAGTTCAGAAACTGGAATTAACTAAAGCTCTGTGACAGTAATATAAGTGCATGAGATAAAAAAAAAGGCAGAAGAAAAAACGGTCAAATTAAATAGTTTTATTTCAAACAATGGAGAAGCAGGCAAGTGATTGGTCCGTGGCAACACTGTGTGCACATGCGCAGCTCATTGACATCTATGTCAGCTGCCATGCGGTCACTCCTCTCAGCCGGAGCCAACGCTCACTGATCAGAGCAGACACAGGGAGAGGTGTAACTCAAGATCTCGCGCTCGCAGGACAGTAGTGGCGACATTTGGAAAGTTGCTAAGGTTTTTCCAAAAGTCGCTAAGTTGGCAACACTGTATGTGACATCATCTAATGCAGCAGCACTGTGCACGTCGACCGATGTTGTATGACATAAAAGCACTGCGAGAGCTACAGAGAACAGACGCTCCGCATGCTTTTAATCACTCTCACAGTACTTTGATGTCATAAGCTGATCGTCTGTGCGGTGCTGCTCCAAGTCGAACACGCCTATACATTTCACCCTCTGTTGGAATTATAAAGCGCAAACTTCTCCTTATGAAATGAAAATCAATTCTGAGGTAAACCAATCGATTTTTTTATCGTTTTAAAAAGATTGCGATAGTTAGGTGAATCGATTTTTTTCTCCCACTCCTAGTGTCAAGGAGTGTCTATGTGATTTGAAGCCATTTGCGCATTTTGAGAGAGAGAGAGCGCACGGTGATTCACTCACGCTCTTTGTGAAATTATGTTTCACAGAAAGATTTCAAATTACTGTTATTTATTTATTTATTTGTTACCTGTTTATTATTAAGTTATTTAATTAAGAATTATGACTTGTACCTCACCTTCAGCTTTATAATTATTTCAGCCGTGCCACACAGCATTGTATATTACATTTGTACAGCTTTTTATTTATGCTGATTTAAATAATATTACACATCTATTACATATCTCGATTTTAATGAGAATCGCCACTGAAAAAATAATTTAACACAATGTCTATGCGAAAATCTCAAAGGCTCTAAAAATGGGTTTAAGACCTTTTTTCATTTGGTTTTGTGGTGAAATGCGACCTGGCTGTTAATGTTAGGAGGTTTGTGTGTGTATGCATCTGTACCTGAGGCAGTGATGAGGTTGCTGAGTCCCTGAGACAAGAGGAGCTCTTTGAGTCTGTTGACCTCTTCTTTTAGCTCCCTGACTAGACGAGCGTTTGGATCCTCATTAATGACAGCATTACACTTTATCTGCTTAGCTCTGTCTGCATACCTACAGCAGGACACATGCTGGTTATATAGTGCATACAGGACAATGTCCTGTAGATAATAACTATGGTTCTTTTGTGTAAGCTTTTACCTGAGAGTACTGAGTATTTCTTCATAATTAATATCTGCTGGGCTCAGAGCAGCAATCATAGCCGTGCGAGAGTTTCCACCTTCAAACACAAACACTCAATTAAACTGTGTGGAGCAGCAAAAACAGTTGGTTAGAGACTTAGTTGCAACAAAAACAAAATTTAAAATGAATCACTAACAGCAGGTCTATTCACAAAAAATAAAGTTATAATAAGCTTATTTAAAGGCATACTCCACCCCAAAATTATAATTTTTCATCCAAAATATCTTAAAATATTTTCCGAAGACGAATGAAGCTTTTAGGGGTTTGGAACAACATGGGGTAAAGTGAAAAATGACAATTATCATTTTGGGGTGGAGTATCCCTTTAAGTAATAATATCGACTAGTACACTATGCAACATTCCTTTATGTAATTATTAAAGTTAAATATTAACACATTGGCAAATTAAGCTTTGTAGTATTTCTCAATTAAGTTTGTTTTCAAACAATTATTCAAGGAAACGGTCAGTCTGTAATAGAGAAATAAATGAAGAGCAGTAAGTGATCCTCTTTTTTTTCTTGATATTGCTATTTGATTGTTATTAATAACATAATCGAGAGTGACAAGACTATTAGACCAAATTTTTGGCCACCTGCTTATACACTACAGTTTAAATGTTTGTATCAGTAAGATTTTTAAATGTTTTTTAATAAGTCTCTTATGCTCACAAAGGCTCGATTTATTACAATTTATTATTATTTATGATAACAACTTAAACAACGTTTTTTTTCTTATTTAAATGAATTTATTCCTGTGATCGAGGCTGAATTTACACCAGTCTTCAATGTCACATGACCCTTTGGTTGCTAAGACTTTCAATGGAGGGACAAAAATAATTCAGGTTATACTGAATTTATCTTCAGTCTTATGGGTTAAGAATGACATGAGGGTGAGCAAATTAAGATAATATTACTTTTAGATGAACTATCCCTTTATATATGGGAATTTTCTTATATCAATATACACACAGCTGATATCTGCATCTTTGTATGTTACCGGAACCCCACATGAAAAATATACTTTACAAAATTTACTTTACTTTAGATTATTTTTCTGTTACAATTTAATCTTATGTTTAGCTGTGTTTGTCTTCACAGGTAAGTTAGTAAATCTTGAGATGGAAATGTATGTCTGCCTCTTGGGCTGATAAAGGAGTTGCTTAAATGACTAGTTGCATATCAGATAAACTTCTTGTTGGCTGGTTTTGAGCATCAGACTGAACTGGTTTTTGATACCAGACAAACCAGATCCTCTGATGGGACATTCCTGACGCGTTGACAGTTTCTAACAACACATGATCCAAAAGGCAATTAATTTATTTCAGTGAAAAAAGTCTATCTAAATGAAAAAATGCTCTCGTCAGACTAATTTTCCTCCCTGGTGTGAGCAGATGTGTTGGAATGTATGGTTTCAACTCTCAGTCTGTAAATAGGCCTTTAGACAGTAAGACATACCTAGATTTTCTCTCAATAGCCAAGTGAGCACAGAATCTCTGTAAGGAATGAAATCAGAGCGTCTCTTCTTTGAGCCGTGCTGTGGAGAGGAAACATACTGTTACTTTTCACAAAGAACTCAACATTTGAGACAAAACGCTAAAGGACAATGAAGAGACGAAGACACAGCTGAGAAGTGAGGTAAAGAACTGAACCGAAGCAGCAGTAAGAAACAAAGGAGAGTCAGAAAAACTAAAGAGAACAAAAATAAAAAGCTCTTACCATATCTGCCAGTGCTGAGATGACTTTACCCAGTGTAGTCAGAGACTTGTTAATATTGGCTCCCTCCTAAAAAAACGCAATGCTTTTAAACTTTCTGCTAATACTCAATGGGTTTAATACAACCAAAAGTATGTATTATAATTTACTCAACAGAATGTCCATAGCTTTTCAATGTAATTCAAGTAGCTTGATGTCAAGCTCCAAAAAACATGATAAAACTAATATGACCCATGTCCAAATTAAGCCATTATTCACCAGAAAACTTTCCTTCCAGTCATATATACACACACTACTGGTTAAAATACATTTATATTGTTTTGAAAAAGTATCTTATGCTCAATAATTCTGCAGTTATTTGATAAAACATGGTAAAAACAGTAAAATTCTAAAATATTATTACAATTCAATAAACTGTTTTATATTCCAATAGTGTATTTTCTAATACTACATAAATCATTTGAATATGCTGCTCTAGAAATGCATCATTATTATCAATGTTGAATGATACACTACATTCCAAAGTTTGGAGCCATTAAGATTTTTGTTTTAAAATTAAGATTTTATTGTGCAAAGATGCTTAAAATTGATCAAAAGTGACAGTAAAGGCATTTACAGTATATCGTCAACAAAATATTTATATTTGCAAGTAAATGCTGTTCTTTTTAACTTTTTACTAACCACAGTATCCTGAAAATGTTTCAGTTGTTTTAGATTGTAATATTCACATATGTATTAGAATATTTCACTGTTTTACTGCATTTTTTATCAATTAAATGCATATATATTAACAGCAGCATGAACATCCTTCAGGAAAATCAGAAAAACTGTTTCACAACAATGATGTGGGTGTTTAAACGATGACAGTATTTAGATTTTGTGTGAACTATTCCTTTAATTCAGAATTAATATGAAATCTGGCAGACCTTTAACCTCATGCCTTTGGCTCCAGATGAGTCTGCCCTCTCACTTCCTGCCAGATCAACCAGGCTGATCTTGCTCACCTGAACAGAACACAAGAAACCAGACTCCGTAAAAAAACAACAAAAAGAAAACAACAAGTGTTTTCTAATATACGACACACACCTTCTCAGTGTCCAGGCTGGTCATGTTATCATGTCGATGCTGTGTGAAGAGGATGGTGAAAACAGCATGTGAGCGACTGCTGGTCTCGTTCATATTAGTAGCAGCAACAGTCCTTAAAGTAATAGCGAACAGACAAAAAGCATATAGGTGTCACTATAAATGTTGTCAAATACTTAAGAAATGCACATTACACACCTAAATACTGCTATACTTATTTTATAAAAATATAATTTCACTTTCACACAATGGATTTTAAAATGTGTCCAAGTGCAATTACAGTCAATTACGGTCTTATTGGAGCAAGTGTTTAAATACAATCTCACTAAGCTAGTTAGTTAGTCAGTCACCTGTCAACATGTTTATAGTCTGAATAACACATCCAGTTGGTTATTTGAAGGTAACCATCACCACTTTAAGTACTGAGGTTTGATACCACCACAGCAGTGTAAGAAATTATGCATGAACTTCAGCGCTCTTGCCTATATTTTAGCTTATGCAAAGGTCTTGCTTTTATGGCCTTAGCTAAATAATCTTATTTTTTCATTATCTGTGCTGTGTTTTATATTTTTATCTGGACTTTTAACAACATGTATATATTGAAACGGTTCTGCATACAATGAAAAGCTAAAATCTGTGTTTTGTTTCATATGTCTCTTCCACTGTTCAAAACATATGCATGTATATCAGGGGTGGGCAAACTTTTCTCGAGGGCCAAATCAAGTGAGGGGCAGCATAATATGTTTGACAAATTAAGCTTTGATTTATTTATTTTTAATTGACACTCACTTACTACAGTACTGTATGTATACTTGTACACACATGGCAGTTCTATTCTTGTACCATCTCTACCCATTTTTTATGAGCAGTTTATGACAGATAAGTTGCATTGGTGTAGCCTACAAGTTGATTGATGTGTAAGACACATTTTATTATTTCATTCAGAAATAATGTAAAATAAACAAAATGTTTACAAATATTAGAAACATGTATATTCCCCACACTCCACAAAAAAATCCTTTAAATTTAGCAGTGTTCAGAATAGAAAAAAATATGAAAATATATATTATATATAGTGGCATTCAGTATTAATAAATATATAGCCTATTATAAATTCCCAGTCTAAATATTTAAAGCGAAACTGAAATTAGTGTGTGGTTCCTACAAAATGCACAATACAAACTCAAAACAAACTTGCCTTTTCTCATTCGTTATCAATCCTAATGTGCGCGCTTTGCGCTTGATCTTGATTGCTTTATATAAGTCGCCTTGGAAATCGCAGCACGTGTCAGATGAAAAACAAAAAACAAACGCTATTTATAATCTAGAAAAAAAAAACAGTACTATATCCATTTTCTTACAAAATCTTACAAAATAGAAAGCATATCTTTGCAAGATGAAACGACAAATTATTTCCATGTTTTCCACACGAAATTACAGTACCCGTGAGAAGGAGTATAACACTGGAATTTTTTCTGATACCAGAAAGTCTACAGAGCATTTTAAGCATTTTTAAAACAGTACCAATCGCCTACAAGACATTTTTTTCAAAACAAATGAACACTTTCATTTTTAAAACAAGTAACTTATTTACAATTTTGTAGGGTATATTGCCTTTTTATTTTGTATTTGCTGTACGGCTTGAATGTGGCTTGAAGCGGCATGGAGAGCCACTTTTGAAATGTGGCACAGCGTGGCTGGTGGCCACGATCAGCTCCGGTGGCCGCGTCGGAGCGGCACTACAGTTTTGATTGCATCAAATTAGCTATTTTGGACCAACTGCCCCACAGCTTGGATGAAAACTCCCATAGTTTGCCAACTGCAGATTTGTGTCATTTTTAAAAATCCCTCGCAGGCCAACACAGGAGGGATAGCGGCTTGCAGTTTAGACTAGAGGTCGACCGATATATCGGCCGGCTGATATTCGTCATTTTGTTTATATATCGGCATCGGCCGATATCCGTGTTTAGTAGCGCCGATTTAAAGTCAGGCACGTCCGCGGGCAGCCCCGTGTTATTGGTGCGGTGGAACGTGCACTGCTGCTGCATGTGAAGGACCCCAAGCCAAAACTTTTGGAAGATTCAACAAAAGTCCTGGGAGATAAAGGTTAAATTAAATTCTGTTATTTCAAAGTCTTATGGCCATATGTTTACTATATATTACTAGTAAACTATGAAGTGTTGCTTCACTCAGTGAAAGAAAAAACGAATAGTATAGAACCGTCGGGAACTGGCATAATGCTACAGCTGGTTGAAGGTCCGCTTACTTGCAGTTAACTTTAAGGACTGTAGTCGAAAACTATCTGCAGCTTGCTTGCTTGCTAACATATTAGCCCCAATGTTATAAGTTCGGTTTTATTTTTCCTGTATCTGAGCCCGAGAATTTCGCTTTGTGCGTGGGGTGGAGAAGGCGGCAGCTCTCACAAACCCTGCAGCGCTAAGGGCTACATTACTCTGCCCCGCTCACAGACAGCACCGTGCTCGGAGACAGAACTGTCCTGGAGCAGCCCAGAACGGTGCGTGACATTTGTTCAGAAGCATGGTTTGATGCAGACAACAGCCGGGTTTCCATCCAACTTATTTGCATTAATGAAAATTCAGCTCAAGAATATGCGCTTCCAATATGCGTGTTTCCATCAACTGTGTAATGCGAATTAAAATGGACATCAGCCTAATAAAGTGACGTGTTCCGACCAGTGACTATATATAGCCTATACGTTGCACAGTTATTATCCTCATTAAACCTGTCTAACGTTAACCGTCAAGCATGAAGAAGTCACTAAGGGTTTAACACTGTCCAATCTGTAAACAACAAGAACAACACATTAGTGAATGGTTTTGGTTAGGGGTGCAACGGATCGTAGAACCCAAATGTAGCTGGTTGCTAGTGTATTTGCAGCACTACTATTATTTATTTTTATTTTTTTTCAGTTTAATTGATTTGTATTTATAAAGTTGTATTTATTTTATTTAAATGTATATTTAAGTTTACATTTATGTTCCAACAAACTTGGAAAAATTCTGCTTGATAAATGCTCTAAAACTTTTATGTAAATGATTGAAAGTTTTTAGTTTTTTTATTACGGTTTTATTTATTTAATACTTGGTCAGTTTATTGATTTGTTTGGATAAATATTTAATTTGAATACTGTGCAGTGCACAAAATTAAGATTCGAGGGATGGTTGAAGTCAGTGTTCAATAAATGATGTTAAGTTTAGAAATGTTGTGCATCCACTTATTATTAGTGTGACATTTTAGCATGCAAACTAAGGGGAAAATTAAAGATATCGGCCCTAAAAATCGGCCAAACAAATTGGCAGCACATATCGGCCATCAGCTGACCCGGAAGCTCTAAACATCGGCATCGGCTATAGAAAAACCAATATCGGTCAATCTCTAGTTTAGACACCCCTGATATATATAATCTGATCATTTGTTTATTCTTTTAGCAGAAAAACAGCATTTTAATCTGAATCATAGTCATGTTTTTTGTGTTTATAATAATACCTGGCTTTGTTGCCAGTGTCCATGAGATCTGCGATATCACTGTAGTTGGTCACCGCCATTTTGGAGAGGTCTTCTACATAAGGGCCCATTATAGGGTGCTCTCTGACCCTCAAGGCCCCTCTGCTTTTTGGGTTCAACAAGTCTCGAACTCGCTCACAGTAAATCTCCATATATGAAACCTAAAAATTATATCCAGAAATTGTTTGCAGTTTAATGTGAACTCACATGCTTTATGAGGCCATGCATCAATAAAATGTCCAAAACAATTCTCACAGTTCCTTTAACACTGTATGTAAATGGACATACACAATGACTCAGACACACACAAACATACCTCTACAGAGAAGGACAGGTCAGGGTCAGTGTTATCTGCTGTCTGTTTGAATAAATCCTCACACATCTATGGGAAAAAAATAAATGATGCACAATGTGAGAGATGTGAGAGAGATCACTAAGGGAGTTCAATTCAACACAAGTACAAAATAAACCATTAATTACTTAAAATATTTACAGTACCTTTTTAGAACATCGATTAACAAACTTGTAGCTCACAACAGGTCTGTCTTTAAAAGTTGATACGTTATCATAAGGTTTATAAGATTTGTAATCAACCACTGAACTTTATATGGACCATCGTTTATAGCAACTCTGTAAATCGGACTGCTCCTATTATACCTCTCGCATCCCCAAGGACTTATGCTCTCATTAAATACAAACTTTAATTGTGCGAACTTGTGTCTCAATCAACTGAATTTTGACTCCAATCAATGTTTCATTTGCAGTTTGGAAAAATTCCGGTGTCTGAAACCTACAGTATTTTAACATAATGAATAGTATAATACGGAAAAAAATAAAGATTACTCATGCTAAGACATTTCTCAAATGCTGTTCATTCAATTATACACAAAAGTTTCAAATTAACTTGCATTTTTCTTACATTTCACTGCTGATTATATTTTGTATAATTGAGTATGTGACGAATAAAACCTTGAATCCTTGAAATTAGCAAAACAATTATCGAGTGCATCTTTAATATAGATCTGTCATTCAGCCTATATCACCCAATGTAGTAGGCACAGCAATCGACTAAAATTGGTTTTAGTTGATTGCTGTGATACAGTCTCTTGGTTTCTGTATTTTGTCATCCACAGTTAAATCGTACGTAGCTAAACATTAAACATCAAATACAGTATCTCACAGAAGTGAGTACACCCCTTATTTTGTAAATATTTTATGATATCTTTTCATGTGACAACACTGTAGCAAAGTGTCATTTCTTCAATGTATAGTAAGTAGTAAGTGTACAGCTTGTATAACAGAGAAAATTTGCTGTCCCCTCAAAATTTCTCAACACACAACCATTAATGTCTAAACCGCTGGCCACAAAAGTGAGTACAGCCCTAAGTGAAAATATCCAAATTGGGCACAAAGTGTCAATGTTTTGTGTGGCCACCATTATTTTCCAGCACTGCCTTAACCCTCTTGGGTATGGAGTTCACCAGAGTTTCAGAGGTTGCCACTGGAGTCCTCTTCAACACCTCCATGATGACATTAAGGAGCTGGTGGATGTTAGAGACCTTGCGCTCCTCCACCTTCTGTTTGAGGATGCCCTGCAGATTATCTTTACTCTCAGCTTCTTTAGCAAGGCAGTGGTTTTCTGGGAGGTGTGTTTGGGGTCATTATCATGTTGGAATATTTCCCTGCGGCCCAGTCTTCGAAGGGAGGGGATAATGTTCTGCTTCAGTATGTCACAGTACATGTTGGCATTCATGGTTCCCTCAATGAACTGTAGCTCCCCAGTGCTGGCAGCACTCATGCAGCACCAGACCATGGCACTCCCACCACCATCCTTGACTGTAGGCAAAACACACTTGTCTTTGTACTCTTCATCTGGTTGCCGCCACACGCTTGACACCATCTGAACCAAATAAGCTTATCTTGGTCTCATCAGACCACAGGACATGGTTCCAGTAATACATGTCCTTAGCAAACTATTTGCGACAAGGACACGAAAGGTTCAGTAGAATGTTTGCTTTAAACGAATGTTTGTTGTCATGGTGTAAAGATCAGAAACTGCTCTTTGTTAATAATTGGAATTTTTCTGGGAGCGTCCAAGGCTTTTCCGTGCTGATGGCCTGCACCCCAGCAGAGTCGGGGCGGAACTCCTGTCGGACAACATCTCCAGAACACTACACTCCATCTGACTAGTAAGCCAATTGTCAAATAACTGCTATGATGACTTTTGTTCTTCCCACTTAAATGATAGAAGTACTTGCAGTGTCCAATCTATACAGACTGTGTCTGTTCCCCGAATAGTGAGGTCAAACTATAAATTTAATGCAGGATCTAGAAAAAATGTATCATTAAGTCACTCACACCCAAAGTGAATGATCACAGATAATAGTTTTGATGTACTCTGTCTGAATGAAATCTGGCTTAAAACAAATCATTTTATTGGTCTAAATTAATCTACTCCACCAAGCTACTGTTATAAGCATGAGCCTCGTCAGACTGGTCGTGGCGGCGGTGTCACTACAATATATAGTGATATTCTCAATGTTACTCAGAAAACAGGATAAAGGCTTAGCTCATTCGAAATACTTCTACTTAATGTCACACTGTCAGATATGCAAAATAAATCTGTCCTATCTCTTACCAGGGTTCGTACACATTTTTACCAACAAATTTCCATGACTTTTCCATGACTTTTCCATGACTTTTGTGACAATTTCCATGACCTAATTTCACATTATTTTACAATAAGAATAAAAATCTGTTCAAATTATCATAGCATTTTAACTAAAATAAATGACTATTAATAGTATTGTTTGCTTTTTTGTTTTAATACAAGCTGAAACTACGCCAGATGAAGGTCCTTGCAATCCGAAATTTCACACGCAAAAACGCATACAAACATTTCTGACTCGGTGTGTAAGGACCTTTACTCCACACAGAGAACATATCACTATTATCATTTATTTAACTCAGTTAAACGCAGGGCCAGAATTTCTTTTTATTCTTCTAAATTTTCTTCTAAATTCATTTTTTACCGTTTCAATTTTTCTAGATTCCGTTTTTTTCCGTTTTCATTTTATAGACTCCTTTTTAATGATCAAATTAAATTGTATTTATCAAAAAGCATGTCTAATTAATTAAAATCATGAAACTTATACAATTTAATTTATTAAAAGTGTAACAAAAATGACATGTTTAGGGCCGTATGAAATGTTATATTTTTTTCTTACTTTGTTTTATTGTTGCCAAATTCTGTTTTAGCTCATCTGATTATTTGAATGCATACAATTTTTTTTTTACTCTTACAGTAGCCTTATGAATTGTTATTTTTCCTCAGAAATTATGTGTTGTGTATTTAAATTTGACTGGTTATCAGATTAAGGCATGAAACATCGATTTAATTTATATTTTAATGAATGAAAATTAAACATTTACATGTTGAAAAATAAAGGGGATTTAGCCTACTATTAAAAATAAAATATTTTGTGATTATGTCTTAATAAAATAATGTTTTATAATTTTTCAACAGTAGTAGTAGACGTGTTTTTAAAGTAGAACTAAATTCACAGTTTCATTGTTTGTAGGGACAAACAGATGCAGATAATTAAAACATGCACATTTCTTCTCTTTCTCTGTTACTCTTAAAATGGGCATATTTGAGAAACAAGTCGAGTTTAACATTTCTTTCGTAAAACAGTTGACTAAACACCTTACCTCGCTCTCTTTTATTAATCTGACGCTTCGTCGCGCGCTCAGCATCTGTGAACGCTAAACTCCGCCTACTTTGATTTGATTTGAATTAAATTACTTTGACATTGACGAGCGCTGTTTGCCCGCCGAGGCAGAGCAGACTTTTAAAGCTTTTTTTGTCATCCTAACAAGAGCGCTGCGTAATCGAGGACAGCAGATGCTCATATAGGCCTATAATTATCTTTATTGAAGTGAGTTAGGTTTAAATCGCCGTCAAGCATTAATTAACGATTTTTGTTGTTGCAATTTTACACATAATAATCCACGATGATCACAGTACACAAAACTGAAATTGCGTCAAAATAACAGTCAATATTTTTGAGACCCACCCCAAAAATAAATTAGCCTACTTTCCACAAAACACGTTTTCAGGAGCCCATGTATTATTAAGGGAGCCCTAGCTCCCCGTAATTTGCACCCTGCTCACCAGGATGGCCATTTTAACGTCATTTTGTGTGTAATTTTGCCGCTTAAACGCAACAAGCTGCACTTTTAGAGCCTCATATTTCAGCCTCGACTTTTAGTTTATGGCTTGGGACAATTTTCACATCAGACGCGGGCCGGACATCGGGCTTGTTTTAGGATTCCTCCTTATTTTGTATTTTAGAAATCCATAAATTATTATGGTGATGAAAAGGATTAGCCGTGGAAACAATACCCGACTGACAAGAGCAGCTCGACCTGTCTAATAGCACACATTTGTCTAGCTTAAACGTTTAAACTAACATTGTGATATGCTTTTTTAAGTATTTTATATAGATTTTATTTTAGTCAAGTGGTGATTTAAGAAGGCTAAATTGATCAAACATAATAGCCAAACTCACTGTCTGCAGCTGGCCGATTGCTCAAAATATACTTTAAAAACAAAAACTTGAATTTAATAAACAAATAAATTTTCCAAACATATTTCTAAATTGACTTAATAAAGAAACGAAATACGCTTTGCCATTAAAAACGAAACTGAACTATTTGAATGGCTAACAGCAGCTGTGTAATGGGGAAGAGAGAAAGAAAGACATGAGAAGGTAATTCTGATCATCTGTTGGACAAGGATTGGACTGGGGCGTATGTTTGAGGCCCGTGCAGGATTCTACTGAGCTTGTTTGGTACCAAAGTCAATTTGGTACTCGCAAGGCGGCTTTATACGGACGCCATTTGGACATGACTGAGTGCAGCAGAAACCGCCTCTGGAGCGCGCGAGTACAGAACGGCTTAAAAAGACGAACAAACAAATAATAGGCTACATTTTAGTGACAATGCAGCAATGACCCGATTAGGCAGGTGACAAGTCAACTGTACCAAAATGCCAGAGAAAGACTTGTATCGCACCGTGCAGCTCTTTAGTGCAGACGAGATGCGCTGATTACGTGTTTTCAGAGAAAGTCAAAGAGAGAAAACACAGCTGATGAATCTGTTTTCAAATGACCGATTTGATATTCTGTGTGGATCTATTTACTCATCAGCTTACAAGCTATTGAATAAATGTGTGAATATCCATCATTTTAAATTCGAAAGCTGCGGGAAAGAGTAGAAATATGCGATATAGCCCATGCGCAATCCCGTACCGAAATTCAGGACCCGAATAAACATAATTGTATTATACAGAGATTTGTAAAATAGATTTCCATGACTTTTCCAAAACTTTCTGGGTTTATTCATTTTTCCAAAACTTTTCCAGGCCTGGAAAATGCGGTTTTAAAATTCCATGACTTTTCCAGGTTTTTCATGACCGTACGAACCAGTGTATAGACCGCCAGGGCCATATAATTTGAAGATTTCCTCTCAGACCTATTGGTTAATCTGGATCCAAGATTGCGCCGAGCATGGCAGCCGTGTTGCGAGCTCCTACCAAACTGTGCAGTTTTTGTGTGTTTTACTTATTATTTAGCTGTGCTTCGTACTGGATGTCTACACTCTGATTGCCTATGACAGAAACACACTTTTAGAAATTAGCTCCTCCATCGCACATCGGAAACCGGACTTTGAGTTCCTTAATGCAGGCGCTTTGTTTACAAACACCACATCTTTTTGTTTACAAACACCACACATTTTGTGGTTACAAACACCACAAAGAGCCCTTTGTCTGGGCCGCGCGACCGAGGAAACGCCGCCGGAAAAGAGGGAAGAGAGCTGGCATCCTCGTCAGACTGAGACGCCGTGCCTTTCTTCCATTCTGCTCCTGCCTGCTTATAGGCAGAAACTGAAATGAGAAGCACCCGCCCTCAGGACAATTCAATGCTGGTCGGACCAATCGGACGCTATACTACAGGACTGTTTTGATCACGTGGACTGGGACATGTTAACAGCGATGTTCGAGCACATAATGTGTACATAATGTAGAATGTGTACATAGGGTGTATAATGTGTATTGATAACTGTAAGTATGTCTAATAGTACACTGTGTGTACTGAGTATATGTATGTTTATTTTCCACATTGTCTTCTGTATAAGTCTGTAAGTATGTACTGTCTATATGTAAATTGTTTCTGCACTGTATGGAGCACGCTCTCAAGAATTTCACTCACCAAGGCACATGTGCTGTGGTGATGTGACAATACAATTGATTTGATTTGACGTTGATAAAGCACTAATTGTAGGAGATTTTAACATTCACGTTGATAATACAAATGATGCGTTAGGACTTGCGTTTACTGACCTAATAAACTCTTTTGGAGTCAAGCAAAATGTCACCGGGCCACTCACCGTTTTAATTATACGCTAGATTTAGTTATATCGCATGGAATTGATCTTACTGATATAGATATCGTACCTCAAAGTGATGGTGTTACTGACCATTTTCTTGTATCGTGCATGCTGCATATTACTGATATTAACTATATGGCTCAGCATTATCGTCCAGGCAGAACTAGAAAGTTGCCTCAAAGATAACCAAAACAATCCAAGGTTTTTATTTAGCACAGTAGCTAGATTAACAAATAAACAGATGTCACCAGATCTAAATATTCCCTCACAGTTTAATAGTAACGGCTTTATGAATTTCTTTACTGATAAAATAGATACCATCAGAAATACAATAACAAACGTAGATTCTACAGCGTCTAGTACTTCAGCTTCATTCATCCCACCCAAAGAAATACTGCAGTGCTTTACAACTATAGGAAAAGATGAGCTAAATAAACTTATCACTGCATCTAAACCAACAACATGTTTATTAGATCCTGTACCAACTAAATTATTGAAAGAGTTGTTCCCTGTAGCAGAAGAACCGCTTCTAAATATTATAACTCATCGTTATCTTTAGAACACGTCCCAAAACCATTCAAGCTGGCGGTTATTAAGCCTCTTATTAAGAAACCAAAACTAGATCCTTGTGAACTGGCTAATTACAGACCCATTTCAAATCTTCCGTTTATGTTAACAAATTTTAGAAAAATTTGTGTCTGCTCAATTGTGCTGCTTCTTGCAAAAAAATTATACTTATGAAGAATTTCAGTCAGGTTTTAGGCCCGCCATAGCACAGAAACTGCACTTGTTAAAATTACAAATGACTTGCTTCTTGCATCAGACCAAGGCTGCATCTCATTGCTAGTTTTACTTGACCTTAGTGCTGCGTTCGACACTATAGATCATGACATACTCATAGATCGATTACAATACTATACAGGTATTCAAGGGCAGGCTTTAAGATGGTTTAGATCCTACCTATCCGATCGCTACCACTTTGTTTATTTGAACGGGGAGTCATCTCAATTATCACCAGTCAAGTATGGCGTACCACAAGGATCTGTCCTAGGTCCTCTGCTATTTTCAATATACATGTTGCCCCTTGGTAATATTATTAGAAAATACGGGATTAGTTTCCATTGTTATGCTGATGATACTCAACTATATATCTCAACAAGACCAGATGAAACTTTTAAATTATCTAAGCTAACGGAGTGTGTTAAAAATGTAATAGATTGGATGACCAATAATTTTCTCCTTTTAAATTCAGATAAGACAAGAGATATCACTTATTGGACCAATAACAGTACACAGAATCTCTTGTATCACAATTTGTAACTATACGGATGTCCTGTTCCTTACTCTACATTCAAAAATCTGGGTGTTGTATTAGACAGCAACTTATCTTTTGAAAAAAACAGCATTCTTCCATCTTAGAAACATTGCCAAGCTAAGGAACATGTTAACAGTTTCTGATGCAGAAAAGCTAGTTCATGCATTCATGACCTCTAGACTGGCCTTTTATAATACACTTCTAGGTGGTTGTCCTGTATCTTCAATAAACAAGCTTCAGATAGTACAAAATTCTGCAGATAGAGTCCTTACCTGGTCAAGAAAATATGATCATATTACTCAAATTTTACAGTCTCTGCACTGGCTACCTATTAAGTTTCGTATCAGTTACAAAATATTATTACTTGCCTATAAGGCCCTAAATGGTTTAGCTCCGGCGTACCTAACTAGTCTTCTATCATGCTACAATCCAACCCGCTCCCTAAGGTCGTAAAACTCTGGACTCTTGGTAGTACGTAGGATAGCAAAGTCCACTAAAGATGGTAGAACTTTTTCATATTTGGCTCCCAAACTCTGGAATAGCCTTCCTGATAACGTTCGGGGTTCAGACACACTCTCTCTATTTAAATCTAGATTAAAGACACTTAGAGATCTCTTTAACCAAGCATTCATATAATGCATCTCATAATCTTGTACTGAAGTTATATCTGATCAAACGCACATTATTATGCTTTAGCTTGAACAAATAATTTTTGCTTGGATGGAACAACAGTTACGTTAATTATGTCTCTATTTGATTCTCTGTTTCTGCCATGGGATTAACAAGTTTCAGTCTGGATCCAACCCTTAAATGATCTGAGATGACCAAACACCAGAGAAGAGGAATCCCTCAGAGGAAGCCAACCCTCAGACAGTATACAGAATTAACCAAATTTTGCCATAAGTTAAATATATATTATATTATATATTAAGTTTCTGCAATACATAAATCTATTGTAGAAGCTTAATTTCCTGTAAAGCTGCTTTGCAACAATTGTATCGTAAAAAGCGCTTTACAAATAATCTTGAATTGAATTAGTGGGCTTTCTTGTGCATCATCTTTAGAAGAGGCTTCCTTCTGGGATGACAGCCATGCAGACCAATTTAATGCAGTGTGCAGAGTATGGTCTGATCACTGACAGGCTGACCCCCCCCCTTCAACCACTGGATATGACGCTGAGCATGTGCACTTCTTTGGTAGACAATGGCGAGGCCTGTTCTGAGTGGAACCTGTCCTGTTAAACCGCTGTTTGGTCTTGGCCACCGTGCTGCAGCTCCATTTCAGGGTCTTGGCAATCTTCCTATTGCCTACGCCATCTTTACGTAGAGCAAAAATTCTTTTTTCAGATCCTCAGAGAGTTCTTTGCCATGAGGTGCCATGTTGAAATTCCAGGGACCAGTATGAGAGAGTGAGAGCGATAAAACCAAATTTAACACACCTGCTCCCTATTCACATCTGATACCTTGTAACATTAACGAGTCACATGACACCGGGGAGAGAAAATGGCTAATTGGGCCCAATTTGGACATTTTCACTTAGGGGAGTACTCACTTTTGTGGCCATAATTTAGTTAACACATGAATGGCTGTGTGTTGAGTTATTTTGAGGGGACAGCACATTTACACTGTTATACAAGCTGTACACTCACTACTTTACATTGTAGCAAAGTGTAATTTTTTCAGTGTTGTCACATGAAAAGATATAATAAAACATTTACAAAAATGTGAGGGGTGTACTCACTTCTGTGATATACTGTATATACTGACTCCATTGCCTTGTTCATTTTACTTGTGGACAGAAAAAATATTTGCATACCTGTGGTATTATGCCTTGCTGCCCAGGATCCTGTTTTCCCATCATTGTGTATGACTTCCCTGCTCCAGTCTGCCCATAAGCAAAAATACACACATTATATCCCTCAAAAGCATGAAGCAGCATCTCCTCGCCAATGTCCTGATACACCTTCCTCTGAGATGCAAAGGATGGGTCTTCTTCCTGCAAATACACAGTGAAAAAAGTCTGAGGGAGATTTCTGTGTTCAGATGAATGTCTGAAGATGATGAGTGTTATTATTGGTAAATGCAAACACGTTTACATCTTGATTATATTGTGTTGCATACGGTTTGCATTTCTATGCAAGAATAAACATCTAAAGTTATTGTTTATTTTCTTTTTTTAATTTTTTTTGTTCCTTGCCAGAGTCGCCTTTGTCATACTGACTGGCAGCACAAGACAGATGCATTGTGGCATTACTTTCAATCAAGTTTTTGATGAAATAAGAACTTTATAGACCTTATGTTGCATGAATTTATGTTACAGTATACCTTTCTGTAAAGCCGATTTAAAAGTGGTACACAAATATTCATTATGATTGACAGGTTCATTAAATTGAAAATGATGCAGCAGCTTCATCCTCTCACACTCTCTACCCACCTATTTATATTGGAAATATACTTTTTTTTTTAATGATGTGAAGTATTCAGTGACAGAAACTTACTGAGCTGTGTGACCAGTATGAATAGTCAAAAGTAAAGTTCTTGGGTGCTTCCTTGGGTTGTTTGGGATTAATAATACCTGTAAAACATAGAAAAAAATTCAGCACACTAATTTCACACACAGTACTGGTAACAGTTATTTAATTAAACTATGTTTATGTAAAAACAAGTAAATAGATTAAATATATGTCTTATAATAACATAATCATTTTAATGATAAAATTAGGGAAACAAAAATATACAATACTAAAATATACTTCACTCTATTAAATATTATATAAATGTAAAATAAATAAGAGACAAATGAGTGCATGAAACAGGACAGCAGTACAGTTCCTGCAACCCCAATAGCCGTGACTACGGTATATTCACAATAAATCACAATAGCATAATAGACATAACAGTATAACTTCCAATAAAGTTGCTTTGAAACAATCTGAATTGTGAAAAGCGCCAAACAAAATAAATGTACAGGCTGTGTATAGCATCCATACATTCAAAAGAAATGTGCATCTAATTATACAGGTCTTCCTGAACTAGTTGACTAGTCAACTAATGGATCAACCCCACAGACAGTCCATTTATATAAAAAAATGTGCACATTCTTCTAACTATGCATGCTGCACAAGGATGCAGGTGTCTCATATAGCAATTTAGCATGTCTGGAATGCTGCACTGACCAATCAGCATTCAAGACCAGAAATACTTGTATTATATTTACATTTACTAATAAGCAGTCCTTGCTTCATAAAAGTAAACTAGTGTAGGACAAGTGAATGAAAATTTCAATGAGCAATGGAAACTGTTCTTAGGACATAGTATCTCCCAAGTAATGTCAACACAGTACTGTCAAGCCATCATAATGAACTTGGAAATGTCCCAGCTCGGCAAATACTGCAGGGCCACAGCACTTCCCCTCCATTCACATTTCTTTCAATAGCTTTAGAATGACCTTTGTCACGATATCCCTACCAAACCCTGGCCACAAAATTCAGTGATGTTCTTCCTCAGTATTTTTGTCTTGTTTTCAAGTGCAAATATATAAAGAATCTTAATTCATGATACATTTATTGAGAAGCAAAGTAACTTTAGACAAGAACTCTTGTTTTGTAAGAAATTGATCAAAATGAATTGAGCATTTGAATATGACTTAAAAACAAATATCAGACTTGGGTTGGTAGATGTCTACAAAATTGGCATTGGATGATGTCTACAGTGAAACATCGCGATGAACGATGACATCGGGGGAGGGGGTGTCCCTGAAGCGTGAATTCGTATTCAGAAAGGCATGGAAAACTAATAATGATTGCCTGTTACATTACAGTGCATAAAATTACACTTACCACATACACAGAGTAAGGATAGATGACTGAGGACAATGGCGTATGATTTGCAGATCCTGACCACAACAAACAATCTTGTCAAATGTGTGGTAAGTAGGCCTACTGCCGCTCCATAGTATATAAATAGTGGATGTGCCATAGTGCTGGGCAGTATGACCAAAAATGTATTTTTGGTCATCACGGTATTTTTCAAAATTATACCGGTTTCACGGTATATGACGGTATTTTCTTTGTATGACCGGGTGTTAACCACATTTTCTACTGACAGAAAGAAAAAACTTCAGTAGATTGACTTACAATGCTATATTTTAGTGTCATGATGAGCGAATATTGTAGAACAATTCCACACTAAATAGTGACTAAACACGACACATTAATACATGTTAACCAGGTGTCACTCTCATTTACAATCGCGACATTGTCTGATAAAAGCAGTCGTTGGCCTAATGGATAGAGCGTTGGACTTGAAACCTGAGGTAACCCAAGGTTGTGGGTTCGAATCCCGGCTCCGACAGGAAGTCCACGACTGCTCCCTGGGCGCTGCACAGTCGGCTGCCCACTGCTCCAAGTGTGTACAGAGAACACATTTCACTCCTCATTATACTCTGTATAATTGTGTATGTGACAAATAAAGCTCATCCGAGCTTAATTTGTTGTAAATCAACATGCATCTAACGTCACACTAAAGAGCGGCTATGGGGTGGTTTTGGCAGTGCACTCAAACAAAAATTACAAAAGGCATATTATTCACAGACAATCTATGCTTATATTTATTACTCCAAACTGTCCGTTAGTAACAGGTGCTTGGAAACACTGTTTTGTACTCCTTTACTGACAGTTCTGCTGCAGTATGGCCAGCTGAATGCACTGCTTCTTCTCTGCCGCTCAGCTCATTGCACAGAACAGACACAGAGTGAGGCAACACTGTGCCGGGTGAGTCAGACCTTGCGCTAAGCACTGGCGACATCTTCTAACTGAACCATAAGTTTTATCCAAAAAAGTTGCTAGGTTTGTCAGTTTGTATATTCTATGGAAAAAAAGCCACTAATAGGGTCTGAAAGTTGTTAAATATAGTGCTAAAGTCGCGCTTGTGTGTGAGAGAGCGGGAGCTGATGGCAGCGGGCGGTGGATATTTGGTGCGGACGATGTGGATATTGTGGATGACTTCTCTCTCATCACATTCTACTAGTGCTACAGCTTCAGTTTCAGAACTTTCATGCTTAGTAACACATACAGCTGTATCCTCGCCACAGTGCAATAGTGAAAAGAGACGCCTTTCAAACAGTGTCACGTTTCGAACGTTATTTAAATTACACCGGTATTGCGGTATTTAAAAAATCTATATCATAGGAAAAATAAACACCGGTATTCGGTATGAACCGGTATACCGCCAAGCTCTAATGTGCGATCGCGAATCTTGAAAGTGAAAGGGAAACTAAATGGCGATCGTGCATTCAAAAGCAGTTTCAATGATAGGCATAATAGTGGCTCCCTGATGCCTGTAATTTATAGGCCTATACAGCAATTATCCAATAATATAACTGTGAGAGAAAGTTTTGAAATATTTATTTTCTCCCATCTCGTATTTAGTCCCTTTAGAGCACATGTGTCAAACTCAAGGCCCGCGGGCCTATTCCGGCCCGCCACATCATTTTATGTGGCCCACGAGAGCATATAATGCATATATATATATATATATGTTCCTGTGGCTCAGTGGTTAGAGCATTGCATTAGCAGCGCAAAGGTTGTGGGTTCGATTCCCAGGGAACACACATACTGACAAAACAAATGTATAGCCTGAATGCACTGTAAATCGCTTTGGATAAAAGCGTCTGCTAAATGCATAAAAGTAAATATAATGGTATTAAAATAAAAAACTATGCTGCTTTAAATCGTAAATTATGAACGTGCGTATCAATACCACAAGTTACTGTTTCTATTAGGCATTTTATTTATATGCAGAAATTGACTTTGGTGTGCATACGATACGCAACGGTTAGGATTAGGGGTGTGGGGGCAGTTGAGGCAGTTTCTATGGAGTTATTTTAATGACAAATGCCCAGAGCGTATTATAGCCTATGCAAGAGCGCATTAAATACGCGAACGCAAATCTCTCTGCTCGCAGGTGGATTCGTTCATTCACAGAAAACAGACGCGCTGTCTATCAGTCAGACATTAGCCTATATGTCTGCACTTTAAAATTATCTCCTCTCCTGAGTTTAATGAACGCAACCTGGAGTGTGGGCATCCACCGGCAGAAACATAAATTGGTGCATATGCCAACGAATGTAAATCTGTATTTACATAGCATAACAGTAGTAAAAGTATCTGTTGTTTCGCACGTGTCCCGCATTGTATCGTAAAATCATGGTCGATGTCATCAGAGATGGCGGAGATAACAGTAGGCTACACACGTACAGATGTCAGAAAAAAAAAGACAAAATTCTGCAAGCTATTTGGCTTAAAAGTGCGAGTTTTTTATACTGGATGCTGGTTGAAGATGTTTTAGATTACACAGTAGTCAGTGGTTTAGTAAATCTGGATCAGTCAGGTCAAGGTAGCTCGTTTAGTGGTCTTTTGGCATCCCCCTGTATGGTATCGCAAATTGACTTGTCTGGCGGAGTGGGGTTGAGTACCACCACGTCTTTTTTCGACTACAAGCATTGATTGCATATCATTTGCACACCAAACACGTGCATATCATATGCACGCCAAAGTCAATTTAAGCGTATAAATCGCATGCCAAATAGAAACAGAAAATCATGCTATTGATACGCATTTTCATGGGACCGGGCTCATTTGCTTTTTTTTTTAAATGCCATATCTGTCACACATTCTTTTCAGCTCACAATTATTTGTTGTACCATAAATGTAACAAAAAAGTTTTTGAACAAAGTTAATGTAATGACTTGTTTGATGATACTTGTCTTTATGGAGTAATTTGGATTTCTTAACCTGTAAAATAGTCCATGTGACATCCGTAATTGAATAAAATACGAGAGTACCTTATATAGATATAGTTTGCAAAATTGAGTGAAAACAGATAATACTGATATTGTTTCTACAATGTAACCAAATATTAACTTCTTGTTTATTGACCTGTTGTATAAAATCATTAGCACATTTGCACAAAACCAGCAGTCTTGCTCGTGCGATATACTAAACCAGGTGTTCCCAAACACGTTCCTGGAGCCTCTTCAACACTGCACGTCTCCTTTGTCTGACACACCATTTCAGATCTTGGAGTTGCTACTAATGAGATGAGTTGAATCAGGTGTGATTGATAAAGGAGACATACAAAATGTGCAGTGTTGGGGAGACTCCAGGAACGTGTTTGGGAACCCCTGTACTAAAGTATAAGATATAAATATAAGTATAAGACAAAACTGCATACAGGAGCACTATATTTTGAATTTCGTGAGCATAAAACCACAAATGAAAAGGCTCAGGCTGCATCATGCAGGCCGACAGTTGTTCCGCATCATGTTCATCAGCAACTGCATGCAATACACTGTAAGATGAAGTACAGGTTTGGACATTGGTAATTATTTGCACCAAATGAACATGCTAAATCACAGCCCTAATATATACAAACATACTTGTTTTACAATAACAATTGTGAAAATGATTCACAGGCTGGAAAAAGGGTCAACCGCAAAAGTAATTTGCTTCAACCTTTCCTTTCCAACCTGTTTCTATCACACATATATATGCCATAGCGACACACAGATGTGGTTAAAAACACCATTGCAATTCTTGAGAATCAAAATCATGATGCACTGATGAATAATAATTTCCTCACACCACTATTTTGAAAGCACCACATGTACTGATTAGCTGTGATTTTGCTTTTTGTAAGAATAGGTATATAACCATGTTAAAAAATGTAACCGTTTTTAAACAGTTTTGCTTTCTTTAAAATTCAGTTTGGTGTAATTCATTTTAGATGGGTATAAAAGTGAATAGTGAAGTGGGTCATTAAAAAGGAAACCAAAGAGTGGAGAAGGCTTCAGAAGAATAAAGCACTGCTGGGTAACAATGAGCACTGCTACCTTGAACTCAAACAGTTCCATGTTTATGTTGGAGGGTGGGGTGTCTAAGTAAACAGACTGCCAGATTCTTTAGATATAGAGTGTGAGAAAGAGAGAGCGAGAGAGTGAGAGAGTGAGAGAGAGAGAGAGAGAGAGAGAGAGGAAAGGGAAAGGGAAAGAGAGAGGCAAACTGTGGCGGCGCTGCAGTTTGCAGTGGAAGAGAGAGTGGGGTGGAATCGCTTCGTAGAGGAAGACGGGAATGTGAGGTCTGGCAGCCAGTACTGCAAACAACAGGATTTTACAGTGGTTTAGGACTGTGGTTCCAAACTCGCAGAAATTCCCCCTCTTTCAACGTGTGGGTGGAGACAAGTATTTTTGGATACTACTGTGGAAAACTTCATGAGGAGTAACTACTAAAAGTGTGGAATGAATTTTAACAGGGTCATATCACGAGCACTCGATTTCACCAGGATCTTTAGATATTTAGAGTTGATTGTACAAATTAAATCACACTCAAATGGCATGCAATAGACAGTGGAATAGATTTCAATATTGTAAAAGGTGTTAAAAAGTTGGGCTGCACAATTAATCGAACGATATTAATCGCGATTGTCATGCACATTTTGTCAGTAAAGCCGGTTATGTGATTAGTACCAAATCTCCATCATCTTCTTTCAGGTGGAGCAGCATTTACTACACAGAGCCGTAGTCCTCTGACAAGCTACGCAAAATTGCATTCATAATCACAGACGATATAGTTGTAGGGTTATGAAATCGATTAAATTGTTTGCGATAATGACGGCTGTTTGCGTAGTGAACTACGGCTCTGTGAAGTAAATGCTACTCCATGTGAGAGCATGTGAAAATACCACATTTAATAATGTTTTTACTTAAAACTCACTTCAACATCAGTCGAGTGTTTGAAATAAATCCTTCTGTGAGATGATGTGGCTTCTTACACAGAATAATTAAGGCACACAATATTTCACTGTATTCTAAGCAGTGATATCGTCCATGTCGATTAGCATTTCATAATAAATATATTTTATTATGAAGAAAATTATAATAAGAACTATAAGATAAAGCAGTTAAATCTCCTGTTTATTCAGCTGCAGTGGGACTTCTTCTGCAGGGCGCATTTGGAGTTTCCGTGCGAGAGCGCCCTCTGGCCTCCGGATGTAGGTTTACTGCTGATGACAGAACTGGGCTTCAGTGAAAGATACACATGAAAATCGCAGCTTCTGCCTAATCGCGATTTATCACCTTTGCAATTTAATTACTATATATATATTTTTTTTTTTTAACAGATTAAAAAATTATAAAATGTATATTTCAGCATTTAATAAAATATTAGGCTGCAAAATCATTTATAAAATACTTAGTTGTCAAAAAGTATTGGTTTAGTACAGGGTTTGAGCTTATCAGCTTTTCACTTGCATTTGCAATTTAATTTTGTCATAAGTTAATTATATTGAGTTTCTAAAGTATAAATCTAGTTTAGAAACGTAATTTCCTGTGAAGCTGCTTCGCAACGATTGTATCATAAAAAGCGATATACAAATCTTGAATTTAATTGAATTAGAATTTGTATTTAATATATGAAGAGCTCTTTTCCAAAACGCGATAAACGCCAAATGTAAAAAAAATGAGTTTGTCATGCCATTTTGCTGTGTACTGAACCTATTCACTGCTCCATCAATGTTTCATGCCAAATCGCTATATTTCCTTGTTTAAAATGTACCTCACTCTCCTGACCTCACAAAGAGGCTCTAGCGACTGATGCTAAAAGCTGTAGCCTTTGGACGTTCCTTGTTAGAGCCCTCCCGATGTCGGAAACCCGGGTTCGAGACCCGCCGTGTGTGATGGTGCGGACCGGGGTTTAACAATCATTGTTTAACATGTTCAGACTGAGCCAACAGACCATTTTAACATGATAAATTGAATATTAACAAAATTTATGGGTCTAGGTAAAAAATGTCATTTTCATGAAAACTATTAAAATGGATTTATAGCGCTTTGGAAAAGAGCTCTTCATATGTAGAATTATTGTTGTTATTGTACTTAGAAGTACAAATGCGAAATTCAAGGTAATTCAAATATTTAATATCTTAAATGGTATACGAAGCATTTTAATTATCATTTTAAGAGGTCTTAAATTTTAGGGTGGAAATACAGAAACCACGATATGGCCTGATGTGATTATTAAACTTCAAAAGACCACGATTTCATTGCATACATAAGAGTACTGCACATTTCAAAATTAGAAACGCATCACTGTTTTATGTTCTATAGGCCTGTGCTTTCAGAGCAGGCTGCAATCAATAAGTAACATGCATTTATGCTAATATACTGCTTTTAATTTACTTATGACAATGTTTACTTTATGATGTTTGCATTGTAATGTTGTAAATAGTTGATAGAGTCCATAACTTATCTCCCTCATCATTTTGAATGAGTAGCCTGCAATAGTAAAGCATGGGTATTTCAAAATTAGAATCCCAGTGTACTTCAGGTTTGTTTATAATGAAATTCATCACTCTGCATAAAGCATTTTTGTTATTATTGATATGTTGGTTACAAAATTAACTGTATCTGCATCTGGCATTTTAATTTACCATAAACCTTGGTAGCATTTGTCTGGGCTGTCCCGTCACAGGAAGAAAAGACTAGGAAATCATTATTGAATGTGTATTATTTGGCCTAGAGATGTTACTATATTTATACTACACTGCGTTCCAAATTATTATGCAAATTGGATTTAAGTGTCATTAACATTAATTGTTTTATTTTTCAATTAAACTCATGGATGGTATTGTGTCTCAGTGCTCTTTAGATCACTGAAATCAATCTCAGATGCCTGTGATAATTAGTTTGCCAGGTGAGCCCAATTAAAGGAAAACTACTAAAGGATGTTCCACATTATTAAGCAGGCCACAGGTTTCAAGCAATATGGGAAAGAAAAAGGATCTCTCTGCTGCCCAAAAAAAGGCAGCAGAGAGTCAAATAGTGCAATGCCTTGGACAAGGTATGAAAACATTAGATATTTCACGAAAACTTAAGCGTGATCATCGTACTGTGAAGAGATTTGTGGCTGATTCAGAGCACAGACGGGTTTGTGCAGATAATGATAGAATGAGGAAGGTTTCTGCCAGACAAATTCATCTGATTAAAAGAGCAGCTGCTAAAATGCCATTACAAAGCAGCAAACAGGTATTTGAAGCTGCTGGTGCCTCTGGCGTCCCACAAACATCAAGATGTAGGATCCTCCAGAGGCTTGCATAAACCTACTATTCGGCCACCCCTAACCAATGCTCACAAGCAGAAACGGTTGCAGTGGGCCCACACATACATGAATACTAATGTGCTGCCCTTAGAAATTGAAGTGGTATTTTTGTGTATTATTTTACTATTTTATTTGTATATCTTGTGAATTATTTCCTCCGGGACTTTTATTTTGAAATCTCGATCTCACTGTGCGGTATCGCGGATGTTCGGGTATGTTCAGAAACGAAAGAGGATAGGAATGATGACGCAGCACAGCTCAGAAATGCGATCTTTTCACAGTTTAGCTCTGGAAAACATTTGACTAAGTAATTTACGATGTTAATCAGGGCCCGTATTCATAAAGATTCTAAGAATCCTCTCAGAGAGCTCCTAATTTAGCTTAAAAATGTCTAGCTAGGAGTCTTAGCTTAAAAGTGATTCAGGACCAATCTGAGAGCAAATCTGAGTGAGGAAAAGACAAAACTTTTATCTTAGTGAGGAGGCGGGCTGACCCGTTGTTAGCTATGACACAGTCTTTTGAAGACTGTGATTGGTTGGTTGTCCAAGAAGGAAGTAAGAGCGCTTTTAAGAGTAGTTTATTATAAGTCTTCACTTTGAAATTACAAGTAATTTTCCTGTTTTACCTCTCTCTCTCTCTCCACACACACACACACACATTATATTCTTTATTTTTATTTACCATGCTGTCATACTTAACGCATTTTATAGGAAATGAACAGCGACACAAGAAGGTTCTGAAAGTGCTGTAACAGACCCAAATCATCGCTGCTGCATAGTTGCATTTTTCCAGTTGCCAAATATGTTAATGTAGTTAATGTAGTGATTACGTCCATTTCTGGTGCTATGGCATTTCTACAGTGTCAGGGATGTTAACATGTCTTTAATAAGATCTGTCACAAACATGATCCCTGCACGATCTAATGTGCAGCGCCTTATTAACTCACTGTCATGCATTGTGTGCAACACATTTCTTCTCCTCTTCATGTTTCTCTCCATTTTCTCCAATGCTAAAGAAACTCTTAAGCCTCTTAAAAGTCCTCGTCCGTACTCCTAACAATTTCGGACCTCAAGACCTCTTTTAAGGGTTAAGATGCTTTCTGAATTACTTTTTTCTTTACTAGGATCTTTTCTTTAAATTTAAGAGGAAACACCCACATTTCTAAGAATTTTCTTAGAATTTTGTTTCTAGGAGCAACTCTTAGCACTAAGATTTTTCATGAATACGGGCCCAGGTTGTTATGGAGGTTTGAATGTAACAAATGATTTGACTGTCTTTGATGTTAAAACTAACACGGTTTTTGAAGAGAACGGTTATTGTGAATTAGAGCAGGATAATTGCAATTATGTTTTCTTGTAATGTGTATTTACATATTGTATTTTCTATATTTTCAGTTTTATAGTAAAGGATAATAACCAAGAAAAGTACACCTTGGGACTTTATTCTAAATGTTTGCTATCGGTCTAATGGAGTACAGTCACGTTCTATGAGGGCAGAATAACTAATTTTCAAACAGTCTTGTTTACTGATGAGTGCCGTGCAACCCTGGATCGTCCAGATGGATGGTTGGTGGATGGCCACCATGTCCTAACAAGGCTGTGACGTCAGCAAGGAGGTGGCGGAGTCATGTTTTGAGCCGGAATCATTGGGAGAGAGCTGGTAGGCTCCTTTAGGGTCCCTGAAGGTGTGAAAATGACCTCGGCAAAGTATATAGAGTTTCTGACTGACCACTTTCTTCCATGGTACAAAAAAAAGAACCGTGCCTTCCATAGCAAAATCATCTTCATGCATGACAATGCACCATCTCATGCTGCAAAGAATACCTCTGTGTCATTGGCTGCTATGGGCATAAAATGAGAGAAACTCATGGTGTGGCCACCATCCTCCCCTGACCTCAACCCTATTGAGAACCTTTGAAGCATCCTCAAGTGAAAGATCTATGAGGGTGGGAGGCAGTTAGCATCAAATCAGCAGCTCTGGGAGGCTATTCTGACATCCTGCAAATAAATTCAAGCAGAAACTCTCCAAAAACTCACAAGTTCAATGGATGCAAGAATTGTGAAGGTGATATCAAAGAAGGGGTCCTATGTTAACATGTAGCTTGCCCTGTTAGGATTTTTTATTAAAAATCGCTTTTGATTTCAGTAAATATGACCTCCTAATGCTGCAATTTCAACAAATGACCATTTTCAGTTCTTTAAACCTATAAAACTCTGTTGTGCATAATAATTTGGAACAGTGCATTTTTGAAATAAATACTGTTATCATTGGGAGGTTTGTTCAATAAAATTTGAATTATAACCTAACGGTTGATGACTTGAAAATTATACGGACTGTATAGAAAGATATAATTTGCATAATAATTTGGAACGCAGTGTACGGTTGGGCCGATAGACGATGCCATCACGAGACATCATGATGTTGAGTCAGCATCGTGACCACCACCCCTCCCTCTGATTTTTTATCCTAAATTTGTTTTTATTTTCTTGCAATTATATCATTGGGTAATTATACTGTTTATAAATTGCAGGCATCAGGGAACCGCTACTAATGTGCAGGGCACTGAAACCACTTTTGAATGCGCGTTCTCATTTTACTTTCACTTTTGAGATTAGCGATCACACAGACTCTATACTACGGAGCAGCGGTACCATATATTTTACAAGATTAGGTGTTGGTCAGTGGTGCTCTGTATCTGAAACAAAATCCATGTTGCTTGAAGTCCAGTGTGAAGTTTCCACAGTCAGTGATGATTTGGGCTGCCATGTCATCTGCTGATGTTGGTCCACTGTGTTTTCTGAAGTCCACAGTCAAGGCAGCCATGTACCAAAGATAATCTATGGGGTATTGCCAAAAGGAAGATGAGAGACACCAGACTAGTGCTGTTCAATTAATCGAAATTCAGTTTCGATTTCGATTTCAGCCTCCAACGATTATGAAAATACAGTAAATCGACATAAAATTATTATTGCGTCCCATTCCGCCCCCCTTTCCAGCGGTGCTATTTTGTTCCTCCATAAAAGCCCAGTTTCATGTGCAAATCAGTAAAATCATGTCACAAGAGTTTAGTAAAAGGGGACGTGCTTGATTCAAGTTGATTAGATTTATTAATGTTTTAAAAGCATTACAGAGAACTTGCGCTTCCACGGGAAGATTACTGTGTATGCGCTCAGAGACAGAACACAACACGGACATGTAAAGTCATCTTTTAGCATCTAAACTGGTCAAATACACGCAAAAGTGTGTTTCAATGCGACACTTGGTGATTATTCATGTAAACCTTTATCGTTTATGTAATAAATGAACGTAAAGAGTCGAGGATGAAAATACTTGTTTAACAGTAAATTGGATCCGTGCGGCTCTTAACGTGACAGCGCGCTGTATTCCTGCTGCCGACTGTGTGCTTATTATTAATCAAACAACAAAAGACAAAGACAAAATCACTTTCTGCTCTCGACTGAAGGACATTCGTAGCTTCAATAAGAAACAAAGGAAGTTTAATTCTTGTGAAGACTATGCCGTTTTATTTTACATTAGGTTATTCAATTTCTCTAGTAGGCTGTTAACTGAATAGCTACTTTAGACTTGCATTAAAAAAAACTTAAAGCACAGTTTGTTTCATTTTTGTATCTTTTTTATTCGATTGTATTCTTTGCTTTTTTATAACTGGCAGCTTAATTATTTTCAATAATTTTTAGGACCTTTGTTGTTGCTGTTGTTTTAACTAATATTAGTTACTCTGATATGCTGTGGTGTTGAGAATTGTGACATTTTGGTCTCTAAAATATAGATGTCATAGCAACATTATTTTCAGAAAATATATATTTTATTTATACATCACTATCTTTAAATAAATCTTTCATATAAAGTTTTGCTCATATGGTCCACTAATAATCATTTTAAATAACCGTGATTACAATATTGACCAAAATAATCGTGATTATGATTTTTGTCAGAATTGAGCAGCCCTACACCAGACCCAACAATGCAGATGACCTGAAGGCCGCTATCAAAGCAACCTGGGCTTCCATTAGACCTGAGCAGTGCCACAGGCTGATTGCCTCCATGCCACGCCGCATTGATGCAGTAATTCATGCAAAAGGAGGCCCAACCAAATATTGAGTGCATAGAAATGAACTATTCAGAAGCCTGACATTTCTGGTTGAAATATCCTTTTTTTATTGATCTTATGTAATATTCTAATTTTCTGAGACACAAAATGTTGATGATTATGGCTTACAGATGACGAAAACCCAAAATTCAAAGAAATAAAGGTTTGAAATATTTCACTTATATATAAACAATAACAATTATATACATGTGTATATATATATATACACATGTATATATATATATATATATATATATAATATATATATATATATATATATATATATATATATATGGGTTTCACTTTCTGAAATGAGTGACAAAAATATTGACCTTTTCATGATATTCAATTTTTTTTTAGATGTACATGTATGTGCGGATCCTGTTTGTAGACTTCAGCTATCACTATCACTATCATCCCGGACACTAGGGCTGCGCAATATGACGATATATATCGGATGGACGAAATAAAAAGTCTATCATTTCATATATGGAGCTCGTTCCAAAACGAGGGACTACATCTGTAGCATGGTCACGCATTTTTAAGCACTGCAGTTTTAAAACAACCGATTTTAAGCCATTGAAACTCAAACAACAGAGCTATATGCGTACGCCATCTCTTTTTGTGTTAGAGGAGCGCGCTTTTTCTTTTTTTGCCGACTTTGAACAATTAAATAAACACACTTATATGCGTCAGAATCCCCGTCTTTGCAAGTATCCTCAACCACAGCGATTTATGTCTTAAGAAAGAGTAAACGTCAGAAAGAGAAAACGCATATGTAACAGTAACTTAGCTATATTGGATCCGGACTTCGGTCTTAAAGGGGAAGCTGTCCAATATTTGGTCTGTCTGCCATTCATGTTAATCATAGCACACTTCTAGAAAATCTCTCACTGCTCTTGACTAAATCACTTTTGTAATTTTAATGAATAAAAATAACAATAATAATGATATATTTATAATATGTATAGAATCTATACATAATACACATGTTAATTATATCTATCATATATATATATATATATATATATATATATATATATATATATATATATATATATACACACAATTAACACAATGAAGACTAATTCATTTACACAACTTATGTAGCGTTTCTTATTTATTGTAGTTTTTTTTCCTATTGCTTGCAATTAGTTTCTTATCCTTATTTCATCACTGACTGTTTATTTATCTTCAGTGAGGTTGAGTTATTTTTTCTCTCTCTCTTTAGGCTTGTATTAGTTTGATATTGACATTGGTGACAAGGATTATGAAAATTATATGGTATCAAAAAAATTTATAGAATAAAAACCTTTTTAAAAGAAAAATATCCCTGTTTCACTCAATAGATTTAATATCATTCTGCTCAGTTACCACTCATGCTCACCGGAAAAGCTGAGTCCGCACAAATAACGCGCCGACAAGAAATGTCTATGTAAAGTTAGTATACTTGTTCCTGTTTGCAGTAGGGCTGCTGTGCTGTGACATGCTGTGGTACAGCTGTAAAATCTCCTTCACTGATCTGCTCCCCGCTATGCTCTGCTCACATTCGCTGATAATACAGCTTTGCCAGGGTTTTTATATTTTTATACATGTTCACTTAATGTTTCCTTACACCGTATCATCATTTCTATTAATTTTCTCACCGATTTACGTGATCTGATGAGCATTAACTCATAGTGCGCGATCATATTTATGTATGAATGGATGACAGAGATGCGCGTTTTCCTTTAGCACACACACACACACTGAAGCGCGCGTGACGTCTCAATGAGGACATAAACACACAAACAACATCTCCAGAACTGCTCTGAGTCACTTCATGAGCGCTTCACCGTTGCATTTGAGTAAAACTATCCTCATATCATATACACACACAAATGTAAAGGTATTCACGGCAACTCGTCAAAATAAAAGTCTGTTTTTTGAAGACAGTGCAGCAGAAATACTTGTTCAGCAGAATGTACATACTACTACAATTATGAAAACTAATTTTTTTTAAGGAATGATCACAGAACATTTCTAACATGTTTTAATTTTAATAGTAAATTCCCTTTGTTTGCCAAAAAAAGTGTAATGGTCAATAATCTAAAGATAAATTAAATTAATAAATGTTTAATTTAAGCAATTTTATGTATCACTTTACTTCTTATTACTTGACTTAGATTTTATGAGATGAAGGGGAAAATAAAGAAAGAAAATCGGCCATATCGGCCAAATAGTAACATATCGGCCAAATAATTCACATCATATATCGGCCACTGGCTGCCCAGATTTCTAAATATCGGTATCGGCCAGAGAAAAACCCATATCGGTCGACCTCTAGACATGATGTTTCCCCGAATAACAATATCAGCACGATTGCAATGTGACACTGATTTTAAACAAAAGTATTTAAATAAACAAGATTTTAAAATTAAGTGACTTAGATTTTACAGGGTGCAAACTCCTCAGGGGTGAAAGAGGTGACAAACTAAACTACCCCCACCCCCAAAAAGTGAGTGGTAAAGTTTGGCTACCTAAACTAGTTAAACGCCAACGTAGGTAAAGGTAAGTTAATTCACAGCACATTTCACACACAATAGCAAGTCAAACTGCTTTATACGGAGAAAATGTTACACACTGCATACTAGGGTTGCACGATATACCGGTACTAAGATAGTATCGCGATACTAAAGCTTAAAAATACCCGCGGTGCCATTGCATTTTTTAAACGGTAGTATCGTTCATACCGTAAAACCGTAATATATGTTGTATGCACGGCTGGCACACTATTTAAAATGCTGGCATGCATGTTCAAATGAACAGAAACATTGTTTGCCAAATGCCTTTTTGCTGTGCTCTGTGTAGTATGGTGTGTGTATACGCTTTATATCGTAATGTCTGAACGATCTGCCGCTGCTAGGATTTGCGGCTGCTCTCTCTCTCTCTCTCTCTCTCTCTCTCTCTCTCCGTACCGTATGCGGATGCGCGCTTAACTCGCTCGTCTCTCTTCCGGGTCCTGAACTCCCGCATTAACACTATCGTGGCCGGAGCAAAACAAATAACAGCAATTTCCCATTGATTATCAAGTCTGTGCGCTACAATATGGTGTTTCCTTTTGTGTTCGAATCTGAATCCGAATCGTTGGCTTGGGTGAATCACTGATTCACTAAACCATTCATAAAAACAGTCATTTGATTCGCTCCGGCAGTATTCAGCCGTTTTGAAAGCATCGTTTGAATGACTCAGTGATTCAATAACGAACTGCTGCCACCTGCTGGCCGTGTTTACCAGTTTCTTTTCTAAAACTAGGCACATACATGTTTTCCAACATATTTCTACATTCAGAATTTTGTATTTAAAATACATTAATCCCATAAAATATTTTATTCAATTATAAATAATAAATACAGTCTAAATGTCACTTCATGCTGCTTCTGTGCAGTGCTAAGATGAGTTTTGTTTACATAATTTCAGGGAAAACAATAGCCAGTCATTAATTCACATTAAGTATTCAGAGAAAAATATTGTCTGTTTTAATTTATTAATTTATAATTTTTTTATTCATTTTGTAGAATTTAATTTTAAACTGACAACACTGCATGGATGGTATCGTGATACTACTTGGTATCGTGATACTTCAGCTGGTATAGTATCGTACGACATTTTATGGTATCGTGACAACCCTACTGCATACAATTATTTTCTTACATTTTTTATCTTGTTTTCAGTCCAAATATCTAATAATTCTTAAATAAAAAGTCAACATTCAAAATAATCTTGTTTTCGGTTTGAAATAAGATTATTTTGCTTACCCCATTGGCAGATTATTTAGCTTTTTTTAAGGAAAAACTCACTTAATTTTGACCTTTTTTTCTGAAAACAGCTGAGACTTAGCACTTAGCTATGGCTTAGCGGCTAACGCGGTCTCCATTTGAGCTGAGTGATACGAATATTACTGTACATTAAACGCTATGCTTTACTTGTAGGTCAAACAGTTCTCAAATCTACTTCATGTCAGAGTAATAGCTTACTGATATGCGAGACAAATGTTAAGGTCGAGACGGAGGAGCATGTTTGCAAAGGGTAGCGAACTAATGTAACCAGAAAGTAACTTACAATCTTCATAGCTATCGCAACAGCACCCTCACGCGATAATGACTATTTAAACTTGAACACCATAATTTACAGCAGATACAAACAAATGCATTCCATTCTGCTCTACAGCGAATTTTAATTTAGCTAGCTACAAACAGACTAATATGGACAGTTGCCACTTTCCTGCAGCGTCTAAAAGTTGAGCTTCAGGAGTGAGATTGGTTAGATGAAGTAAAGAATATTAAGGTAAGCCAATCAGAGGCAGAGTAGGGCGGGTCCATTCCTTTGCCAAACATGGGACGCGACAGGTGACTTGATTTCAAGGTGAAAATGGCGAATTTTGCCGAAAGGTGACAAGTTTGCACCACTGATTTCAGACGAAATATTGACTGTTTTTGCTCAATTTCGCAGATGAAAATAGTTGCAATCAAAGCCACAGTAGAATTGTTGTGTCTCCAAGCAACACACAGCGGTGTTTCGTCACTGAATGAATCCACGTTTTTGAACGAATCAAGTGAGTCAATGATTCAGTGGCCCATTCATAAGGACAGTCAATTGCCTTGTTTCTGAATGAATCAGCTGTTTGAATGAATCGGTTGAATGAATTAATAAATGACTCTCTCATTAAAACAGACATTTGCCACCACCTACTGGTGGTTTAGTCATATTTAAAAGTATCAACATTTATATGTATGTTTAAAAAATTATGTAAAACATTAATTAACTTTTACAATTATTTGTGCATTTGAAATTTTACAGTATAAATGCATTTATAGCACTTCAGCTTCATCAAGATTCACTTGTTTGAAACACGCTAAATTATATTAACATTTACTATAGAACCATTATTTCTCCAATAAACATCTCTATCGAAATTAATTATGTATTTTCTCCACAAGCGATCGCAGTTTGAGTATAGTTCTGTGTAAATGCATAGATAAACCGCGCTGTCAGCAGTTTTCATAATTTAGAATGACAAAAACATTTTAATAATTGTGATGAAATGCAATAAAATAAGATGTTTTGTTTTTTTATAGCTTATTTCAATATTCCAGAGAATATTATTCAGTGAATTATTCTCCACTATTTAGCCTATTAAACAGCTTATAAACCTACTAAAACTGTAGTTTAAAATGAAGTTGATATGACTTCTGTCCTTTATTTTCTCCATTTGAAAACAGACATTCATTTGCTTATTGTTAATATCAGTGTTGCTAATGATGCTTTTTATAAATAATAATTTTTTATCGTTGTAATTTTAAGATAAAATTTTACATGAAAATGTAAATTTTCAACAGTTTTTTGTTGTTGTTAAGATGCCTGAAAGGAGGAAAAACCAAAGCGAAGAATGGACTTACTTCACTCTGTTATTTATTTACTTTATAACAGTAAATAAATATCGGTTCTGCATATCGGTTATCGGGTACATGAACGTACAAATAATCGGTATCGGTAATAAAAAAATCAATATCGGTCGATCACTAGTTGGTTAAGTGAGAAAATAAATCTGTAAATTAGTCCAGATTGGGGGAATTGTAATGTTTAATAATTTATTTTATTATGTATTATGGGACACAGTCGGTTCTCTCCTGCAGCGTACAGACCCCATGCCGGCCACCTGTCAGTCCAGCACTTCACTCTCCATCAACCCAAACAAGGACGCCGAGGGCTTTCCTTCGTGGTGGAGGGCATCTCTGCTTCCAGGCCTTCTCGACACCCCATCTCAGGTATGTCTTCCCTTACATCGTGTACTACTCTACTTCCTCTATCGCATTTCATTCACGAATGGGAGCGTCTACCGGGGGTATCGCTTTGGGTTCTCCGCACAATTCGGTCCAGCTACACACTTCAGTTTGGGAGAAATCCCCCCCCGCTTCTACGGGGTTCAGTTGACAGTAGTAAACAGCGCCTCCAAGGCTTCTGTTCTACAACAAGAACTTTCCTCCCTCCTACAGAAAGGAGCGATAGAGGAAATACCTCAGTTGGACATCGAACGAGGGTTCTTCAGCCGCTACTTCCTTGTTCCAAAGGGAGACGGCGGCCTGAGGCCCATTCTGGATCTGCGGCGTCTGAATTTTTCCCTTTACAAAGGGAAGTTCAAGATGCTGACGATGAAAACCATGTCTCAGATTCAAGGAGGGGACTGGTTTGTCACTATCGACCTAAAGGATGCATATTTTCACATCCAGGTCATTCAGCGACATAGGAGGTTCCTTCGGTTTGCCTTTGGAGGGAAGGCTTACCAATACAAGGTCCTGCCCTTCGGCCTGGCCTTGGCGCCGAGAACATTCACAAAATGCATGGATGCTGCACTGGCCCCTTTGAGGCTCCAGGGCATTTGTGTGCTGAACTATCTGGATGACTGGCTCATTCTGGCTCACTCCAGGGAGCTAGTAATTTGTCACAGAGATATCGTTGAATTGGCAAAAATCGGTAGCGGCAGGTCACACATAAAAAAAAAACACGAAAATCTGAATCGGCCAAGAAAATTTCAAATCGGTGCACCTCTAATAAACTTCATTGTGAAAAAGGCCCAGCAGAGGTTGTACTTCCTTCGCCAGCTGAGGAAGTTCAACCTGACACAGGAGCTGCTGGAACAGTTCTACTCTGCCATCATTAAATCCGTCCTCTGCACGTCAATAACTATCTGGTTCAGCTCAGCTACCAAATCTGACCTCAGAAGACTATGGAGGGTAGTCCGGACTGCTGAGCGAATCATTGGTACATCCCTCCCCAGTCTCCAAGAGTCTCCTCATCCAGAGTGAGCAAAAGGGCTGGCAAAATCACTTTGGACCCCTCACATCCAGCAAACTCCCTCTTTGAACTGTTACCATCTGGTGTACAGAGCTCTGAGCACCAGAACGACAAGACACAAGAACAGTTTATTTTCCCAAGCAATCCATCTCACAAACACTTGACATTAAACGTGGAACACACAACACTATTATACATTATTTATTAATCTCACATAATTATTTTTTTCATTTCAAATTTGCACATTCCAGACCTGTACACATAATTGTCTATATTATATATTGTGTTTGTGCTTTTTTTGTACATTTCCTATTTGTATATTCTTTTATTATCTGTGTCTTGTCCTATTGCTGTCATTCTGTTATGCTGTAGATCTTCTGCGACTATAACAAATTTCTCGTATGTGTAAACATACCTGGCCAATAAAGCTCACTCGCATTCCTATATTAAAATACATTATTTGATACATTTCCACATTTTTTAACAAAGAAGCACATGTGCCAAGCTCTGTGGAAAGAGCAGGTAATAGGAATTCTGTGAATACTGACTGTACAAATCCTGTGGAAATATGATGATAATTTGGCAGACTTGTGACAACAAATTGTTTGCAGGTATACTTATGGAGCAAAATGTTAATTTCAAAACAGGCTGATGCATGTTTACTTTAGAGTTACCAAAACTCTGTATAACTCTGACTCCAAAATTCAACCACCTCCATAGACTACAGAGAAATGTCTGGAATCCATGTGTTCACATAAAAAGGAATGTTACTTCTGAAAACAAAGATAAGTCAGTGTATCTTACGCACAGCGCAGACAGAAAAACTAAGATATAAAATGAAAGAAAAACACGTCACTGTGTGGTTGTGTGTTTGTGTTGAACTCACATGTGCTCTTATCCTGCATCTGGATCACACACTTGGCTCCTCGGTTTATTTCTCGGCTGTTGAAAGGCCGCACACGCACCGCCACCTTCACAGAGGAAGATGACATGATGGCTACTGGTCAACCTACTCAGCACCTGAAAGAAAAGTGAAACAATGTCCAAAATTCACAAAATTTGTATTTTTAATTTTTTTTCATGCTGAGAAATAGCATACTCTATTCATCAACACTTTAATCGATTTCTCAATATGTAAAATTAAATGCGTACCAGGAATGAAAACAGAAATTTTAGTTTTCACAAACATTTCTGCATTATGACCAAAGGGTTAAAGCTTTGCTGGTTGGCATGATCAACTCATGCAGTTAGATGCTGTAACTATCTGGCTACAAAATGATTTTTTTTCCACTAAAGGCCATTCAAACATAGCCAAGTATTCAGACTAAATACATAAGCAAGTCAATCTAAAAGTTTGAAATTAGTTTATTTTTTGCCTAAAAAAAAGGATAGTCATTACTAGTGAAAGCTTGGCAGCGTATGAATTAGTCAAGTCTTTTGCATTGGCTGTGTAGTATATCAAGGACCGAATCAGACAAATCAAGATTCGATCGAAGCATGGTTGAAACATGAGGAGCCGAATTCCACAAGACAACAGCAGGAAGACATAAATCAGACCCCCAGCCTGTCTGAATACAGCCTGCAACAGGACAAAGAATCCGGCTGAAAAGACCTGAAGATCATCTTAAAAGACTTTCATTCTCATTGTTAATGAAACTAATCATTTCTATGCATAACTGCATATTATGTATGTGACCCACAAATTTGACTATCCTTGTTTTAATCATTGTGTTTATCGTGCTTTTAATTAGTATTGAATAGCGTAAGCCTTAAGGGTTAATGTCATGTTTGGTATGTATGAGTGTCATAAGTCTAGCTTTAATCATTTCTTTGGATTGATTTCCTGTCAAATGCATCATATTCTGGTTATAGAAATCACATTCAAAAGGATACTTTGCAAGAGAATGTAAAATTCGGGCAATGTGACTGAACATGACATGTTGATTTATTGATTGGGGGAAGAAACAAAGCGGCACCCAGAGCCAGCATGGGATCTAATTGGTCAAGACAACCATTGGGTGGTGTCAAAAGACAGAGGTTAAATACCCAGGACACACTTCTCCCCACCCTCTTGAATCCCCTCGTGAATGCTCCGTTCTCTTGAATCCCTTTTTGAATTCCTCTCTCTCCTGAAAATGCTCTCTCTCTCCCTTGAACGCCCTCTCTCTCTGGAAAATGAACTCTCTCTCTCTCCAGCCATGTGCTCTGGACCACGAGCCAGCTTGATACCATGATGAGAAGAAGTCTCTTTACATCCTTTTGTTCTTTGACTTTAGTTTATTTTCTTTCTGTTGAGTTCGTGTGCTAAGTTGCGTTTGCCAAGGACAACCAGCCCAAAACTCTGCAGGGCCAGCCAAGAGCCAACGCCCACTTCAACGACTCCTGAACTCTAAGCCAATCAGCGACTTCGGAGAAACCCTTTCCCGCAAAGACGGAGGACAAAGGGGAATCTTTAAACACAAAAGCTGCAAGTACAAACCCCAGATTCTTGCTGAAACTGGTGTAATATTGAAAATAGATTTTAGCCTCATTGAAAAAGTCAATGCGAGTGTTAAATATGTGATTGATGATTGTTCAGGTTTATGCAATTGCACATATTGCTGTAAACGTGGGATATCAAATTCTCATTCTCTTAATCTAATACTTTCCTCACTTTCTCTCTTTCTGCAACGCGTGAATGTGTGAATGCTTGTGTAGATTAGTTTACATGTCTTAGAGTTATATAAATAAAGTCTTGTTTATATTGAAAAGAGAAATATCTTGTGTTTTGTGCTCATGAGTTAATGTCTTAATCTGTCGATTTTGTTACTGTGCTATTTAATAGTGTTTTCACTATATTTTGGGATTTTAATATCCAGTGCAGAGTTTGTTATACGGCTTGTTCAGTGAATCGCCATGAAACAGTGAGTCTGTTCAAATTCCCTATAAAATCATTAATGATTCCCTTTGAGCTAAATTGACCTGTTTCCCTTATAACAATATATATATTATATGTTATCATTACAGCTGCTAAATAGTCACACGAAGGCGTAACACATTTATACAGCTTTACTTTTATACAGTATAAAATGTTGCTCACTATAAGAGTTTTGTTACTGTTAACTAACACTAAAAATTAAAAGCCATTTTAGTTACTGAAATAAAGATGGAATAGTTAGAACTAACTCAAATAAAATATGTTTGTTAAATGGTTAGTTCACCCAAAAATAAAACTTCTGTCATTAGTTACTCGCACTCATGTTGTTCCAAATCCGTAAGACCTTTGTTCATCTTCGGTACACAAATTAAGATATTTTTGATGAATTCTGAGAGTTCTCTGACCCTCCGTAGACAGCAATTCACCTGAACTGTTCTCAGGTCCAGAAATGTAGCAAGAACATCTGTAAAATAGTCCATGTGACATCAGGGGTTCAACCGCAATTTTACGAAGCTACGAGAATACTTTGTGCACAAAGAAAACAATAATAACAATTGATTTAACAATTCTTCTTCCCGAGTTAACGTCTTCCATTTTGGAGAGTACCCCAACACTTAATCAATGTAATCAGCGTTGTTTATAAGTTTAGCATGTGCGCGCTTTATCCTGAACATAAACAACACTGATTATTGGGTTGATTACGTTCTGGTTTACCCTTCAAAATGTAAAAAATGACATAAAATGACGGTTGAACCACTGATGTCATGTGGACTATTTTACCGATGTCAATGAGGCCAATGGGCAAATTTGGCCAGAATGCCTGAGGGTTACACCACCCCTTCTCTTTTTTGAAGGACATCCTGGGATTTTTAATGACCACAGAGAGTCAGGACCTCGGTTTAACATCTCATCCGAAGGACAGTGCTTTTACAGTATAGTGTCCCCGTCACTATACTGGGGTGTTAGGATCCACACAGACCACAGGGTGAGCACCCTCCTGCTGGCCTCGCTAACACCAAGAAGTACACTCTTAACATCAGTCAGTCAAGCATTATAAATATATTATGATAATCAAGTATTATTTAATGATAAAACTTTAGTAATTAGAATTAAAACTGGGTAACCATGTATGAATGCACATTAGTCATTTTAACTGAACTTAGGATTGGTGGTGGTGCTTTTTTGGTCATTCAGTTTTTCTGCAAAAAATGGGGAGGGGGGGACTATCAATAATACTGATAAGATAATAATCATACTATGAATTCTACTAAGAACAATATAAAACGCACTAAGGATTAACAAGCTGCTGGATTCATGAATATTAATCACGTTGTCTGCACTGGCTCGAACTGATTTGCGGAAATCAAAACAGAGACGATAATAGGCGAGCGCCAGCCAATGAGATTGCCGTTTGCGCATTAGCTCCACCTACTACCGGAGAACCCAGCAGTTCTTAAAAGCTGAAGAATTCAAAACGAACTCCGTTAATTTGACAGGAAAATACAACAGAGTATATTGTTTACATACCATACAGAACTGACGCTACATGTCAGACTCTCTCGCTCCCTCTCTCTCTCTGAAAAAAACAAAGCGACGGCGAGTCGTGTGCCTCAAACTAGAGCTTACGGTACGTCAAATACAGGTGCGCTGCGCATTCATTCAGATGAACTGAAATATAGCACAGATCGCTTGATGGAGAGTGAAACTCTGATGCGGTCAGTGTTGATGAAAATATATCTGTGCTAAACTTGTACACGACCTCCAACTCACACACTGGCAAGTAAAATCTGAGCACTTATTAGCCAGTGGCTAATATTAGACCTCATTTAGTCGCCCAGGGTTAAGATTTAGTTGCATATGTAAATGATTTAGATGTATTTCTTCTTCGCTGCTCTAAATAGTGGCAAAGAAGAGTTGATTTCCGATTTGCAGCATTACAGCTAACGGGCATAACTATAGGTCTTGTGTAAGAACATGGTATCGGATTTGGAACGTGGGTTCAAGTACTCGTCGATACTGATGCCAGAATTTTTTGTGGTATCGGAGGAATGTCCAATACTAGTATTGGAATCGGAACAACCCTTGTCAGAAAGTATACCCTTGATCAAAAATATATTTAATTGTGTTCCGAAGATGAACAAGGTCTTACGAGGTTTGGAACGACATGAGGGTGTGTCATGAGTATAATGAAAAGAACTTTAAAGAACTAAAATCACTAAAACTGGGAGAAAAAGCTAAATAGAATAGAATATTAAAATATTAGAAGCTAATATTAACAAATACTATAATAGTGTATAATAATAAATAAAGAAAATTCAGTTTATTACATAGTCACCTGATCATGATTTTTTTATCTAATATGCTAATATGTGATTGGAATTAAAAGTGCATATTAATTGCGTTTATTGCAAATATTAAAGTAAAAAAAGAACTGTCTATTTTTTGTCATCATAACAGCATAGAAACCCTCTGCATTCTCACATTATTTCCCTATTCCACTGCACTGCACGTGTCATCACTTGTTCCCGACCGGTTGACAACAATGTGTCTTCTACGCACGAACAGACGAGAGTCTGATCAGCAGCCAAAGAGCAGTGTAAACTTGTCAGCTTAAAATAAATCTCAAAGACGCAGATGATGGAAACTACCTCAGGACATTATTACCACTTTAACTACAACAAAAACATAGAACACCCACAGTTACTATAAAAGATGATAATTACTGCTGTGTGGCATTACAACAGCTACAACAAAACGCATGAAACAAGCAAACAACTGAAGAAACAATGCATACTCGGCCAATTCCACCACATAAAGAGAATTCACACATGCTACAGTTGTTGTACCATCACATCAGCCCAATGCCAACCAGTGAAAATTAGGAATTACCAGAGACCGCCTTCAGACAGACTAATTAATACAGCTGAACTTACTGCATAAAAAAACTAATTTATTTATACAGCATTTTATATAATAATACCAATTATTTCAAAGCAGCTTCACAGTAATATATGCAAGTAAAATATGTGTCAATATTGTGTCAAAATATGTGCCGATGTGACAAAGTCCATCATTTATGATTTTTTTTTTAAAACAGCTCTACTGAGGACAATACTGTCACTGTTCAGCTCAAGTTAGGGCTGTGCGATATGATATATATCGGATGGACGAAATAAATGTCTATCATTTCATATGTTCTATCGTTTATTTCGTGGTGTCGCAAAATACATTGCTTACGGTAATACCTTTTCATCATTTGAGTGACTGCGATCTTTATACGCCGCCCACCACGGGGCGTGACGGGGAGACAGAAGCAGGCGGAGAATGACCAGCCAGGACACAACGAGGAGCTCGTTCCTAAACGAGGGACTACACCTGTAGCATGGTCACGCGTTTTTAAGCACTGCAGTTTTAGAACAACCGATTTTAAGCCGTTAAAACTCAAACAACAGACCTATATGCATGCACCGTCTCTTTCTGTGTGAGAGGAGAGCGCTTTTTCTTTTTTGCCGACTTTGAACAATTACATAAACACACTTATATGCATCAGAATCTTTGCAAGTATCTTCATTAACACAGTGATTTAGGTCTTAAGAAAGAGTAAACGTCAGAAAGAGAAAACGCATATGTAACAGTAACTTAGCTATATTGGATCTGGACTTCAGTCTTAAAGGGGAAGCTGTCCAATATTCGTTCTGTCTGCCATTCGTGTTAATCATAGCACACTTCTAGAAAATCTCTCACTGCTCTTGACTAAATCACTTTTGTAACTTTAATGAGAATAAATAAAAATAACAATAATAATTATATATTTATAATATGTATAGAATCTATACATAATACATGTGTTAATTATATCTATCATAGATATAATTCTCTAACAAACAAAATTACATACAAGTGGAAAGGGAATACGAGAAGTTAATCAAAAGTTCCCCTGGAGCCCACTGAACAAGCAGACAGTTCACAACCAGGCTCACTGACTGAGACTTGACAGGGAGACAGTTCATGATCAGGTCCATTGACTGAAACCAAACAGGCAGACAATTCAAAATCAGGTTCATAATGGGATGGGTACCGAAACCCGGTATTTAATCGGTTTCGGGGCTAAATTATAAAATACCGGAGTATCGATAAGCTCTGACGTTAACGGTTCTGCTATCGGTACTGGAGAAATTAAGAAAACAAACATAGATTATTGCTATATATACACATTATCTTGCAAATTCCATCCCACCAGAGTCACCAGCTGTTTTTATGTGCAATAATATTCAAACATTTGTCTATGATGCATTTTTGCTATTCCAATTCAGATCGCGCTCACGTGGATGAGTTTCAGCACGCGCAACATGAAAGCCCTGTTTATGTTAGAAGAGAGAACTAACCATTAAAACATGCTTACACTTTAGGTCTGTGGCTGTTATATTAAACTAAGTTTATTTAATGTTTTTTGGCTTCTAAGGATTATAGCCGCGTTTTTTCTAGCACAACTTCCTTCCCTTCACAGCGGGGCACATTCGTTCCTCCCTGACCAAAACTTAACGTCAGAATCAGATCAATCATCTGTCGATTGTTGTAAAATGCAGTCTTTACAGTTGCTAAATTGCTGGACATGTATGATAATAAAACGTTGAAAGTACAATCCACACGAGAGACGCTGTTCCCCGTGTATGTGTGTGTGTGTGTGCGTGTGTGTGTGTGAAGCAAAGGACACTTTTGAGTTTTCGTGCGTCCAAACGATCAAATACACATAAAACATGTAAAAAAAATAAACAGCCGGCTTGAAGAGTATCCACTTAAATACAGTTTATATCTTAAAGTGAACGAGAACAGTTGGGAGAAAATTGTGTGTGTCAATATTTTGTCTTAAAGTGACAGACTGCTTCATCAATGTTAATCAAAGAGATAATCACCCACAGCTCTTATTTTTAATAATGTTATAGCTTTAATAAGCATTAATCTATCAATATATATAGTGAAAACTATGCAGTGTTCATTTACATTTGATCACTTTTAGCTATTACTTACCTTGAACATTAATGTTAGTAGACATTCATGGAAAAATGAAAGCACTGTTTTTTTCATTTCATGTGTACATTTGTTTTATGGTATGACAAATGGTATATTTGTCAGTTTGTTTAACGTTGTTTCTTTGTTCATGTCCTTACTTCTCTTATCATATGTATATAAAACACTAAAAATGCCTGCACACTGGTGCATTTACAAATTGATGCTTTATATTCATTTAATTAAATATTTATTTAACATTTCAGAATATAAAACAATGTTAATTAAGCTGCTAATCTATCTATGCTAATTTATCATATAAATATATATTTCATACATATATGTGTATGTATGTATGTATGAATGAATAACAAAAAGTACCGATAAGAATACCGTTAAAGTACCGGATCGATAAACAGTATCGATAAGAGTAGCAATACCGTTAAAACCTTAACGATACCCATCCCTAGGTTCATTAAGGAACACTGGACAGATGGATGGTTCAACAACAGACTCAATGACTAAATCATGACCGACAGATAGTTCACTAACGGCCTCCATAGCCGTGACGGGACAGGGCAAGGATTCGAAGACGGCCTCCATAGTCGTGACAGGACAGGGCAAAGATTCGTGGACTGATACCACTGACCCCTCTGGAGGTTCTGCAGCAGATGCTGCCACCTCTGGAGGATCTAAAGCAGTACAATCAGGAAACAGGGGGAGCTCCACAACGGCTCCTCCGACCGCTACATGACAGGCTGTAAGTGCATTGTTTGGCACCATCACCATGCTAGGAACTTAAGCGAGCACCACCGCTTCGGGAGGTACTGCAGCTTGTGCCATCACCTCTGGAGAAACTGCAGCGGGCTCCATCGCCTCTGGGAACATAACAGCGAGCGCCGCTACCTCAGGAGGTTCTGCAGCATCAGCCGCCACCTCTGAAGATACCACAGCGGGTGCCGCCACCTTTGGAGATTCAGTGGTGGTGTAAGCAGCCCAAACACACCAAAAAGCGATCCCCATCCTGGGAAGCGCCTCTGACAGGGAAATCAGTTCAGGAACATAAGGACTCGAAGGGAAAGGTGCTGGTTTAGGGATACCAGCTGCTCGTACTGACACCAGCGGTGGATCCTCCATGCTGGATACCAGTCTAAGATACTGAAGGACTGACCTTGGATATCTGGATGTAGCAGACAGGACGTAACCAGACTCTGGCTGATCAGCTGAGACGTGATGAGACTCTGGAAGGTCAGCGGAGATGAGAAAACTCTGGAAGGTCAGCGGAAATGTGAGAAAACTCTGGAAGGTCAGCGGAAATGTGAAGAGACTCTGTAAGGTCAGCGGAGACGTGAAGAGACTCTGGAAGGTCCGCTGAGATGTGAAGAGACCCTGGAAGGTCCGCTGAGACGTGAAGAGACCCTGGAAGGTCAGCTGAGACGTGAAGAGACTCTGGCAGGTCAGCGGAGATGTGAAGAGACTGGCAGGTCAGCGGAGACGTGAAGAGACTGGCAGGTCAGTGGAGATGTGAAGAGACTCTGGCAAGTCAGCGGAGACGTGAAGAGACTCTGGCAGGTCAGCGGAGACGTGATGAGACTCTGGATGGTCAGTGGTGACGTGATGAGACTCTGGATGGTCAGTGGTGACGTGAAGAGACTTTGATTCATTAATATCAGCGGTGACTTGACTTGACCCAGAAACAGCAGCTGTGACTTGACCGGATTCATAACGATCAACTTTGACATGACTTGATTCATGAAAGGCAGTAATGATGTGACCGGTTGTTGTGACGGCCATTTTGTGAATGCGTTCTGGTGCTGCCACCATTTCAGTCATATATGCGGCGTCGCGATCCTCACCCGCGACTCCCACAGTGAATAGTGAGCCAACAGTCAACAAAGCAAAATCCAAAAAACAACTCCGTGACGAGCGGACCCTAAGCGGAGATCGCAGAGGCTGATTAATGCCATCACACAAAATCTCAATCAAGATAATGTCCGGTAAATCAGAATAATGAGCGATGGCTAAAAACTCTCTAATATGGTTATCCAGTGATCGTGGGCCTTGTTTAAGGGCAAACAATAGTCTTGTGTCCATACCTGACAAATGTCCATCTGAAAAGTTGCTGGATCCTTGTGTCATTTAATCATTCATTCAGGAGATTCCAATAGTGAAAGAAGTCTTTATGAAGTGAGACACTGACTCCATTTAATTTTTATTTTGTTCAAATTAATATATATATTTTTAAAAGACTAAAGCAATTAACATTGTCAGAACCACTAGTAAATTACTTTTTTTTTTTTTTTAGTTTTCTAATAAATTTTTCAGAATCGTGAGAGAATAGTGATCTCCAATTTATTAAAAATTGTGATTCTCAATTTATCCAGAATCGTGCAGCTCTAGTTTACATGTTGTTATAACTGCATATAAATGATTAAAATAAAAGTTTAATGTCATAAAGTAAATGTTCATTTCAAAATGCTAAATTTTTGCATTTTGTGTTTTTCAATTGAATAAAATACTATTTTTCCCTGTATATATATCATCATTGAGGATTTTTTAAAGTCTAAAAATTGTCTCGTCTCGTTCTCGTGGGATAAGTGTCTCGTCACACCCCTATAGCCGATACATCAAAACCTTGCTTTGTGCACTGGGGCATAGTCATGCTGGAACAAAAAAGGGCCTTCCCCAAACTGTTCCCACAAATTTGAAAGCATAGCATTGACCAAAATGTCTTGTTGAACCAATAAGATCTCTCCACTGGAAGTAAGAGGCCTAGCCCGACCCATGAAGAACACCATTATCCCTCCTCAACCGTCCCTCCACAGAGCAGGTTTCCACTGCTCCAGAGTCCAGAAGTTGGGGTGCTTTCCTCCACTCCACCCCCAATGCTTGGCATTGTACTAGCTGATGCCAGGCTTGCATGCAGCTGCTTGGGCATGGAAACCCATTCCATGAGGCTCCAGCCACACAGAGAGTTGAAATTTCAAAGTATTTGAAATTTGTGCAAAATAAAAAAGTGCATGGCTAGGTGCTTCATTTTATATACTGGTGGCAATGGGTCTGAATGTCACACCTGAATTTAATTATAAAGTTTAAAATATATTGTTCATATAGTGTAGGTGAAAAAGTAATTTAGATTTTGGAACATAATTATTTAAACATCTGACCGCATTACAACAAATGTTACTATTGTTAATACACTAATGTGCACCCGTCCAATATTTTTACCCACACTCTGTTGGGTTTGTATAACTGCACATGCATGTTAGCCATTGTAAACACATTCCAGTGTATTTCAGGCATCAGCAGCTTGGTATGAAGGGACAGTATGGGCTAGTCAGCAATGCGCCCTGAGGGGGTTTGTGTGTGTATATCTCCAGTTGTATGTACAAGTTTGAGTTCATATTTGTTGATACTGTAGGTGAAAAGAAGTTTACACAAAACAGAAAGATTGGAAGAAAACGCTCATGGAAAATTTGTATTTGAACCACATAGAGACTGTGTTTTCTGGATCTTGTTCTAAACACATACCCAGCTTTCAAAGATTTGCATTACAATCAGAAACAGAGCTACACCCTTTAGCTCAGACAACACAAACACACACTCTGTCACTGTGACACAGCCCACATTACACTCCTAGTCTACATTACACACATATTACTGGCTTATGCAACCACAGCAGGTGACTGGGTGTCTCTTTCAGCCAAGCAGTACATCTAAAGTTTCACACCCCTGAATCATACACTGAAATGAGAGTACATACTGCAGATTGTGCCATACTTTTATTAGTATGTTTACCTGCGTTCAGAAAAATAATTAAGTATCCAGTGTTGAACCTAGTATTATCAATATTGGTATCCCTCTCTCTAAACAAATATGTATTTGGGCTAATGACATCATTATATATATATATATATTAGGGCTGTGCGATATGGACAAAAAATATATATCACGATTTTTTGATTTTTTTTCGATTTTAATCACGATTTTGACAAACAGACATGCTTTATCTCACATCTTGTTTTGCACATCTTACTTGTTTTGCACATCTTACTTGTTTTTGCACATCTTGTTTTGCACTTTTCTTTATTCTATTACACATTTTACTCTTTATTTATTTTTACCTATATATATATATATATATATATATATATATATATATATATATATATATATGCTCTTGTGTGGTGTTACTTTTATATAATTTGTATTCTTTGCACTGTCCACTGAGCGGACCTGATTTGATCTACATTTCACTTTTGATTATACCCTGTATAATTTATCATGTGACAAATAAAGAAACCTTGACCTTTACAGTTATAAATGCATTCTGTGTGAATTTGAAACATATTTCCAAAGGAAACCAATTAGACCTTTCCCAAAAAGTTGTAACATGTCTCTAGAACAGACATATGGCAAAATACATATATATATATATTATATGTATATGTGAGTAATCAAATCCAACAAAACAAGATGCAACCAGAGCATGTGAGCGAAGCGGAGCGGTTCAATATTCCGCTGTGTGTGTGCGCTCCGCTCAGTCGTTCACGGCCAAAGCAAACGCTCCGCTAATGTTCCTCGCTCACCGGTAAACCGAAGATCACGCTCAGATGTCTCCAGTAACGTTAGGCCTATTTATTTTTCCTGTTTATAGTGACATTATTGAATAAATGTCTCAATTAAAGCAGTAGTCCGATAAGAAATGGTTATGTTTCAGAGTGAAATTGTTCATTTAAATTAGGGATGTTAATTAACCGTTAACCAACCGATAATAATTTTGACCCATACAATCAGTTAAACGGTTTAAATTCACTTATTTATTTATTTTTAGTAATTTATCAAAATATTTTAAAAGGTTTGCTGCATGGTTAAAATAAGCTACACGTATAAAAAAACAAGTTTTTAGAGAGAGCGAGAGAGAGAAAAAACAAAGTAGCCTATAAGTCGCATTTTATTATTTCATTCAGAAATAGGCCAACGCGAATTACAAACATTATAATAAACACTGTAAACATAGCTAGGCAATTTTAGTTCCCCTCACTCCATAACAAAACATTGCAATTAACAGTAGGCTAGAAAATAACAAGAATTAAAAATAAGAAGCTATAACGACAAACCAAAACTAATTATTTTAGGCTAAAACAAAACTGAAACCAATGTTGGGTCTCTCCTTCAAAACAAAATCAAATGTTCCCGTATTCGAGGTATTTAAATGCCAAAATATTATTTACCTTTTATTTATTTACCCTTACAATATCCACATAAAACAAAATGTTTTGCATAACTTCACGGCGGTAAACAGCACAGATTTTACATATTTAAACAGAGCAGTGTGTTTGTCCATATGTTTGACCGGTTGTTTTATATAATGATAATGAACAGGCTGTATTGTGAAGGTAGAATGCTTAAATGTGTGCGCATGCGGCGCTGAAGCAATCACTGGATTTATTCCCCTTCCAACAGTGGAAGCAACTCCTCTTGGTCATGAAGACAATCGGAATTGTAAAAGGTCTGCTTTTATTTGTGTACATTCAATAAAAAAAATTATCTTTGCTTTTTTGTAAAATAAGAAAAAAAATAGAATGCTGCATTCTGCCGTCTGCTTTAATTTCGCGCAGCACAATAATGAACAAACTCTGCATACTCTAAACAACACTGGGTTCAAAACAAACCAATTTGGGCTGGATAAAAGAGTACATTTGGGGTTAATTTTACCCAGTAAATTTGATTGTTTATTTAACCCATCATTAATGGATGATTTAACTCAGCTAATGGCTTTATTCGTTTCTATTATAATATTCGCTTTTTTTTCTTCTTTTTTTTACTTTATGCATGAAATAATATTTACAGATTAACTTAAATCCTCTAAACTTCTGTAAAATACTCCAGACGTGATAACTTCCTTTATTTCTCATTTGCTTGTTTTTATAAGCCTACACATTGCCTATTTAATCTCGTTTAACAAACATTAGAAGTAAAGATTAAACATTAAACAGACATAATTCACGAGTAAATCGACCCCTCTGTAATTGTGCTTCCACCGTAACGGCGCTGGCTCTCGCGCCGAGCTGGAGTCGTGTTCGGCGGGGACTGATCACGGCCGCCGCCTTGCGCTTCACTCGTGGACGAAATGTACTGCGACTGCCTTCATTACCTGCTCAACAACAAACAGTCAACAGCTCTGAGGACATGTTTTAACATCCAAAGTATTTGTGTTCTGTATCTTTATAAATATAATAGTTTATTTTATGCAAAGCATCAGACTCTTCATCAAGCAATAAGACCCAGCGACGTTCGTTTAGTGATTCACACGCGAATGTTGTTCTGCATAGATTTAAACAATATACTGACTGAAACAATTTTATAAATAAAATAAAATGTACACAAACTACCCAAACACTGAACAAATAACCCCAAAAAATGAACCAAAAGGCTCAACCCAGCATTTAGGTGAATTAAGTGTTTCTCTGCTTGCAGAAGTGCTGCAGGTGTGTGATGTAATATGATATCAGGTGAATCCTCGTTCTGTTGTTTGCTGCTTTTTGCGCATGTGAAATTAATCCCCGAAATACAGATGCTAGTATTTTTAACGGGTCACAGACACTTATTCTTTTTAATTTCATTCAGTTCTATAATATTTATCGGTTAACGGTTAGGAAAAATAACCTAAATGAATACATCCCTAATTTAAATGTATAACATTTAAATCTTAATTTAAAAACGTGTCTTGTTTTGAAGCCACTTGGAACATTTGCGTAAAAAATTAAATAACTGAAAAAGTATACTTTTCCATTAAAACGCTTCATATTCAAAACACGCACACAAGATGAAAACTTGAAAAGCAGATATAGAATTTCACAAAATACTTATCAGGCCCATGAAAGCACACACAAGATGAAATGCACTTGACAAATAATTATTTCGTGGCGTAAATAAAATAAACACTTTCTAAAATTAAAAATAGACCAAAACTGCAGGGAAATGCGGTCCATTAAAACGTGTCAATCTTCACAGGATTTTAGAATTTGCTTTTAGAAACATTAGCTTAGACAAACATTGCTTAGCCTATTCCACAGATTCTGGAATTAACAAATTACCAAAGGGCATTTTGGGCTGAGCAAGCAGCTGGCGTATTGAGCGGCGGAGCGGGATCTTCAGAAAGACGCTCTCTGCTCTGAAGGAAAATATGCAACATGCATTTTTGTCCACCAAGTCCTTATCCTGTTCTGAACTCATCTTCCCTGTTTCTTTAGCATACTATCTGTCTGTATGCCCGGTCTGTTCTGTTCTGCTGCATTCTGATTGGTTCGGATAGCATACTGCGGGAGGTTGGGGCGGGGCGCATAAAAAAAAAAAATCGAGCTATAAAGCGATTTAGAAATCGCGCAATCTCAAATCGCGATTTTATTTCGATTTCGATTAATCGCACAGCCCTAATATATATATATATATATATTAGGGCTGCAACAACTAATCGATAAAATTGATTATTATCGATAATGAAAAACATCGACAACTATTCTCACTATCGATTAGTCTGGTCTGCCCACAATGCACGTCCAACTATGCGTAAGCTCTTTAGTAACAATGGTAGGCTATTTCTAATGCTATAATATAATTATTGCTGTTATCTATGAAAGAAAGGCAGAGCACTTCATGGTGTTTTTTTCAGATAACAAATTACAGTCAAAAAGTACATGATGCCAGCAAGAATGCAAGCTGTGGCAAGGCATAGGAGGCCACTTTTGTTATAGTGGGAATTAATACTATTTGGTTGTTTGTTATTTGCCCAATAAATGACAATAACATTTTTAGATTTAAACATTTTTTCGACAGATTCCTAAAATATTTGTGTTTTCTCTTTATTATGATAGGTGGTCTAATAAATTGTTAAGTACTGTAGTATATCATTCAGTTGGCACGATTGTTTGAAAGACATTGGACAGAATGTGGAGTAGTGTGTTTTTTGTCAATGGAAAATAAAAAAGTTAATGTTTTTTAATCTGATTAATTGAAAGAATAACCGGCCAACTAATCGATTATCAAAATAATCGTTAGCTGCAGCCCTAATATATATATATATATATATATATATATATATATATATATAAAATAATTTAAGAAATCGAGTTCAAAACAAAATGTCAAGGTCTAACTTAAACTAATTAATTCTAATTAGATTGTAATAAGCTTCATTCATGAACGAGGCCCATTGTTATTACATCACATTATTTTAATTTTGGGGATTAAGTTTTGTTTTTATTACCCAAGCAGTTTTGTTAAATTTAAGAAATAGCCTAGATTACGACAAACTACTTTAAACTTTAATTTCTTTAATGAGGCTTTTTTCCCAATTATGATATGAGGACAGTTGTATGAACCTGACATTTTGACTTTATTTTTAATAAAATAATTTACATACTGCAGACCTGCACCTGTTATTTGAATGATGCAATTTATTACATCATAAAGTTTCTAATAAAATTCAGGGGTTTTCATGAGACAAAGCAAGCCTTATTTGTTTGGCCATATGATTTCAACATGTCTGCCCCATGATAAGTGACCTGCTTTAATATTGTCAGCAAAGTATTTTGAAATGAAAGCAGCAAAAATGTGACCCTGGAGCACAAAACCAGTTATAAATCAGTACGGTCTCGTACTGTATCGTCCCTTGTCAGTGTCGGGCTCTTGCTTGGCCATTTATTGTGATTAACAGGAAATTGTGTTCAGCTGAATTGGAGTAGTATTTTGTTAGATGGGTATAAAAAGCGTAGTTTACCGCAGCAGCCTTCGTGTGAAGCCTTCCTCGGGAGAAGACCGAAGAGTGTAAAGACCATCGACTCTACCATGCGACTCCACCGGACAGGGACACCAGCATGGGATATAAGTATCGCTTTTTATTTATCTTCTTTCTTAATGCTTGTTTCACTTCTGTTTTAGTTTTTATAACTAATTCTTACTATGTGTAAGTAAGTTGGTGTTTGTTAGCATGTGTGTTTGGCAGTGTCCTTTTTTAGGATTACTGATAAACTACTGAAGTTTGATTTGTTATCTATTTTAATTTTAGATAAATTATGTATGAATTTATTATGTCTTTATTAGGGGTCGACCGATTATCGGCGCCGATATTAAGCATTTTACCGATATCGGCCATTTTAAAAACAGATTTGCCGATAATTTTTTTATTAAAAAAATAAATAAAAATTATGCAAACAAACATACTATTTACAGGTGACATTATTTATTGGTGAATAAATAATACAGGTGAAACTATTTAATGTTTAAATGCACTATTTGGCTCGATGCAGCCTGTCTTAGCTCAACACTCTGTGAGAGTGAGGCTATCTCTCAATCTCTGAGAGCAATCTCCGCCCACCGCTCATCTGATATGTAGGAAGTCACGAGTCCAATCAACGCGGAAAACTGAAGGCAGTCTCACACCGAGAGCACTTGCTAACTGGAGCTGCGTCAGTGATCACGCATCAGTTGTCTCTCAAAGGTAAAGCAGCAGCAGACGTTGCTGAAGTTGCAAAACACCTCAATATAACCTATGATGTCCACGATGTGGAAAATGCGGGCGGAATCGCGGAATGCAGTCATATAATGGAATTTACCGTATAACGCGGAATGTCATGGAATGTGTCGAAGTTTGGATGAATTAATCAAAAGTAGGTCAGTACACTTAAATCGACTCGCGCTATGGACTAGTATCTATAAATATTAAGCTGCAAAAACACTATTTAAATATGAATCCTGCATGTTCTGCATCTCTGTTAATGAATGACACAGACGTGCGGTTTCATTTACTGCACACATACATACTGAAGCGCGTGCTGCTCGCGGTGTTTTCAGCATCTGTCGTCTCACTAAATGAGGACATAAATACATGAACAACATCCCCAGAACTGCTCGGAGAGTCACTTCACGAGCATTTGACCGTTTCATTTGAGTAAAACGATCGTCATATCATATATACATAGGCTACAGAAACTTAAAAGGTCCTCATGGCAACCTGTCAAAATATAAGTTCGGTTTAGCCGAATATATTACTGTATACGTAATACAACTACAACAATTATTACAACTTTTGTTGAGAATAATCACACAATACGCTAAATACGTTTACTTTAAGTTTTACAAAATGTTTACAGAATGCTTCTGGGTGATCTCTGTACTTATGTTATTATTAATATTATTAATATTACTGTTTATTTAATGTTGTTGTTATTAACAGTTTTCAGAATTAAAGACATGTTTAAAAGCATTTAAAGAACGTTTTTGTCAGAGCTCTTGTTATTATTAATTTTGGCATTCATTTTCATTTTACACCAGACACGATATATCGGTTCAAAATATCGGTTATCGGTCTACTTGATCTGTAATAATCGGTATCGGTATCGGCCCTGAAAAACACATATGTCGGTCGACCCCTAGTCTTTATAGGTATTCTCTTTAGTTTTAATAAATTGTTTTTATTTCGTAACGCGTTTCTTCAACATACTACATTGAAATGAAATAACACACACATACATACATATATATATGTATGTGTGTGTGTGTGTGTGTGTGTGTATATATATATATATATATATATACAGTGGGTACGGAAAGTATTCAGACCCCCTTTAATTTTTCACTCTTTGTTATATTGCAGCCATTTGCTAAAATCATTTAAGTTCGTTTTTTTCCTCATTAATGTACACACAGCACCCCATATTGACAGAAAAACACAGAATTGTTGACATTTTTGCAGATTTATTAAAAAAGAAAAACTGAAATATTACATGGTCCTAAGTATTCAGACCCTTTGCTGTGACACTCATATATTTAACTCAGGTGCCGTCCATTTCTTCTGATCATCCTTGAGATGGTTCTACACCTTCATTTGAGTCCAGCTGTGTTTGATTATACTGATTGGACTTGATTAGGAAAGCCACACACCTGTCTATATAAGACCTTACAGCTCACAGTGCATGTCAGAGCAAATGAGAATCATGAGGTCAAAGGAACTGCCTGAAGAGCTCAGAGACAGAATTGTGGCAAGACACAGATCTGGCCAAGGTTACAAAAAAAATTCTGCTGCACTTAAGGTTCCTAAGAGCACAGTGGCCTCCATAATCCTTAAATGGAAGACGCGTTTGGGACGACCAGAACCCTTCCTAGAGCTGGCCGTCCGGCCAAACTGAGCTATCGGGGAGAAGAGCCTTGGTGAGAGAGGTAAAGAAGAACCCAAAGATCACTGTGGCTGAGCTCCAGAGATGCATTCGAGATGGGAGAAAGTTGTAGAATGTCAACCATCACTGCAGCCCTCCACCAGTCGGGGCTTTATGGCAGAGTGGCCCGACGGAAGCCTCTCCTCAGTGCAAGACACATGAAAGCCTGCATGGAGTTTGCTAAAAAACACCTGAAGGACTCCAAGATGGTGACAAATAAGATTCTCTGGTCTGATGAGGCCTTAATTCTAAGCGGTATGTGTGGAGAAAACCAGGCACTGCTCATCACCTGTCCAATACAGTCCCAACAGTGAAGCATGGTGGTGACAGCATCATGCTATGGGGGTGTTTTTCAGCTGCAGGTACAGGACGACTGGTTGCAATCGAGGGAAAGATGAATGCGGCCAAGTACAGGGATATCCTGGACGAAAACCTTCTCCAGAGTGCTCAGGAACTCAGACTGGGCCGAAGGTTTACCTTCCAACAAGACAATCACCCTAAGCACACAGCTAAAATAACGAAGGAGTGGCTTCACAACAACTCCGTGACTGTTCTTGAATGGCCCAGCCAGAGCCCTGACTTAAACCCAATTGAGCATCTCTGGAGAGACCTAAATGGCTGTCCACTCAACGTTTACCATCCAACCTGACAGAACTGGAGAGGATCTGCAAGGAGGAATGGCAGAGGATCCCCAAATCCAGGTGTGAAAAACTTGTTGCATCTTTCCCAAAAAGACTCATGGCTGTATTAAATCAAAAGGGTGCTTCTACTAAATACTGAGCAAAGGGTCTGAATACTTAAGACCATGTGATATTTCAGTTTTTCTTTTTAACAAATCTGCAAAAATGTCAACAATTCTGTGTTTTCTGTCAATATGGGGTGCTGTGTGTACATTAATGAGGAAAAAATGAACTTAAATGATTTTAGCAAATGGCTGCAATATAACAAAGAGTGAAAAATTGAAGGGGGTCTGAATACTTTCCGTACCCACTGTATATATATATATATGGGTGTTTGGCTTAGTGTCATGTTAGAATAATTTGTATACTCATACCTTTTGTTGTTTTAATATTTTGAAATGTTTTGAGCTTTATTTTTGTTTTCATTTAAATGTTTAGTTTTGAAATGTTGTTGTATGCATTTGTCATTTTATTTAATTTCTCCATTTTATTAAATGTGTGTATATATATATATATAGTATTTATAGAGTTTTAACTTATAGTTTTAGTTACTTTTTCTTATTTGTAAGTCGCTTTGGATAAAAGCATCTGCTAAATGACTAAAAAGTAAAAAAAAAAATAATAATTAACATGGGTATATTTGTAGCAATAGCCAACAATACATTGTATGGGTCAAAATTATATTTACTTTTATGCCAAAAATCATTAGGATAATAAGTAAAGATCATGTTCCATGAAGATATTTTGTAAATATCCTACCCTTATATGTAAAAACGTCATTTTTGATTAGTAATATGTATTGGTAAGGGCTTAATTTGGACAAGTTTAAAGGCAATTTTCTCAATATTTAGATTATTTTTTTTGCACCCTCAGATTCCAGATTTCTCAGTTGCATCTCAGCCAAATATTGTCCTGTCCTAACAAACCACACATCAATGTAAGCTTATTTGTCTATAGCTTGATAGCTTCCAGATGATGTATAAATCTCAATTGCACAATATTTACCCAAATGACTAGTTTTGTGGTCCAGGGTCACAAATGGTGAATGAAGATTGTTGCTTTCAAAAACTAAAATTATTGTTTTGCTGTAAAAAACAACAAAAAATAAAAAATATCACACCCTGTAAAGGGGGAAATGTCTCATTATTATTATTACTTTAAAAACACTCCTGTCTAAATAAAGGACTTCCTGCTACCAGGCCTCTATATGCTCTTTTATGCCCTTTTACTCACTTTCTCTTTCCCCTCTAACACAGTGTTTCTGTAATGTTTGGAACTTTAATGTTGGTCACATTTTAGTAATAAGGAGTGGAATCTGGAGCACAGCACAATCCACAGCTGCTCACACAAACAGCCGCTCTGATAAAAGAGAAACGCTGATCTAAGACCAAATCTTCCTTAGTCAATTCTGAACTTTGTTTCCATCCATTTAAAGCGGTCGTTCATCCAATCATGAAACTCACCATTTTCTCACTTAAAACATGCTGCACAGAAAGAAAGTGAATGGAGACAAGGAATGGCATGCTCTAAAAAGTCTATTTGACAGCTATTGGTTACAGCTGTTCCTGAAGTCTGTGTAAGAAACAGAATTTGCTTAAAGTCTTTTGCCTCTGTTGCAGATCTCAAATTTTCTTCCAATTTCAGATGTATTCAAATGTACTTAATGAAGACACACTGCACCATGTGTTCCCTCAATTATTCTGAACAGCTCTTGTTTTCATGTCACTTGATCTTTACGGCTAATTTGAATATGGAAGTTTGAATGAGGCTTAACAGATACAGCAGAGAGAAATATTTTCAGAGAATACTTGTGTCTGCCCTCACACTTCAGGTATTTAGCACTAAAGTCATATCTCCCTTTGTCAAATTGACATAGATATGAGAGTAGGGATGTAACGGTATGAAAGTGTCTTAACATGATTATAGTGACCAAAATTATCATGGTTATCAGTATTATCTAGGTCTGGCTCGATACCATTTTTTCAGAACCGATACGATACCAACAATTCTGAGTATCTGCCAATACCGATATCGATCCGATACCAGCACAGTTTTTTTTAAATAAGTGTAGAATTTCTATACCTCAGTGTGTGTTGACCTGCTCATCACTCTTTTGTGTTTTACACACAATCTACTAAATATAGACGACTTTACTGTAAAGAAAAACAACAAATGAATGGATATTAAGGTTGTGACGGTGAAACATTTTCCCACCGGTTAATCGACGTGTTGTCACACCGGTTATAACGGTATCAACGTGGTGGGGGTTGTGACGTGGGGGACGGTGCCGCGGTGGGCAAGTGACGTAATGGTGTTGCGGCTTAACACCGGTATCACTGCCAACACTGTCTATCGAGGCAAGCCTAATGGATATGTAATTATAATCTATGACAAAAATACTTTTATAAACTAGGTTAGTGAAAAAATTTAGAAGCAAAAGTTAATCTAGAACAGGGTTCCTCAAATCTTTCCCTGGAGGTCCAATCTACGGCAGAGTTTAACTCCAACCCTGATCAAGCTCACTTACTTCTGATTTTTCTAATTATCTTGAAGACTCTGATTAGCATGCTCAGGTGTGTTTGATTAGGGTTAAAGCTAAACTCTGCAGGAATGGTCCAGATTTGAGGATCCCTGCTCTAGAAAAATCATGAGTGCACAATAATTTAATAAAATCTACAATTTGTGATTTTTGTTTTATTGGGGACAGAGAAAAGTGAATAAGAATAGGACTAAATCTGGTAAAAATTATATATTGCTCTTTTTATTGTTATAAACAAAAGTAATACATTTATATATAAATATATATACTGTAAAATTAAAATACATTTCTCTTAAACGTAATGAGGCAGCACCATATTACAGATGAGACAAAGAAGACTATTAATAATCTTTCATTGTGCAAAAATATTATAATACGAAAGGCTCCAATACAGAGTGGCATAACGCACTTATGCGCATCCTGTGCGCAGAATGATGTGCTCCAAGCAACACTGAGTCACAGCATGCAGGCCCACAGTGCTTATGAGCATCCCGTGCGCAGAATGGTGCGCTTGAAGCAACACTGAGTCACATCGCGCAGGCGCAGCACTCCGGAGTCCGCACAGAGAAGTTCAAAGCACAAAGGAAAGAGATATTAATGTGTAGTGTATTAAATCTGTGCGACAGTTTGAGCCTTTTAACCGTTTTAAATTTCAGTTACTGTGCTTGTGAAGAACCCTTCATAGTGCTATCTACAACAGTGTTGTGATCAAACAGACACCCGGTAGAAAGTAACACGATTTAGAAAAAGCACGAGACTCTAGTTAGATAAATCCTTTTATGCAAAACCATTGAACTTTATTTACAGATCAAGTATAATAGGAACAGTGGAGAGAGTTTATCATCTTGACTCTAGTAACAGAATGCGCCACACAGTTTGAAAGCTGAATGGAGGAAGAAGGACAGCTGCAGCGGAGAGAAGCGTTTACGTGAACTTGTCTTAAATATTAATCTATAGTATACCTCACATTAGGGGTGTGCAATATGATGATTTTTGATCGTGGACGATAAAAATGTCTCCACGATCTGCTTTTGAAGAAATATCGTAGTATTGTGCTACAGCGCACATTCTATCAGTTACAGTTCTGGCGCCTCTGTCTCTATTGGCGCTTTTCCACTGCATGGTACGGTACGGTTCGGTTCGGCACGGCTCGGTACGGCACGGCTCAGTTCGGGTCGGTTTGCGTTTCCACTACAGTTTAGTACCGCTATAGAGTGGGCAGGATTATTCATGCGTCGTTATAATTGCGCAGCCTCTACTGCCGTGACATCATCGTAAACGTGCCACAAACAAACTCACAACAAAGAAAGGAGACGGAATAGTGTTCTTCATTCTCGGCATGTGGATGTTTTTAACAACAATGGAGAGTTCTATGAGAACGCTTGGGATTTACCCTCAGCAGCAGAGACTGTGGTGACAGTGACTTGGGCTGTAGATGAGGAGAGCAGAGATGTTCGTGCAGGTGTGCTGCGTTACTTGAATAGTTAACTATTCATGCATCGTGCTCTGTAAAGTGAATTATCAATAAACCTTTGAATATTTCAAAATGTAAAATGTATCCCTTGTTTTTTATTTATGTGATGGTTTTATAATCGTGGCATTAATCATTTGTCTTTTCAAGAGGTTCATTACGTGCATACAATAAATATTTAATATAGTCTGGAGGTACACTTATTCGATCAGATTGTTTTTAATTGAAGCAAAACACACATACAAAAGGTAAAAATATAAACGGAAGACATACTCTGAAAATATAGCAAGTTCAAAAGTATACACAAGGCTTTTTCCTTCGGCGTCGCGCCATCAAGCTATCACTGGATCCGCTCCTCGGCTATCAACGAGAGGAACGTCTGAACTTCCTCAACAGACAATGAAACAGATAATTTGTGGTTGATGCAAAAAGGTGCGTTTGTTGAAACAAAAGCTGCGTCCTGCGTCTGCTCCTTCGCTGGCTGTGCTGATTTAAATCTAGCGGGTCTCATGTCGCAAGTTCAGTGACGCAGAAATGACGATTCTCTCCGGCCAATCTGTGATCAGCGGAGTTTACATGTCACGTTTTGGTAACGGTACGGATCGCTTGGAACCTCGGCTGAGGTGGTACTAAAAAAGTACCAGGTACAGTACCCAGTGGAAAACCCCCCAAAAGTGAACCGTACCGAACCGTACCGTACCATGCAGTGGAAAAGCGCCATATATAGTGTACAACACGACAAAGTGACTTAGGTCTTAAAGTGACAGTATTAAACATGCAGCCGACTGTCATTAAAGGGATGGTTCACCCTACAATTTAATTTACTCACTCTCACGTTGTCCCAAACCTGTATTCATTTCGTGCTTAACACAAATAAGATATTTTGAAGAATGTGGGTAACCAAACAGTTGCTGGTCCACATTGACTTTGATAATAGGAAAAATATGGAAGTCACTGAGGATTAGCAAACTGTTTGGTTTTCCTTGTTCCTCAAAATAGCATTTACGTTCAGCAGAAGAAAGAAACTTAGGTTTAAAACAGCTTTTGAGTGAATGAAAACCATGACAGAATCGACAGACAGATGGCATAATTTAAAAGGGCTGCACAAACAGTTTGTTGTTCTGGGAAAGAAAAAATTAGATCAGGTTGAAGACAACTCATGCAAGTGTTTTGGCTATGAATGGAAGGAGAGAGACAGGTCTGTATTTTTCTATAAGAGAAGTATTTAAAGGGGTGGTTGACTGGTTTTTTTTCTAGGCTTGATTGTGTTTATAGGGTGCAGTCTAGCATGTGTTCATGCTTGTTTTTTTTTAAAAACGCATTATTTTTCACATAATTTACCTTTATTCTAGGGGTCGACCGATATGTGTTTTTCAGGGCCGATACCGATACCGATTATTACAGATCAAGTAGACCGATAACCGATATTTTGAACTGATATACGTGTCTGGTGTAAAAATGAAAATGCCAAAATTAATAATAACAAGAGCTCTGACAAAAAAACGTTCTTTAAATGCTTTTAAACATGTCTTTAATTCTGAAAACTGTTAATAACAACAACATTAAATAAACAGTAATATTAATAATATTAATAATAACATAAGTACAGAAATCACCCAGAAGCATTCTGTAAACATTTTGTAAAACTTAAAGTAAACGTATTTAGCGTATTGTGTGATTATTCTCAACAAAAGTTGTAATAATTGTTGTAGTTGTATTACGTATACAGTAATATATTCGGCTAAACCGAACTTATATTTTGACAGGTTGCCATGAGGACCTTTTAAGTTTCTGTAGCCTATGTATATATGATATGACGATCGTTTTACTCAAATGAAACGGTCAAATGCTCATGAAGTGACTCTCCGAGCAGTTCTGGGGATGTTGTTCGTGTATTTATGTCCTCATTTATGCTGAAAACACCGCGAGCATCACGCTCGAGTATGTATGTGTGCAGTAAATGAAACCGCACGTCTGTGTCATTCATTAACAAAGATGCAGAACATGCAGGATTCATATTTAAATAGTGTTTTTGCAGCTTAATATTTATAGATACTAGTCCATAGCGAGTCGATTTAAGTGTACTGACCTACTTTTGATTAATTCATCCAAACTTGACACATTCCGTGACATTCCGCGTTATACGGTAAATTCTATTATATGACTGCATTCCGCGATTCCGCCCGCATTTTTCGCATCGCGGACATCATAGGTTATATTGAGGTGTTTTGCAACTTCAGCAACGTCTGCTGCTGCTTTACCTTTGAGAGACAACTGATGCGTGATCACTGAGGCAGCTCCAGTTAGCAAGTGCTCTCGGTGTGAGACTGCCTTCAGTTTTCTGCATTGATTGGTCGGACTCTTGACTCTCTACATATCAGATGAGCGGTGGGCGGAGATTGCTCTCAGAGATTGAGAGATCGCCTCACTCTCACAGAGTGTTGAGCTCAGACAGGCTGCATCGAGCCAAATAGTGCATTTAAACATTAAATAGTTTCACCTGTATTATTTATTCACCAATAAATAATGTCACCTGTAAATAGTATGTTTGTTTGCATTAAAACAAAAAATAATAATAATTATCGGCAAATCTGTTTTTTAAATGGCCGATATCGATAATCGGTAAAATGCTTAATATCGGCGCCGATAATCGGTCGACCCCTACTTTATTCCACACCTCTCTGTCCCTTCTCTGACAAACGCCTCGATTTATTTCCTGGTTTTATGAAGCTCCTCCTTCAGAAATACGCGATGGGCTGAGATTGGTTAGCTGGCTCAGTGTGTTGTGATTCGCTAAACCGCCTCTACTGCACGTCTGAACGTCCCGCCCCTCACCTCAGTGGCATGTGCTCCGGTTGAATTGTAAACAGTGGTGTTGTCTATAATGCTTATCAATTTGAGCCCGATTGAGACCCAGAGGATATTAGTGAAGAGGATCGTGCAGAACCTGTGCAAGCACGGCTCTTAATGATATGTTTGGTTGTTGTTGTCTCATACTTTTAAATATGCTGCTATTTGTAAGTGCTACTGCTTCTGTTAGCTTTTAATATACGGTTTTATCCTGATTAAAGCTTTAATACAGCACAGCAACCACACGCGTGTCCATTTATAATGTGAATCCATTAGAATCGTTAGAAGATAGAATCGCGATTCAAATGAATAGATTTTTACGTGCATCCCTAGTTTTCTCTTCCTCTTCTCTAAAGTAGGGGTCGACCGATATGTGTTTTTCAGGGCCGATGCCGATACCGATTATTACAGATCAAGTAGACCGATAACCGATATTTTGAACCGATATACGTGTCTGGTGTAAAAATGAAAATGAATGCCAAAATTAATAATAACAAGAGCTCTGACAAAAAACGTTCTTTAAATGTGTGGCGAGTGGGGCGGGGCCGAGAGCCGTGGGAACGGAGCGAGGCCGGTGGAGTAATTGGTAATGAACGACACCTGCACCGCTCACCGGTCTCGAGTCCCACGGAGGAGCTTCGGAAGGGTTAAATGAGGAGTGACAACAGTGGAAGACGAGAGAGGACCAGGCCTGGGTTTTTAGTTTGTGTTTTGTGTGCGGCAGTCGTCCGTTAGGGGCTGCCGCTTTTCATTTGTATTTGTTTATTTTATTATTAAATGTCTTAAATGTTCGCCGGTTCCCGCCTCCTTCTTCCCGTATATATCAACTTCGTTACATTGGTGCCCAAAACCCGGGAGGAAGGAGGGACACGCTGTCAGAGAGCCCTCGCTGCTGAGGGGGATCGCGGTGCTGAGGAGATCGGGCAGCAGGAAGAAGCGGAGACCGCCAGTGGCTGCCCGAGGCGGTGGTGCTGGAGCAAAAGAAGAACAGGTGGGACGGAAGACTCGCTGCCGTGCTCCTGGGTCGAGGAGGGGTGGCTGCCGTCCGAGAGGGAGCGGAGGAGTTGCCCCGTTCGCCTGGAGGCCGAAGCCTGCTGCCATCCGCCATGTTTGGGGAGGAGCAGGGAACGGGGGACTCGCTGCCGGCTGCCCTCGACCGGAGGAGCCACCGCCGTCCGCCAGGAGGCAGAGGAGCATCGGGCCGTCCACCAAAGATGTCCAGTACCATCGCATGGCACCGCGAGTGAACCGCTCAGCTGGTTGAGGACCGAGCGGCAGTGTGTCCGGGAACCGGACCGAGATTTTTTTTTTTCTCTCTCCCCTCTCTCGTCTCTGTCACTCCTCATCCTTCCGTCTCCTTTTCTCTCGCCTCGTCTGTCCTTACCCCCAGGTACGCCGCGGCCGCCCTGACGGGCTCCCCCCGGGAGAGGGGGGAGGGGGGGAGTAGAGCGCAGTCTCGTGGGTACCCCCCGGCCTGCGAGGGGCGATGGGGGTATGTGGCGAGTGGGGCGGGGCCGAGAGCCGTGGGAACGGAGCGAGGCCGGTGGAGTAATTGGTAATGAACGACACCTGCACCGCTCACCGGTCTCGAGTCCCACGGAGGAGCTTCGGAAGGGTTAAATGAGGAGTGACAACAGTGGAAGACGAGAGAGGACCAGGCCTGGGTTTTTAGTTTGTGTTTTGTGTGCGGCAGTCGTCCGTGAGGGGCTGCCGCTTTTCATTTGTATTTGTTTATTTTATTATTAAATGTCTTAAATGTTCGCCGGTTCCCGCCTCCTTCTTCCTGTATATATCAACTTCGTTACAAAATGCTTTTAAACATGTCTTTAATTCTGAAAACTGTTAATAACAACAACATTTCAGTTGGTTTTAATTTACAGTACAGTGCAAATGAAGGCATAAAACATTAATTTAATTTATCTTTTAATCAAATGAGAGTTAGACTTTAGTTTTGGCAAACAAATGAGTTTACTATTAAAATTAAAACATGGAAGAAATAGCGTATTGTGTGATTATTCTCAACAAAAGTTGTAATAATTGTTGTAGTTGTATTACGTACATTCTACTGCACCACAGTAATATATTTGGCTAAACCAAATATAGGTTGCCATGAGGACCTTTTAAGTTTCTGTAGCCTATGTATATATGATATGACGATCGTTTTACTCAAATGAAACGGTCAAATGCTCATGAAGTGACTCTCCGAGCAGTTCTGGGGATGTTGTTCATGTATTTATGTCCTCATTTAGTGAGACGGCAGATGCTAAAAACACCGCGAGCATCACGCGCTTCAGTATGTATGTGTGCAGTAAATGAAACCGCACATCTGTGTCATTAATTAACAGAGATGCAGAACATGCAGGATTCATATTTAAATAGTGTTTTTGCGGCTTAATATTTATAGATACTAGTCCATAGCGCGAGTCGATTTAAGTTTACTGACCTACTTTTGATTAATTCATCCAAACTTCGACAAATTCCATGACATTCCGCGTTATACGGTAAATTCCATTATATGACTGCATTCCGCGATTCATGGGTTATATTGAGGTGTTTTGCAACTTCAGTGTAGTGGATTGTGATTTATTGCAATCGTATTGTACCTTTGAGAGACAACTGATGCGTGATCACTGAGGCAGTTCCAGTTAGCAAGTGCTTTCGGTGTGAGACTGCCTTCAGTTTTCCGCGTTGATTGGTCGGACTCGTGACTCCCTACATATCAGATGAGCCGTGGGCGGAGATTGCTCTAGGCCACAGAGTGTTGAGCTCAGACAGGCTGCATCGAGCCAAATAGTGCATTTAAACTAGGGCTGTGCGATTAATCGAAATCGAAATAAAATCGCGATTTGAGATTGCGCGATTTCTAAATCGCTTTATAGCTCGATTTTTTTCTGCGCCCCTGCCCCAACCTCCCGCAGTATGCTATCCGAACCAATCAGAATGCAGCAGAACAGAACAGACGGGCATACAGACCGATAGTATGCTAAAGAAACAGGGAAGATGAGTTCAGAACAGGATAAGGACTTGGTGGCCAAAAAAATGCATGTTGCATGAAGAGCACACAGCGGGGAGTAGCGATCATATTTCCTTCAGAGCAGAGAGCATCTTTCTGAAGATCCTGTTCCACCGCTCATAAGCTCAGCGCTGCTTGCTCAGCCCAAAATGCCCCTTTGGTAATTTGTTAATTCCAGAATCTGTGGAATAGGCTAAGCAATGTTTGTCTAAGATAATGTTTCTAAAAGCAAATTCTAAAATCCTGTGAAGATTGACACGTTTTAATGGACCGCATTTCCCCGCAGTTTTGGTCTATTTTAAATTTTAGAAAGTGTTTCTTTTATTTACGCCACGAAATAATTATTTGTCAAGTGCATTTCATCTTGTGTGTGCTTTCATGGGCCTGATAAGTATTTTGTGAAATTCTATATCTGCTTTTCAAGTTTTCATCTTGTGTGTGTTTTGAATAGCGTTGTTTTAATGGAAAAGTATACTTTTTCAGTTATTTAATTTTTACGCAAATGTTCCAAGTGGCTTCAAAACAAGACACGTTTTTAAATAAAGATTTAAATGTTATACATTTAAATTAGGGATGTTCATTTCAGTTATTTTTCCTAACCGTTAACCGACAAATATTATAGAACTTAATTAAATTAAAAAGAATAATTGTCTGTGACCCGTTAAAAATACTAGCATCTGTTTTTCGGGGATTAATTTCACATGTGCAAAAAGCAGCAAACAACAGAACGAGGATTCACCTGATCATATCATATTACATCACGCACCTGCAGCACTTCTGCAAGCAGAGAAAAATTTAATTTACCTAAATGCTGGGTTGAGCTTTTTGGGTCATTTTTTGGGGGTTATTTGTTCAGTGTTTGGGTAGTTTGTGTACATTTTATTTTATTTATAAAATTGTTTCTGTCAGTATATTGTTTAAATCTATGCAGAGCAACATTCGCGGTGCGAATCACTAAACGAACGTCGCTCGCGTCTGTCTTATTGAATGTTGAAGCGTCTGATGCTTAAAAATAAACGATTATATTTATAAAGATACAGAACACAAATACTTTGGATGTTAAAACATGTCCTCAGAGCTGTTGACTGTTTGTTGTTGAGCAGGTAATGAAGGCAATCGCAGTTCATTTTGTCCATGAGTGAAGCGCAAGGCGGCGGCCGTGATCAGTCCCCGCCGAACACGACTCCAGCTCGGCGTGAGAGCCAGCGCCGTTACGGTGGAAACACAGTTACAGAGTGGTCCATTTACTCCTGAATTACATCGGTTTAATGTTAAATTTTTACTTCTAATGTTTGTTAAACGAGATTAAATAGGCAATGTGTAGGCTTATAGCTTATAAAAACAAGCAAATGAGAAATAAAGGAAGTTATCACGTCTGGAGTATTTTACAGAAGTTTAGAGGATTTAAGTTAATCTGTAAATATTATTTCATGCATAAAGTAAAAAAAAAGAAGAAAAAAAAGCGAATATTATAATAGAAACGAATAAAGCCATTAGCTGAGTTAAATCATCCATTAATGATGGGTTAAATAAACAATCAAATTTACTGGGTAAAATGAACCCCAAATGTACTCTTTTACCCAGCCCAAATTGGTTTGTTTTGAACCCAGTGTTTTTAGAGTATGCAGAGTTTGTTCATTATTGTGCTGCGCGAAATTAAAGCAGACGGCAGAAAGCTGCATTCTATTTTTTTGTCTTATTTTACAAAAGCAAAGATAATTTTTATTGTGAATGTACACAAATAAAAAGCAGACCTTTACAATTCGATTATCTTCATGACCAAGAGGAGTTGCTTCCACTGTTAGAAGGGAATAAATCCAGTGATTGCTCAGCGCCGCATGCGCTTACATTTAAGCATTCTACCTTCACAATGCAGCCTGTTCATTATCATTATAAAAATAACCGGTCAAACATATGGAAAAACACACTGCTCTGTTTAAATATGTAGTAAAATCTGTGCTGTTTAAGCGTTATCACCGTACCGTGAAGTTATGCAACACATTTTGTTTTATGTGGATATTGTAAGGGTAAATAAATAAAAGGTAAATAATATTTTGGCATTTAAATACATGGGAACATTTGATTTTGTGTTGAAGGAGAGACCCAACATTGGTTTCAGTTTTGTTTTAGCCTAAAATAATTAGTTTTGGTTTGTCGTTATAGCTTCTTATTTTTAATTCTTGTTATTTTCTACTGTTAATTGAAATGTTTTGTTGTGGAGTGAGGGGAACTAAAATAGCCTAGCTATGTTTACAGTGTTTATTATAATGTTTGTTATTCGTGTTGGGCTATTTCTGAATGAAATAATAAAATGCGACTTATAGGCTACTTTGTTTTTCTCTCTCTCGCTCTCTCTAAAAAACGTGTTTTTTTATACGTGTAGCTTATTTTAACCATGCAGCAAACCTTTTAAAATATTTTGATAAATTACTAAAAATAAATACATAAGTGAATTTAAACCGTTTAACTGATTGTATTAATGGGTCAAAATTATTATCGGTTGGTTAAAGGTTAATTAACATCCCTAATTTAAATGAACAATTTCACTCTGAAACATAACCATTTCTTATCGGACTACTGCTTTAATTGAGACATTTATTCAATAATGTCACTATAAACAGGAAAAAATAAATATGCCTAATCTTACTGGAGACATTTAATGTGAGCGCGTGATTTGAGCGGGATTCGGTTTAGCGGTGAGCGTGAGCGGATCATTAGCGGAGCGTTTGATTTGGCCGTGAACGACTGAGCGGAGCGCACACACACAGCGGAATATTGAACCGCTCCACTTCGCTCACATGCTCTGGTTGCATCTTGTTTTGTTGGATTTGATTACTTACACATACATATAATATATATATATGTATTTTGCCATATGTCTGTTCTAGAGACATGTTACAACTTTTTGGGAAAGGTCTAATTGGTTTCCTTTGGAAATATGTTTCAAATTCACACAGAATGCATTTATAACTGTAAAGGTCAAGGTTTCTTTATTTGTCACATGATAAATTATACAGGGTATAATCAAAAGTGAAATGTAGATCAAATCAGGTCCGCTCAGTGGACAGTGCAAAGAATAAAAATTATATAAAAGTAACACCACACAAGAGCATATATATATATATATATATATATATATATATATATATATATAGGTAAAAAAAAGAAGAGTAAAATGTGTAATAGAATAAAGAAAAGTGCAAAACAAGATGTGCAAGACAAGTAAGATGTGCAAAAACAAGTAAGATGTGAGATAAAGCATGTCTGTTTGTCAAAATCGTGATTAAAATCGAAATCGAAAAAAAAATAAAAAAATCGTGATATATATTTTTTGTCCATATCGCACAGCCCTAATTTAAACATTAAATAATTTCACCTGTATTATTTATTCACCAATAAATAATGTCACCTGTAAATAGTATGTTTGTTTGCATAATAAACAAATAAAATAATCGGCAAATCTGTTTTGAAAATGGCCGATATCGATAATCGCAAAAGTGCTTAATATCGGCGCCGATAATCGGTCGACCCCTAACAGAGAGATGGACAGCTAAAATGAGAAAGACAGAGACATACCTTTCAGAGCCTGAGGAATGTTGGTCTGTCATTAAGTGTGTGTGTGTGTGTCCTGTAATAAAGTTCCTAAAGACAAGTAGCTGCAGTGTAGAATACAGGCATGCAAATGCAGTTTTCAATTAAAGTGCCAGAGACAAGGTTGGGAGTTCAAATAGATCATCTAGCAAGCCAGACATAACAGATCATATAAAAGAGAGAGAAATATACAAATATATACAAGGTTAAATAAAGTGTATTAATACACCTGAACCGGAACTGAGATAAGAAAATATTATTTCCCTCTCAGAACCTCAGCGATGTCATGGTCACAGTAATGAAAACAATCCTTCCTAACAGAAAGTACTGTGGTGGTAAATAACATGATACAAAGATATAATGGTATAGCAGGTTTCTGAATATCACAATTCTATTGATTTGGCTTTTCAAGGAATAGCATGTACCAAAAAGCATAGAATAACTATAGTGGAGGTCCAAAATTATGATATGAGCATTACTATGATATCATGTCCAAAACACAAAGCAGAGGTGGAAAGTAACAAATTACATTTACTCGTGTTACTGTAATTGAGTAGCTTTTTTGTGTACTTGTACTTTAAGTAATTTTTTTTATCTGTAATTTTACTTTTACTTAAGTATATTTTGTGTGAAGTATTGTACTTCGCTACATTTTAAAACACATTAATTACTGAGTAAAAAAAAAAATTGCTCCATGGAAACAACTGCAGTAAATAATGGGCAGAAGAAGAAACTGACGCTAAAATCACAAGGAAGATGCAGACGGACTAGACAGGCGTTGTTGGTGCAGACCCAGCTGAAAACCAAACCCCGTCGTACTCTGCTGAAGTTGAACTCAACGGAATGAAGTGAACCCCTGGCCATATACAGTGGGGCAAAAAAGTATTTAGTCAGCCACCAATTGTGCAAATTCTCCCACTTAAAAAGATGAGAGAGGCCTGTAATTTTCATCATAGGTATACCTCAACTATGAGAGACAAAATAAGAAAAAAAATCCAGACAATCACATTGTAAGATTTTTAAAGAATTTATTTGCAAATTATGGTGGAAAATCAGTATTTGGTCAATAACAAAATTTCATCTCAATACTTTGTTATATACCCTTTGTTGGCAATGACAGAGGTCAAACGTTTTCTGTAAGTCTTCACAAGGTTTTCACACACTGTTGCTGGTATTTTGGCCCATTCCTCCATGCAGATCTCTCTAGAGCAGTGATGTTTTGGGGCTGTCGCTGGGAAACACGGACTTTCAACTCCTCCAAAGATTTTCTATGAGGTTGAGATCTGGAGACTGGCTAGGCCACCCAGGACCTTGAAATGCTTCTTACGAAGCCACCCTTCGTTCGGGCGGTGTGTTTGGGATCATTGTCATGTTGAAATACCCAGCCACGTTTCATCTTCAATTCCCTTGCTGATGGAAGGAGGTTTTCACTCAAAATCTCACGATACATGGCCCCATTCATTATTTCCTTTACACAGATCAGTCGTCCTGGTCCCTTTGCAGAAAACAGCCCCAAAGCATGATGTTTCCATGCTTCACAGTAGGTATGGTGTTCTTTGGATGAAACTCAGCATTCTTTCTCCTCCAAACACGACAAGTTGAGTTTTTACCAAAAAGTTATATTTTGGTTTCATCTGACCTTATGACATCCCCCCAATCCTCTTCAGGATCATCCAAATGCCCTATAGCAAACTTCAGACGGGCCTGGACATGTACTGGCTTAAGCAGGGGGACACGTCTGGCACTGCAGGATTTGAGTCCCTGGCGGCGCAGTGTGTTACTGATGGTAGCCTTTGTTACTTTGGTCCCAGCTCTCTGCAGGTCATTCACTAGGTCCCCGTGTGGTTCTGGGATTTTGCTCACAGTTCTTGTGATCATTTTGACCCCACGGGTGAGATCTCATGGAGCCCCAGATCGAGGGAGATTATCAGTGGTCTTGTATGTCTTCCATTTTCTAATAATTGCTCCCACAGTTGATTTCTTCACACCAAGCTGCTTACCTATTCCAGATTCAGTCTTCCCAGCCTGGTGCAGGTCTAAAATTTTGTTTCTGGTGTCCTTTGACAGCTCTTTGGTCTTGGCCATAGTGGAGTTTGGAGTGTGACTGTTTGAGGTTGTGGACAGGTGTCTTTTATACTGATAACGAGTTCAAACAGATGCCATTAATACAGGTAATGAGTGGAGGACAGAGGAGCCTCTTAAAGAAGAAGTTACAGGTCTGTGAGAGCCAGCAATCTTGCTTGTTTGTAGGTGACCAAATACTTATTTTCCACCATAATTTGCAAATAAATTCTTTAAAAATCCTACAATGTGATTTTCTGGATTTTTTTTTCTTATTTTGTCTCTCATAGTTGAGGTATACATATGATGAAAATTACAGGCCTCTCTCATATTTTTAAGTGGGAGAACTTGCACAATTGGTGGCTGTAGGGATGGGTACCGAAACTCGGTATTTAATCGGTCTCGGGGCTAAATTATAAAAGACCGGAGTATCGATAAGCTCTGACGTTAACGGTTCTGCTATCGGTACTGGAGAAATTAAGAAAACACACATACATTTATTATTGCTATATATACACATTATCTTGCAAATTATATCCCGCCAGAGTCACCAGCTGTTTTATATGCAATAATATTCAAACTCTTGTCTATGATGCATTTTTGCTATTCCCAAATCAGAAGCGATCGCTCACGTGGATGAGTTCAGCACGCGCAACATAAGCCCTGTTTATGATAGAAGAGAGAACTAACCATTAAAACATGCTTACACTTTAGGCCTGTGGCTGTTATATTAAACTGAGTTTATTTAATGTTTTTTAGCTTCTAAAGATTATAGCCGTGTTTCTTCTAACACAACTTCCTTCTCTTCACAGCGCGCATTCGCTTCCTCCCTGACCAAAACTTAACATCAGAAATGGGATCAATCGTCTGTCGATTGTTGTAAAATGCCGTCCTTTACAGTTACTAAATTGCTGGACATGTTTGATAATGAAATGTTGAAGTACAATCCACACGAGAGATGCTGTTCCTCAGGCTGAAGTGTGTGTGTGTGTGTGTGTGTGTGTGCAGGGCGCGGAAGGTGTTTTATGTAGGGGTGCTGTGGGGTAGTCAATTTCTGCATATAAATATTACGCCAAATAGAAACAGAAAATCGTGCTATAGCCTACGCACTTTCATGAGATCGTGTTAGACAACAATTAGCTATTTTACAAATGGGAATAGGCTACAATGAATTCATAACAATGTTTTACATTCAAGTTACATTCAAGCTTAAAACCCTTAAAATGTATAGTGAAAAGTTTTTTTAAAAGCATCTGGAATGCAATAAAGTAATTTTAAAGCTGTTTTTAAAGCATTTGCTGCATGGATTAAAACGATAGGCCAATAAATAATTCACATCAGTCAGACAAAATTGCATTGCAACAAATCCTTTACATTTCAAGGACAAAGATTTACATACTTTATTATTGAATACAATTATAAAATAAAACGCAAATTATAATCGGGCCTGTTTTAGGCTTTCCCTTATTTTTATATTTTAGATGGTGAGGTGACGGGGAAAAATGACTCGCCATTTCCTCATTGGAGAAATATATGCATCTTAACGGATTACATAGGCTAATGAAGAGTTTTTGCTTTGCTTTGAATTATTTCGTTTTAAAGTAGTATTTTAAAGCTTTCTATAGATATATTTATCATATCTCTGAGCCAGTTTCGAGTTGCCGAGTTTCGGTTCATCATTGAAGCCTCTTGTTCAAAACCGGAAGAAAGTGCATTCTCTGTTTTCCTATTTTATAAAAGCACAATGTTGATATTGTGAATGCACACAAATAAAAGTAGACCCTTTACAGTTCAAAATGATATATTACTCTTACCTTTATGAGAAAAAAAAAATCACACGGCGTATTTTAAGTTGTTTTTACTGTAAGAAAAAAATCCTCCATGTCCTGTAAAGCTCGCTTCAGCTTCCACTCTCCACACAAACTGTTGGATATTGCACATTTATATAGGTTAAACATTTAAACTAACACTGTGATATGCTTGAACTGTTTATAGGCCTATCTATCGATTTTATTTTAGTCATGTCTTGATGATTTGATAAGGCTAAATTAATCAAACATAGGGATCAACTCTGATGCTGGCCGCTTGGTCGTTGCTTAAAAGAAAAAAACATTTAACGAACAAAAAATGCTCCCAAGGTTTTTCTAAATTAACTTTATGAAGAAAAAAAACGAAACATCGTCTAATCACTTTTCCATTACATACAAAACTGAACTATTTTAGCTATAAGCTGTTTTGGGAGAAGGAAAGACTCATATCGCTGAGAACAAAAAAAAAGTACATCCATGATATTTCCATGTTCCGCTTTTAAGCCACAACCTACAAATTCTTCAACACAATCATAGCATTCACAAACATAAAAGCAAGCATTGGCAGTGCTGCGTGCGTGATTTGACAGGATGTGCGCAGCGTGCATCAAATAGCCCTGCATCAGTTTAATAACTTTAATTCTTACAACTGTTAAATTAATGGGCAAATGGTAAATATGTCGAAGATCACATAGAAATAGATAGCAAAATAGCCAATGTAAACTAAATGTTAGAAACATCGAACAACCATATACATTTTTAAATGAATCTTTATTATAACAAATTTAGCCTATATATTTTTTATTCACAACAGTTTACAGTTGCCCACAGAAAAAACTGGGGTGCTGCAGCACTCTCAGCACCCCCTGTTCAGCGCCTGTGTGTGTGTGTGTGTTGCTGCGCGTGTGTGTGAGTGTGCGTGTGTGTGTGTGTGTGTGTGTGTGTGTGTGTGTGTGTGTGTGTGTGTGGCGGCGCTCAAGCTTAGTCGTCAAGCGATCAAATACACACACAATAAATGGTATATTTGTCAGTTTGTTTAACTTTGTTTCTTTGTTCATGTTCTTACTCTATCTTATCTTATGTATATAAAACACAAAAAAATGCCTGCACACTGCTGCATTTACAAATTGATGTTTTATATTTATTTAATGAAATATTTATTTAACATCTCAGAATATAAAGCCATGTTAATTAAGCTGCTAATCTATCATAGAAATATATATTTCATACATATATGTGTATGTATGTATGTATGTATGTATATATATATATATATAAATAACAAAAAGTACCGATAAGAATACCGTTAAAGCACCGGACCGATAAGCAGTATCGATAAGAGTAGTAGTACCGTTAAAACCTTAACGATACCCATCCCTAGGTGGCTGACTAAATACTTTTTTGCCCCACTGTATATTCATGCTCTATTATGCAGTATAAGCTGTGTTTGCCTCGGGAGACCGAACTAGCAGCTTATAACATCTCGACATCAGCCCTTCGCAAGCATGTAACGTAATGTAAATACTTGCATTGGTGGTTAAAATAAAGCTTTAACAGTTTAACAAAAGGTTTTGCACAAATGAGCCAAAAAGACAGTGGTGCAGGGTGTGCAATATCGTCTGCGATAATATAGTAATTGTTGTTTTAACGATGTGCAATTTGACATTATCAGTATTTTGCCAAAAACAAAACAAAACACTCTAAACAGTGTGCCGTGAAATCTAGTAACGTTACGTTAGATTAGACTAATCCGCGTGCATGTGGAGTGCTTTCTTTCACTGCGTGATTCAGTCTGTTAAAATGCGTTTAGAATTATCACAAAATTGAAGATATAGAAGCAGAACATTTTGATTTATATAATTTAATATAGTAAGTCATCACAGGAAGAATGCAGTTTTTCTCCAAAAATCACCATGATTACACAGGCCTGTAGTTTTTCTTTTTATAACAGTTCAAAAAAAACAAGAAGTTAATTAAGAGACTTACGTTTTAGACAGCATATTACCTGTTTTTGCTCTATTTCGACAACACAAATTATTCCAAACACAGCCACCATACACAGTTTTGCGTCTCTGACTCTGAGCAATGACGGTGTTTCGTTCCTGAATGAATTAACTGTTTAAATGATTCTGTTCAATCGCAATGACTCACTTATCAGTGACTTGCTGACACCTACTGGTGGTTCTAATTTAACATTTAAAGTATCTTTAGAATTTTTTTTTTTTTTTTTAATGACTATTTAACATTTGTGACCGTGGCCTGGAGCACAAAACCAGTCTTAAGTCGCTGGGGTATATTTGTAGCAATAGCCAACAATACATTGTATGGGTTAAAATTATACATTTTTCTATTATGCCAAAAATTATTAGCATATTAAGTAAAGATCATGTTCCATTAATATATTTTGTAAATTTCCTACTGTAAATATATCAGATGATGAATAAATCGCAATTTAGGAAAATGGACCCTTATGGTTTTGTGGTTCAGGGTCACATTTTATGTCTTATTTATCAAAACAGTATTTCTGCATTTGTAACTGCAGGCTAAATGCATTCATGTCAGTATGTAAATACATCTACGCCACTTCAGATGAAGCTTCTGCGTTTCCTCTGCATTGCAAAGACTAATTTTGTTGATACTTATTTAATTTGCCTGGTAACAGCCCGAATGTCTTATTATTCTAATTAACCGATTACTTTAATTAAAAACACCTAGTTTGAGATTTATAGGCCCATATCCCAGGTGTGTCAAACTCAGTTCCTGGAGGGCCACAGCCCTAAAGAGTTTAGTTCCAACCCTGCTCCAATACACACACCATGTAGTTTTCAAATAAGCCTAAATGACTAGTTTAGCTGGATCAGATGTGTTTAATTAGGGTAATATCTACACTGTGTAGGGCTGTGGCCTTCCAGGTACTGAGTTTGACACCTTTGGTCTATCCCATTTTTTCCTCCCTCCCATTGTTAAAATGTAACTAAGTACTTTTTACTCTGAGTAAATTTTAAATGAGCTACTTTTACTTTTACTTGAGTAGATTTTTAGACTGGTACTTTTACTTGTACTTAAGTAAAATTTCATTAATGTAATGGTACTTTTACTTGAGTACAATATTTTTGGACTCTTTCCACCTCTGTCACAAAGGCAATACCATTGTCTATACGCTGTCAAATCAATCAAGCAGTGCTGGGAGGCAACAGCATGAATCAAACTAACTCATGTTCTCCAGACACAAATAATAAACAATAACAAGCAGGTTTATTTCCCCTATAAGAAATAAACCTTAAGCCATAGATCATCTGACTTATTTTAGAGACAATGCTCTTATGTGGCTCCAAATATAATGTCAAACACAAACTAGATATTTTATAAAACAGCTCGTAATTCAACTATTATGACCCTAAAATGATTAAACGCCCCTGTAGGATATTAAAATGAATCAAAAGCTTGAGTAAGAAGAACAATCCTGTAGAAATTTCATCTTATCCAGAAAAAAAATCTTATTTTACAATGACTCATGTACACATTACTGACAAAGTGAAACTGACTTAAGACTGAGCTGCATTCCCAACTAGTTAAAATGGCTATGAACAGTCACAAAAGGTTTGTAAATACACAGGATTCTGCACATATCAGGTAACAACTGAAGTCGAATCAACTGTCAAAATATATTGAAGGTATGCTGATTGTCTGACATGAGCTAATTTAGAACTAATTTCTATGGAATCTTACTGGATAAAAAAAATCTTATTTGTTACACTTAAATTTTGAACAACAAACAAAAAAAAGAAGAAAAGGAAAAGGATTATCAGTGTTCTAGTATGATCTTATTTGATTCTTAGAAGTGACCTCATTACGATTTGTTCTATATTCGGATAATCATTTCATTCAACTAACGGGATGTTCTTAAACACAGTGATTTAATGTGTATTGTGTACTTGCGTTTGCTTGTTGAAATAGAGGGATTTGTTCCACTTACAAGTTCTGGATAGTTGGTTATTCCAGCCACCAAGTCGTAAAATTAAATCCAGAGGGAGTTTCAGAAGTAATCTGGTTTATTTTGAATCCGGTTCCTGTGCTCTTTTCCCTGATGAAACAGCGGCTCGTGTTCCTCCACCCGCTGGATCACACGAAGACCAACCGCAGGAAAAGTTGGGTGGAAGTTTTTCCGTTCAGTGGAATTCGCACGCACAAAACCCAACAAATGCGTCAAAACGAGCAGAAAGCGAATTCTTCGTTTTTCTTCCCTGCGATGAAAGGTTGTTTGTCACACACTCACATACATAAACGTGATCCGCATGCGTCCATTTAACTTGTGACTATCCCAAATCTCCGCACTTCAAAAAGAAAAAGCTTTCAAATCAGGAGAGGCGTTCTAGTCAAACAAAACTAACACTATTTTGAATGACAACAAAGATATTACACTCCTCAGAACACTGACAGATCTTACTGAATGAAGACTGGCGAACTAAACAATCGCCGGTGTGTAAAAGTTTTGAGCTCTGCGGTCACTCTTCCCAAAGACCAGAGCATGACGTGAGCAGACTTACAGAGCAGTTAAAAGTCCTTTTCGTCCGCTACAGCTGTCTAAATAAATAAATAAACAAAATAAATACATACATAAATATTTTGCACTTGCTAGTTTTATTAATTATCAAGAACAAAATAGTTACCTATTATTGTAAAATAATATTGTAATTATTGTAAATCAACATTTATTGGCCAAGTATGCCTAGCATACAGTATGAGGTATCCCGGGATGTGGCCACACATATATAAAATAATAATAATAATAATAATAATAATAATAATAATAAAACAACAACACTTACAGTGTTACAATATTACAATGTTACAATATTACACAAGAGGCAGCCCACACATATCTATTTAAAAACACTTACAATATTATATTATTACACAAGAGAGAACAAAAAAAATGAATGTATATATATTATCAGTCCACCGAATACTGTTTGTACCCTTTCACGCGCGGTCATGCCAGTGGCGCGAAAACGTCCAACAAACAAACGGAGTAAAGCGCTTTTAAAGATACATTCTGTTACTGTACATTTATAAGTAACATTTTCAAACCATTTTATGTCTAAATATACTCAGTATTGATCATATATGATCTAACCTATTTTAGTATTAAAATATTGCCGATATAAAGTAAATAACGTTATAAGTTGAACTAACTGTTTTGCTATATGGCTAAAAGAAATGTGGACCACGAACTATCAGTCATCACAAACTGAAACGGATAATTTTGACCTGTTTCCACCTTTCGCAAGGTAAGAGTTTCTCTCAGTATGTTCAAAATGAAAGCATGTTTTCTATATTCATGTTTCTCTATGGTCGACTGTCATTTATGGGTAACGTATAGTAATGTTGTCCTGCCATCTACAGGCGATCAAAGGAAGTGACTCGTTTCAGTGAGGAGACTGTGCAGCCTCAAGATGACCAGACTTTCTGGAAGACAGTTGGGCCATTATCAGGGTAAAATGATTACTTTAATAACCATGTCCCTATGCAAATGATTTTGAAAGTACTTCAGGAAACTCTGAAGCTGACTGTGTTTGTATGTTTTGTTGGCAGCGAGGACTTGTTCACAGATGAACCCTTTCTTGCTTCAACCCTGTACTCCAGTTCACCTGTTGGGATGGTGAGTAAATGTCAACTTATTATATTACTCTGCTATATAATATATTACGTCACTACTAACTAGTATCTTAGAGTACTCTAGAATTGTATTTCCAACACTTTGTTATGGTACCATCACATCAACCACTGTCAACTCATTCTTTCAGGGGAGCAGACATAAAAGAGTGAGCACAAGCCTGACTCATGAGAAGCTGCCGCATCCTTCACAGCTGATGTGTAGAATGAGACGATGTCACAGACTCCAGAAACACACTCCGACCGTTCTGCAACATATAGGAGACCTCAGGATGAAACAGCGCCATATAAATGAGTGAGAGAGAAAGTATTGTGGGAGGAAAGGCATGTTACGAATGAAAAAGTATGTACCAAATGAGTCTATTTTGTAATATTGCAGGTTGAAGGGGGACAAATGGTGGGGTGCCACAACTGTGGCCAGGCCGGAGGACAGCAGTGGCTCACAGAAACTACCTGAGGGTGGAGATGAGAAGCTTCTCGGTTCTGCAGCTGGCGTTAGCATCAGTGCTATGCTAATGGACAATCCTGATGTGACCATGACATTGCCTTACGAAGCTGCTCCCTCACCGACTCTTCTGGTAGTGTTTAATTGATAAAAGGAATAAATATTGTGGTTTAATCTGAAATTTTATTTTGTGATTTATTTTAAATTTTTTCTTCTACAGTTCTCGTTTACAGAATATGAGCAGTTTCATGACCTTGCTCCAGGAGGGAACCCCATGATGGCGTTTATTTCAGGAACAGCCCACAGATCTCTCTTGATGGCTGATGATGCTTGTGCCGCAGTGAACTCTGGGACATCTGATGGGATCCTGGGGAGGAAGGATGATGAAATGTCACTTTTTTACTAGTTTCCACTGTTAGAGCCATGTTGGCCTATGATTCTATGATTTTTTCTCCCTCTTAATATCTACTGTTGTTAAGTCTAAATGCAATTTTATATGTAATTGTAATTGCTTTTCATGGTTGCAAATGTTTTAGTGTTTAGTGTAGTGTTTAGCATTTATGAAGAGTTCATAATTGTCAGACAATTGGTATAACATTTCAAGTGTGTGATGCTTGGCTTATCTGAAGAAATCTGAAGTAAAGTGCACGTATTCACTTATTTCAGTGCACTTATAAGAGAAAAAAAGACTCAGGACCAGAACAAAGCTCAGTTTTGCTTAGTTATTTGCAAATGAAATTAATATTAATGGAAATACATGTTTACTGTATTGGCATTCACGATTGTAGGAATTTGAATCTGCTTGATCAAACACATAAAAAGAAACAGTAAATAATCAAATAAAAACTGGACTCATTTCTTTTTCTTTTTTTTTCTAGGCTGCCTTTTTTATTGCACTTATAGCATTACTGACCCTTACCATGGTACTGTGCATGAATCATGCAGTACAATTGTTTACCTGTTTTAAAGTACTGTATATATTACATGAATAGAAACATAGAATAGAGACATTTGGTTTAGATTTATTTTACTGTAAGTGCACTTGCACTTGTGTAGCCTACTTACAGTATGCTTACCTAAAAAAGTAGGCTACTGGGCTGGAAATGGGGGGTGTAGGGGAGAATTTTTATTTCTAACTGGTTAGGTTTATTTGGAAATTAAAGAGTTGTCTATATTTTATCCATTTAAAAGACCACGAAAGTGATCCCAGTTCTGCAAATAAACCTAGCGATATATATGTTTCCATGGTTCACATATATAAAAAGACTCCCAGCTGAGCCGCTGCACATCTCCATGCAAACACACAGCTGTTTCGTTTATGAATGAATCTGCATTTTTGAACAAATATAGTGAGTCATAAAGGGAGTCATTTGCTTTGTTCCTAAACAATTCAGCCAGAATCGACAGAATGAATGATTCAGTGATAAACAGTGACTTGCTGCCACCTACTGGTGGTTCAGTAAAAATTTTAAAGCATAAATTGAATTGTTCAGTATTTCTATATTCAAAACTTTATTTTAAAACATTAATTTCATAACATTGTTATAATTAAATGCATTAATGCCACCTATGAGTCTTGTCAAAAAGTCTATAATGCTACATTTGTGCTTTTCTGTGCCGTGGAAAGATGAATTGTGCCTGGACCACAAAACCAGTCTTAAGTCGCTGGGGAATATTTAGAAATAGCCAAAAATACATTGTATGGGTCAAAATTATCTTTTTTTTATTTTTTATAATTAGGACATTAAGTAAAGATCACACACACACACACACCAGTATATTCCAGTATATTCATTGGAATCTCGTTTGTGATTTTGATTGGTTAGAACTTAATACAGCATTTCCATTAGGGAATGGGACGACCATGTGTTGACTGAATATTTATTTCCATTCCCTCCTCTTTCCGAAGAAAGTTGTGAAACCGAAAGTTAACGGATCAAAGTTGAGAACGGAAATATTACCGATATGTTCCGCATTCTAAACTATTCTGTCTCATAATATCAACGTGCTATAATGAACAATCACAACGTTCCTGCTTCTGTCTGGAAGGTGAAGGTGGAAGTGCTGAAGCGGGTTCTTGTGTGTACTGTCGCCTGCACCTGTGTGTGTGTGATGTATATGCAGTGGATGTACATTTGGATGCTCAGATCTGAAATGGCTGAAATAACGCGGCGGTTCAGGCCTCTGGATACAGCGGTGAAGGAGGGTGGGGTATGCTGCGATTCCGCCGTGTGCTACGGGGTAGGTGAGTGCTTTTGTTCTGTTTTTACTTATTAACGTTATTCGTCTGTTGCTTCACCAACAAATTCTACTAATGCCCTGTTTTCTGCACTTGTATCCTGATTATTCTAAAGTATTCTCTGGAGAGTAATCTAAATATACATATGATAATTATTCAGTACTTTGATAGGCTATATATCAAATATAGTGGTATTACCATTGTTATACCATGGCATTTTTAAAGCACCTTGAAGTACCATCACTATGGTATATGAATGGTTATATCATGGTAAAATAAAAAACATGTAATAATAATAAGAGTGGTACCATGGCATTAATTGTGCAACTGATTTCACTTCCTCATCTGTGGAGAACTGGTAAATGCCTTCAGCTCACATTGCATGAACCAAATAGTTAGTCAGAAAGGACTGTTTACCAAGCATCTTTAGTGTTCAAGTAATAGCATTTAATTCAAAAGTTTACGTTGGAATTTTCTCAATATCCTCCTGTGAATTTAGCTTGTTCTTGAAGTTTTTTCTGCAACAACATGTGAAAGACTCTTCATCAGCTTGAGATCAAACCTCTAATCATCAAAATCAAGAATTTCAGGTCAAGTAAATAATGTTAAATGCAAGTAATAAAATTAAACTAACCATGTTTAGTGGGATATCACATATATCAGTTTTAAAAGGGACGGGATAACAATTAAGAATTTTGATCCAAACAAGATTAAATACAACTTATTGCTGACAAAAAAAAATATGTTTTGTGCAGTGATCATTGTCTGCCAAATGTATGCAACCAAATAACCAAATTATTAAGACTGTAAGGTCTCACGTAATTTGACATATTGTAGAGCCTGTGCAGTTCATGGTAGTTTGGCAAAGGTATGTGAACAGCCTCCGTCAAATGGGTTGGGCTTTTCCAGTAATGTCTGTGAGGACAATGACCAAGAATTGTGTTTTTGCCTGTGTTGCAATAGCTTGGGAAGAATCCAGCAGGGTTCTATTTCCAGATGACAGTGTTTTCACAGGCATTACTGGCATTGCCAAACCGTTAATAAACTCTTTATTAGAATGGGATGTCTACACACTTTTGGTTGCATAGTGTGATATTTTTTACAGTTTTATTTTTCTTTAGTACAAAGTAACAGCTATGTTTGGTTGCCAGCTGATGTCCATTGTAAAATCCTAAAGCAAAAATTGTGCGCTTTAGTGTGTGATGATGTCTAATTTCCCTTAGGCTACATCTTGTTATAAGGTAAGCTGTTATCACAGATTCCCTGAGAGACAGTCATATGCAGAGGGCCGAGACAAGAGAGATGTGTCAAAACAAAGGAAACAGAGAAAGAGACGAGAAAGTGAGAGACTTCTTTCATTGTCTGTCTTACACACAAACACACATTTGTTTAAATATATCTAAAGTAAATTGTCCTTTCTTTTAGCAGAGCAGCACACATTTATCCATCTTGTTCCTGTATCCTCGCAGTCAAACAGTGAGTGTAACACCCACGATGTCTAATGATAATGGGAATAGTTTGACCAGAAATTAAGCGCACCCTCAAACCTTTCAAAACCCGTTTGAGTTTCTTTCTTCTGTGGAGCACAAAAGAAGTGACCAGTTTTGGTGTCCACTGTTATCTACTGTATGGACAGAAAATACTGTGATACATTTCAAAGCATCTTCTTTATGTTCCACAGTAGAAAGTCATATGGTTTTAGACAGATATAAGGATGAGAAATTATGGGTAAAGTTTTTCGCAATAGATAGATAGATAGATAGATAGATAGATAGATAGATACACTTTCAATAATAGCTTACTGATGCTGTGGCTTAAAGTTTTTCCTAAAATTTTGTTCATGGCAGCAGAGTGGCTTGCAACTCAAGGGGTTTGAATAATTTTGATTGCAACTGTATATAAACAGACAGACAGACAGACAGATGTCATGTATCTCTCATTTGTTCTCTGTGTTTTTCTCAGATGATCATGACACCACTGTTCTGTCTTGGGCCATAGGGCAGAGCAGAGGGGAGGGGCTTCAGCTATCAACTGATACTGTAACAGTGGAGACTGAGGGCACCTACTTCATTTACAGTCAGGTTGGTCTTGATTGTTACTGACACTACTGCATAATCAAAATAGAGATTTTAAAGGTATAGTTCACCCAAAAATGAAAATGAATCAGTTACTCGTCATCTTCATGTAAGCAAAGCCATACTTGCTTCATCAAGCAAGCGCATCAAGCAAGGATGTTTCAGTTTTCATTTACTAATTGATTTTAAAGTGGTCATATGCTTTTTTAAAGATCATTATTTTCTGTATTTGGTGTAACGGAATATGTTGTCATGCTTTAATGTTAAAAAGACATTATTTTTCAAATACTGTACATTATTGTAGGTCCTCTATGTCCCGCCTCTCTCCAACGCTTAATTTTCTACAAAGTCCCTCTTTCTGACAAGCACAGTCTGCTCTGATTGGCCAACTGGCACAGTGCATTGTGATTGGCCGAACACCACTAGCCGCCTCGGAAATGTAACGGCTCTTTTCCATAATCGTGAGCTTCAGCTTTTAAAATGACTGTAAAGACCATTCATAATGTCATTAATTTTAGCACCAGTTCAAGCCCCAGAGGGGAACAGAGTCACGTGTGAGCTCGTATGTCTTTGCAAACAAGCCGCGATTAAGACGATTTCTGATGCGCTGTACACTCTGCTGTGATGTGACCGTCTCTCCCTCGTTCTCTCTCTCTCTCTCTCTCTCTCTCTCTCTCTCTCTCTCTCACACACACACACACACACACACACACACACACACACACACACACACACACACACACACACACACACACACACACACACACACACACACACACACACACACACACACACATGTGCAACAGTCAATAGCAAATACTTAAACTAATAACAAAACATACAGTTGCTGATTCAGAAGCCCCAAATTGTCATAGCAAAAGTCAGAATTACATTATCTCCTAGGTTCAATAAACGTTTGTCCATAAAATGCGTTGCTGTTCACAGCTTCTCCTTGTCATGGCTGCTTCAACACTACTGTGGTTACTGAAACCACACCTTATGCAAATATTTCCACATCGTGACGTAGACGTGTGAGGGCATGTTTGAATGAGCCATTTTAGGGGGGCGTGGCAGAATCTTAATATAGAATATCTTTGATAAAAATATTTATTTGGTTTTGGGACATTAGTCTTTGCAACTTCAGGGATCTTATCTATACACATCGGCTAGTAACACTCCAAAGAAAAGGGAAAACTTGAACTTGCATCATATGACCCCTTTAATTATTTTTATAATGCTCTATGTATGTGTGCTGAAAATAAATAAATATAATCTGTTCATCATTTAAAGTGATTGTCTCTTCAAGACTCTGGATTTAACCAATTATTTCATGTGATTTACAAATACATTTTTATTAACTTTTTGAAGCGTCACAGTTTTGGGTGAATAGACTTTCAAAAAAGAGAGGCAGAAATCACTCATGTTTCATTAAAACATGAAAATCTTTTCTTGTGTTTTGAAGACAAACAAAAGTCTTAGGGATTTAGAGAGTGAGTAATCAAAAATCCAGCAATTCTTAATTGTAAACCCTAATAAGTTAGCAGAACTATTGCAGAAAATTTGATGTAATCAATTATTTTATTTAATCAAGTCAACAGAAACTTTATATTTAGATTTTGTACTATACAAGCATAATAACTGCACCTAACCTGAAATATCAAGTAAACTAATTTGATTGCACTTAACCAGGGAAGTGCAGAGAGTTCCTCAGGTGCAGGGCTCAAATGTAAAATAGGGCTAATGTAAAAAAATAAAAAAAATAATTATAGGTCAAAAGTTTGGATACATTATTATTTAATATTTTTGAAAGAAGTCACTTATGGTCACCAAGCCTGCATTTATTTGATTAAATATTTAATATACTTTAAAATACATTTTATGCAATTTTGATTTATTATCAATGTTGGAAACCTGTGATTTTCCAGGATTCTTTGATTAATTAAAAGTAAAAAATAAATAAATAAATAAATTCTGCATTTATCTAAAATATAACTTTTGTAACATATACGTTGAAAAGCTTGAGGTACATTTTTTTTTTGTGGAAAGAAATTTGTTTTCATTCAGCAAAAATTAGCTAAATTGATAGAAACAGTGATTTTAGAGATTTATATTGTTATAAAACATCTCTATTTTGTATAAAGGCTGTTCTTTTAAAAAATTTATCAATGAACCCCAAAAAAGTATCACGGGAACAAAAAATAAATAAATACAAAATGTAATTAATTAATTGATAATACATTTTAAAAAGCAGCACAGCTGTTTCCAATATTGATTATAAATCAGCATATTAGAATGATTTCTGAAGGATCATGCACTGAAGACTACTGAAGTAATGATGCTGAAAATTCAGTTTTGCATCACTGAAATAAATGATATTTTAAAGTATATTTACGTTTAATACGATAAAATTTACTTAAAAAGTCTCAAATTTGAGCTTATAAATCCTGCAGAAACCCTGATAACAGGCCTGTAGGTGGCACTTGGACTTCATTAACTATGATAGTTTCATGAAATAGTAAACGGTGCATTGAAGGTCTGCACGGGCTTAAAATTGAACCCCGAACCCGGCCTGTACCCAAGATCGTCCGACCCGACCCGAGCGGCACAGTGTAATTTACACCCCGAACTTGACACGAACCCTAAATCTTTTTGCCCCCCACAATGAATAACCAATAAAAAAAAAAAAAAAAGGATGCTGCATTTCACGATTGCATACAATGGTCAGTATACAAATGCACAAAGAAACAGATTTGTTAGGTTATTTTAAGTCAAGTTTTGGACTTTAATCCCTGCTTTTCTTAGCGTCTTTTAAACAGGCCCCCAGTGGTTACCTGCTGTAGGTTTTTATAGGCTACTCAAAATTACCTATACAGCCCTGGTCATCTAATCATGTGATCATCATAATAAAAGAAAGTTGACATACATATAAGTTCCTTTAATGCAAAAACAGTAAAACAATTCTGGTTTCTTAAAACGTGTTTGTCCTAAATACTCATTAAAGGGATAGTTCACTTTCCCAAAAGTGAGTAAAATTTGTAAAAGCAAAAGTAAAATTTGAATTTACTTTACTGTCCCTCAGGCCATCCAAGATGTAGGTGACTTTTTTTATTTTCAGTAGAAGTGTACAGAAGTTTTTAGCTGAAACTGTGGTCCTTGGTGATTCATTAAATGTAGACCACGGCTACCTTCCCTTTGAGAGTCATAAAAGCATATACAGGCAAAACAAAATTAATACTCATGGTTCTTGATGATATATATAGTTCTTATGAAATGGAACAATCAGGGTTCCCTATTAGTCAGTCACGTTCGACGTAACGTCAGTGTGACTGACTAATGGGATCTCGCCCGAGAGCCCAATCACCTTTGAGTGTTAACAAAACAAGCCAATGACAGTTGGCGTGCGTGTTCGCCACAAGACCGCTTCGGTGCGGTATAAAGGAGAGCGTGCAAACGCACAACAGCTTTTCGCTTCGGAGCCGAGCCTTTCCACGAATCTCCAGAGTGTCTTCAAGACAAACGGCGTTGGTGTCACGGCGTGTCAGAGGAGGTTGCTGTCCAGTGCTAGATTGACTGACAGTCTGCTGCAGCTTTCTTCTGCGGTCACGCTGCGACCTCCCCTGGGCGCTTCAGCGCTTTCAAAGAGTATTCTAAAAGAGCAAATCTAAAAGAGCTCCACGAGCGACGGGCGTCTTTTTAAAGATGGCTTCCCGCTCGTGTGTTTCTGGATGTGGTCGTTTCCTGGCTTCATCTGATGGTCACGATCGCTGTCCCTCGTGCTTGGGCTATCAGCACGCTGAGGCAGCGCTCGTGGATGAGTCGTGTTCTAATTGCGGGAACATGACCATCACGATGCTGCGTTGCAGATACCTCCTCGCCAAACGAGGTGGTATCCCCCTCGCCCTGCCCCGTTCTAGCTCCCCCGGGTTTCGGAGGGCTACTTCGACTCATGGTCAGGGTGATTTGAGGATCACAGTGAGAGCTTCCCCATCGAGTACCTCTCCGCGGGCCTCTCACTCCTCCAGCGCATTGCACCATCTGGCGTTTCCCGGACAAGCTCGCGGGGTCCTCGAACAGGGCGGGGCCCAGCATCTCGTTCGGAGCACCAGCAGATGACAGGACGTCGATCGCTGTATCAGGGGATGAGCTAGGTTCTGGAGATGATGATTTGGCTGCGCTGCCTCCGTCAGGAAGAGTAGCGTTGCCCGAGTCAGATCCAGAACTGACTGCTATGCTTTCCCGGGCCGCTGAGAGCGTCGGGCTGCACTGGAGGCCTCTGCCTTCTCCCGAGCGTTCAAGGCTGGACGATTGGTTCCTTGGAGCCAGGTGAGTGTCACACCATACACTCAGACTCCACTTCGGGACGCACTGCCTTTCGAGTCGGGCCCCTGTGCTCCACTTCGCTGCCCCACCGCGGGTACGTCGATGACTCCCCTGTTCCCGCTTGTACGGTCTCTGGGGGCCTGGCTAGAGCTCCACAGACCATCTCGCTGGCTCCTGAGGACCATCAGACTCGGCTACGCGATTCAGTTTGCCCAGCGTCCTCCCAAGTTCAGGGGCATTCGGTTCACCTCAGTGTTGAACAAGGATGCCCCTGTCTTGCGTGCAGAAGTCGCGGTCCTGCTGGCGAAGGACGCGATAGAGCCGGTCCCTCCAGCCGAGATTAAATCAGGGTTCTACAGCCCCTACTTCATCATACCTAAGAATGGCGGTGGGTTACGACCAATCTTAGACCTGCGCATTCTGAACCGGGCCCTTCACAAGCTCCCGTTCAGGATGTTGACGCAGAGACGCATCTTTCAATGCATCCATCCTTTCGATTGGTTTGCAGCAATCGACCTGAAGGATGCCTACTTCCATGTCTCAATCCTCCCTCGACACAGACCGTTTCTCCGCTTTGCGTTCAAAGGGCGAGCATACCAGTACAAGGCCCTCCCCTTCGGGCTATCCCTGTCGCCTCGTGTCTTCACCAAGGTCGTAGAGGCAGCCCTTGTCCCGCTAAGGGAAGCAGGCATTCGTGTTCTCAACTACCTCGATGACTGGCTCATACTGGCCCAGTCTCGAGCACTGTTGTGCGAACACAGGGATTCGGTGCTCAGTCACTTCAGCTGGTTGGGGCTTCTGGTCAACCGGGAAAAGAGCAAACTCTCCCCTACGCAGAGGATCTCTTTTCTCGGCATGGAGTTGGACTCGGTCAACCTCACAGCACGTCTCTCAATAGAGCGTGCGCAGTCAATGCTGAGCTGCCTGGAGTCTTTCCAGCACAAGAGGGCGGTTCCACTGAAACACTTTCAGAGGCTCCTGGGGCATATGGCATCCGCAGCCGCAGCCGCTGTCACGCCACTCGGATTGGTTCATATGAGACCGCTTCAGCGTTGGCTTCACGACCGGGTCCCGAGATGGGTATGGCGCCAAGGCACGTACCGGGTCTCAGTCACCCCGTCCTGCCGCCATACCTTCAGCCCATGGTCGGACCTTGCTTTTCTTTGGGCAGGAGTTCCCCTAGCGCAAGTATCCAGGCATGTTGTTGTAATGACAGATGCCTCTACCACGGGCTGGGGGGCCATGTGCAACGGGCATGCAGCTGCAGGGGCTCTGGACAGGGCCCCAGCTGCAGTGGCATATCAATTGCCTTGAGTTACTGGCAGTATGGCTTGCTCTGCGCCGCTTCAAAATGCTGCTACACGAGAAGGATGTACTGGTCTGTACGGACAACACTGCGACCGTTGCGTACATCAACCAACAATGTCTATGCTCACGTCGCATGTCGCAACTCGCCCGCCATCTCCTCCTTTGGAGTCAGAAGCATCTGAGGTCGCTTCGTGCCGTTCATGTCCCAGGCGAGCTCAATCGTGCAGCCGACAAGCTCTCACATCAGCCCGCCCTTCCGGGAGAATGGCGACTCCACCCCGAGGTACTCCAGCTGATTTGGAGACGCTTTGGGGACGCTCAGGTAGACCTGTTTGCCTCCCCGGACATATTCCACTGCCAGCTATTTTTCTCCCTGTCCGAGGGGACCCTCGGTACAGACGCGCTGGCACACAGCTGGTCTCTGGACCTACGCAAATGTGCGTTTCCCCCAGTGAGCCTTCTCGCACAGACCCTGTGCAAGGTCAGGGAGGACGAGGAGCAAGTCCTTTTGGTGCGCCTTACTGGCCCAATCGGACTTGGTTCCCAGAACTGATGCTCCTCGCGACAGCCCCTCCTTGGCAAATTCCTCTGAGGAGGGATCTCCTTTCTCAGAGAGAGGGCACCCTCTGGCACCCAAGTCCAGACTTGCGGAATCTCCATGTATGGTCCCTGGACAGGACACGGAGGTTCTAGGTGGGCTACCTCCAGCGGTAGTAAACACTATCACTTCTGCCAGGGCCCCATCTACAAGACACGCTTACAGGCTGAAGTGGAACCTGTTCGTCGATTGGTGTTCTCCCCGCCAGGAGGACCCCCATAGATGCCCGATCGCAGTCGTGCTCTCTTTCCTGCAAGATGGGTTGGAGCGAAGGCTGTCTCCCTCCACCCTCAAAGTGTATGTTTTTGCTATTGACGCACATCACGATGCAGTAGACGGTAAGTCTGTGGGGAAACACGACTTGGTCATCAGGTTCCTCAGAGGGGCGAGGAGGTTAAATCCTCTGCGTCCTCATCTGGTAACCTCTTGGGATCTCCCCTTGGCCCTGTCGGCCTTGAGGGGGGACCCCTTCGAGCCTCTGCAGTCAGTAGAGCTTAAGTTCCTGTCATTGAAGACAGTGCTCCTCGCGGCATTGGTCATGGTCAAGAGGGTAGGGGACCTGCAAGTATTTTCGGTCGACGATTCGTGCCTAGAATTCAGACCGGGTAACTCTCACGTTGTCCTGAGACCCCGGCCTGGATATGTGTCCAAAGTTCCCACCACGCCCTTCAGGGATCAGGTGGTTAAATTGCAAGCGCTGCCCCGGGAGGAGGCAGATCCAGCCATTACTCTGCTCTGTTACGTGGACCGCACGCTGAGCTTCAGGACCTCAGACCAGCTCTTTGTCTGCTTCGGAGGACAGCAGAAGGGGAAAGCTGTCTCCAAACAAAGACTCGCCCACTAGATAGTGGAGGCTATAGTCTTGGCCTATCAGGCCTGATGCTTACCGTGCCCCCTTGGTGTGAGAGCACACTCTACGAGAGGCGTTGCTTCCTCTTGGGCTTTGGCGCGGGGCGCCTCGATAGCAGACATTTGTAAAGCTGCTGGCTGGGTGACACCTAATACGTTTGCGAGATTTTATAATCTCCGTATAGAGCCAGTGTCCTTCCGTGTACTTGTCTCGGATGGCCAGTAACACTGGAACCTGCTCGGTGTCAATCACGCTTGCTGCGCCATTCCCCTCTATGTGCCGGATACGTGCGCTTTGTTGCTTCTCAGTTCAGTTCCCCACGGCGAACCCTGTTGAAGTTCCTCCCACACCCTCGGCAGTCAGGTGTGGCGGAGTGCCAGACGCCAGGTTCAGCACTCGTGTGTTGCCCAAGGTCAGCCCTTGTGCTGGGCTAGGTGCCCGTGTGCAGTGATTCCCCTTTGGGTGATCCCACATGTGTATTCTTCCATGGTACGGCTCCCCTCACGGTGAGTCTGTGTCTTCCCTGGCAGAGACCTTCTGCCCTATCTGCTGTGTAGCTATCTCACCCCAGGCTGGCTGAGTCTACCTCAGAGACTACCATATGTAGTACTGCCCTTGACCAGTCCATATGTGTAATCTCCACATGGTACCTCCTTACGCAGGATGTGGCTCCGTAGCGTTCCCCTACTTGGCGTATGCTTTCCCAGTGTTATCCTACCCACTGTACGGAACAGCAGTGGCTGTCATCTCTGCCTAAGCCATGTCCTATCTTCCATCCCAACTGGTGTGGGGGGACTTGCCGGCTACTGCAGGGAACTGGAGGGGGTCAACAATAGTGGCGTTTTCCAAGGGATCCCATTAGTCAGTCACACTGACGTTACGTCGAACTTGACTGACTGATAGGGAACGTCTCGGTTACTTGTGTAACCCTCGTTCCCTGAAGGAGGGAATGGAGACGTAACGTCCCGTCTTCATAGTTGCTGTACCACCGCTCCTCAGCAAAAAACTGTTGTGCGTTTGCATGTGGTCTCCTTTTATACCCGCACCGCGGTGTGGGGAACGCGTGGCGAAACACGCCAACTGTCATTGGCTTGTTTTGTTAACACTCGAAGGTGATTGGGCTCTCGAGCGAGATCCCATTAGTCAATCTCACTGACGTTACGTCTCCGTTCCCTCCTTCAGGGAACGAGGGTTACACAAGTAACCGAGACGTTTGTTCTGTCATTTGCCACAGGTGCTGTATAAAGACACCACCTGGGTAATGGGTCACATGATCACAAAGAGGCACAAGGGGGCGGAGACTAAGCTGATGAAGTGTTTAAAAAGCATGCCCAGTAACATCAGCCAGCCACTCAACACTTGCTACACTGCTGGTGAGTTATCAGGACAATAATGTTTAAAAAATGAATTCATATTTTCCATGTTTATACATCAGATACAGTAGTATCACTCAGACTAAGGTCCCCCTCAAGTATACAGTCAGAACTTTTATTTAACTTTTATTTAAATAAGGAAAATTATTTTTAAAACACTGCATAAGTGTTAAAAATTAAGGAACTAACAAAATGACATATTTTAGAACACAGTGAGAGCATGATATTTCACTCTCAATAAAAGCAGGTTAAAAGGCTTATATATATATATATATATATATATATATATATATATATATATATAACCCAATAAAATTAAATGAGGATGAATGAGAGATAAAAAACAAATATTAAAAATAATACCAATAGGGCTGTCACGATACCTTGATTAAATTTGAGTACTCAATTGTAAAAAAAAAAATACTCAACTACATTTTATGCAGTTTTCCGTGTCGATTAACTGGCAAAATACCGGAAGTGGCGCATTCCACTGACAAGAATCCATGAAAAGAATCATCTTAATTGAATTTAGCTGGATTAAGCTGGAAGTATTGTAGTTCCCCTTCATGGGAACTTCGAACTGCGTCCCCTAGGGGTCGCTATGGGGAACGCCGTCAGCGTGACCCGTGTATGAAGCATACATAGAAAAACACCACCTGTTGGCCGGCGACAGCCTATGACGTCATTACCGCGCGACCATAATATAAGGGGCGCCGGAAGAATACATCATCCTATTCTTCGTCTTCACTGACTGTTTTGTTTGAAGCGTGCATTCTGGTAAGAGTACAGTTTTCTCTCTATCATGGCGAGCACTAGCAAGGCGTTTAAGATTGTGTGTGGATCCGTGTCCTCGTTATTTGACACCCGATGACACACACAATCTTTGCGTCTTTTGTTTGGGCAAGGAGCATGCACGCGATGTCCTTGAGGGGAAAATCTGCGTACACTGTGAGCTTTTTCTATGAAAAAGCTCCGCTCTCTTTTGTCCCTCTTTTCAAGGAAGGAGGGGCAGCCATCTGCTTCCCGCGATTCGTGACCCACCGCTGCCGAGGGACGGAGGCGATTGAAATCGTGGGGTTCGCAGTTGGATATGGCCGATGAGTTAGAAAGGGACCACCCCTTTTCGCGCGCGTCGGCCGAGAACGAGAGTGAGCTGCTGGATTGTGATGATGTGATCTTTCTGACATCATCAGATTCAGCTTCTAGTGTTCTGCTGGGTTATGCCCAGGAAGAGCAGGAGATGTTTGAGGGCGAGGAAGTTGAGACTGAACCCTCTCAATCCTCCTGCACTGCATATGAACGAGTTATTGGAGGTTATGGATCATACAAATAAATCTCTCTGGCCATAAATCCCCAGCTCGAGCGAGCCTTCCTTTCTTCATAAATCTCGATGTGAAGGTTGAGAAGGAGTGGAAAAAGCAATTTTTTCTCGTATTCATAGGTTTCAGCATACTAGTTATGCTGACATTGAGGGGATGCGTGAAAATGGCTATGAGGGGATGCCCCCTGTGCAAGAGATGATAGCCAGCTTATCTCTCTGTGGGCGAGACATGCTCTCTCAAGGCTCCCTCCTTGCCATCTAAGCCCCTGAATCGTGCTTAAATGGCAGGGCATATGCAGCAGCAGATCAGACCGTCGCTTTGTTGCACACTAAGGCGTACCAGACTGATCTGCTGAAAGACCTGGATAAGGTTCTATAAAGTCCAGGTCTGAGCCCGAACAACCAGGGGTCCTAGCTCATCTCGGTCTGAGGATCAGAGATGGGCTCAGAAGGCTAGTCTCATGACTCATGCCCCTCTCCCGCCTGCGGCTAGGGTGAGAGAGAGGCGCGGGTCAGAGAGAGGCAAGCCCACTTATTCCTCTCTAATTCCCCTGTAACCACCGTAAACTCCACCTGACCGAGGTTAGGTGGAAATTTCCTGCTAAGCCAGAAAAAAGAAAAGAAAAAAGGTGTGTTCCCTCTCATTCTGAGGAATGAGTTCTCCGCTCTCCAAAGCTCATTGTCGGTAGAGCTAGCATTGCTCCCCTCACCTAGAGGGTCACCTATGAGCATGCCGCTCCCTTCTGAGCGTCTGAGTTCCCTCTCATTCTGAGGAATAAGTTCTCCGCTCTCCAGAGCTCATTGTCGGTAGAGCTAGGATTGCTCCCCTCACCTAGAGGGTCACCTATGAGCATGCCGCTCCCTTCTGAGCGTCTGAGTTCCCTCTCATTCTGAGGAATAAGTTCTCCGCTCTCCAGAGCTCGTTGTCGGTAGAGCTAGCAGTGCTCCCCTCACCTAGAGGGTCACCTATGTGCATGCCGCTCCCTTCTGAGCGCTGAAGGATGAGTCCTCTGCTCCCCAGAGCTCGCTGTCTGTAGAGCTAGCATTGCTCCCCTCACCTAGAGGCTCACCTATGAGCATGCCGCTCCCTTCTGAGCATCTGAGTTCCCTCTCATTCTGAGGAATGAGTTCTCCGCTCCCCAGAGATCTGTGATAGGTCGCTCTCCTTGTTGGTCGAGCTAGCATTGCTCCCCTCACCATAGAGGGTCACCTATGAGCATGCCGCTCCCTTCTGGGCATCTGAGTTCCCTCTCATTCTGAGGAATGAGTTCTCCGCTCTCCGGAGCTCGCTGTCAGTAGAGCTAGCATTGCTCCCCTCACCTAGAGGGTCACCTATGAGCATGCCACTCCCTTCTGAACGTCTGAGTTTCTCTGCCCCCTAGAGCTCCTCTGATAGGTCGCCTCCTGGTATGGTCGAGCTAGCATCGCTCCCCTCAACATAGAGGGTCACCTATGAGCATGCCGCTCCCTTCTGGGCATCTGAGTTCCCTCACTCGGAGGAATGAGTTCCCCGCTCTCCAGAGCTCCTCATTGGTAGAGCTAGCACTGCTTCCCTTGCCATCGAGGGTCACCTATGAGCATGCCGCTCCCTTCGGGGCATCTGAGTTCCCTCTCATTCTGAAGGAGGAGTTCTCCGCTCCTCAGAGCTCGCTGTCGGTAGAGCTAGCATTGCTCCCCTCACCTAGAGGGTCACCTAAGAGCATGCCGCTCCCTTCTGAGCGTCTGAGTTCCCTCTCATTCTGAGGAATGAGTTCTCCGCTCTCCAGAGCTCATTGTCGGTAGAGCTAGCATTGCTCCCTTCACCTAGAGGGTCACCTATGAGCATGCCGCTCCCTTCTGAACGTCTGAGTTTCTCTGCCCCCTAGAGCTCCTCTGATAGGTCGCTCTCCTGGTATGGTCGAGCTAGCATCGCTCCCCTCAACATAGAGGGTCACCTATGAGCATGCCGCTCCCTTCTGGGCATCTGAGTTCCCTCACTCGGAGGAATGAGTTCCCCGCTCTCCAGAGCTCCTCATTGGTAGAGCTAGCACTGCTTCCCTTGCCATCGAGGGTCACCTATGAGCATGCCGCTCCCTTCGGGGCATCTGAGTTCCCTCTCATTCTGAAGGATGAGTTCTCCGCTCCTCAGAGCTCGCTGTCGGTAGAGCTAGCATTGCTCCCCTCACCCAGAGGGTCACCTAAGAGCATGCCGCCCCTTCTGAGCATCTGAGTTCCCTCTCATTCTGAGGAATGAGTTCTCCGCCTCCAGAGCTCATTGTCGGTAGAGCTAGCATTGCTCCCTCACCCAGAGGGTCACCTATGAGCATGCCTCTCCCTTCTGAGCGTCTGAGTTCCTCTCATTCTGAGGAATGAGTTCTCCACTCTCCAGAGCTCATTGTCGGTAGAGCTAGCATTGCTCCCCTCACCTAGAGGGTCACCTATGAGCATGCCGCTCCCTTCTGAGCATCTGAGTTCCCTCTCATTCTGAGGAATGAGTTCTCCACTCCCCAGAACTCTGTGATAGGTCGCTCTCCTTGTTGGTCGAGCTAGCATTGCTCCCCTCACCATAGAGGGTCACCTATGAGCATGCAGCTCCCTTCGGGGCGTCTGAGTTCCCTCTCACTCTGAGGAATGAATTCTCCGCTCTCTAGAGCTCCTCATTGGTAGCTGAGTTCCCTCTCATTCTGAGGAATGAGTTCTCTGCTCTCCAGAGCTCGCTGTCGGTAGAGCTAGCACTGCTCCCCTCACCTAGAGGGTCACCTATAAGCATGCCGCTGCCTTCTGAGCGTCTGAGTTCCCTCTCACTCCGAGGAATGAGTAGTTCTCCGCTCCAGAGCCATAGAACGTTACCAATATATATATATAAGTGCACACGCTAAAGCTCTGGGCACTTTCTAAAATCCATGTTATGGTAAGTGCACACGCGAGACTTTGGGCACTTTTCTAAAATCCACCCAGTGGTAAGTTCGCACATCGAAAGTTCTGCGTTCTTTTTAAAATTCCGTAAGGGTAGGGTTACGCGCGCAGCTTTGTGACCTTATTTGAGCTGGTCAAGCCCCGGTTTGTGCCTTGGGCCCCACTCCCTTTGCCCCAATATTTTGGGTCTAAAAAAAAAAGTGTAACGCTACCAAAGGGCCAGGACCTAGTTACTACCACTAGGTGCTTAGCCATATCCCCTTAAAGGAATCTATCTCTGATTCTAAGACTTTGAGCTCTACCCTGGGTCCGGTAATCCCGGCACCTAGCAGGTAAGTGGTTAGGGTATGCAGCTCGGGTTTTTTGGCTGAAGGGGATAATGTCACTGACAGCCATCAACCGTCCCAGGGGCAACTCCATTAGCCTGGTAGAGTTGGCTTAGTGCTCGCCTTTTGCGCGAAATTAGCTTGCACTCCCCTCAGCATGGTGGCGTGGGTATAACGTTCCCCATAGCGACCCCTAGGGGACGCAGTTCGAGTTCCCATGAAGGGGATCATCTCAGGTTACGTATGTAACCATGGTTCCCGAGTGGGGAACGAGACACTGCGTCCCCTAGGCTGTGAGACATGCTTCGGACGCAAGCTTCAGACGAAGAAGTGGATGATGTATTCTCCCGGCGCCCCTTATATTATGGTCGCGCCGGTAGTGACGTCATAGGCTATCGCCGGCCAACAGGTGGTGTTTTTATATGTATGCTTCATACACGGGTCACGCTGACGGCGTTCCCCATAGCGACCCCTAGGGGACGCAGTGTCTCGTTCCCCACTCAGGGAACCATGGTTACATACGTAACCTGAGACGCTTTGTTTTAGTTGGTCTCCGGTTTTACAGTAGCTGGTTGTTCCAGGGCATTGAAAATGGGTTGTGGATGGGTATTCCAGCACGACAATGACCCAAAACACACAGGAGTGGCTCAAGAAGAAGCATATTAAGGTCCTGGAGTGGCCTAACCAGTCTCCAGACCTAAATCCCATAGAAAATCTGTGGAGGAAGCTGAAGTTTCGAGTTGCCAAACATCAGCCTCGAAACCTTAATGATTTGGAGAAGTGGAGTGGGACAAAACCCCTCCTGAGATGTGTGCAAACCTGGTGGCCAACTACAAGAAACGTCTGACCTCTGTGATTGCCAACAAGTGTTTTGTCACCAAGTACTAAGTCATGTTTTGCGAAGGGGTCAAATATTTATTTGACTCATTAAAATGCAAATCAAATTATAATTTTTTGAAATGCGTTTTTCTGGATTTTTTTTTTGTTAGTCTGCCTCTCACTGTTCAAATAAACCTACCATTAAAATGATAGACATATTTTTTTTGCCAGGGGGCAAACGAGCAAAATCAGCAGGGATAAAATAATGTTTTTCCCCACTGTACACAAAACTTCACATAGTCATATCTATATTTTGAGGGTTTTACAGAGGGCTTTGTTCATGTATCAGTCATCTGCTTAATATAACATTTTATACCTGGAAACATGGCGTTATAAATGTGACCCTGGACCACAAAACCAGTCTTAAGTCGCTGGGGTTTATTTGTAGCAATAGCCAAAAATACGGGTCAAAATGATCGATTTTTCTTTTATGCCCAAAATAATTTGGATATTAAGGAAAGATCATGTTCCATGAAGTTATTTTGAACATGTCTCACCATAAATATATCAAACCAGATTTTTTTATTAGTAATATGCATTGCTAAGAACTTAATTTGGACAACTTTAAAGGCGATTTTCTCAATATTTAGATTTGTTTGCACCCTCATATTCCAGATTTTCAAATAGTTGTATCTCTGCCAAATATTGTCAGATCCTAGCAAACCATACATCAATGTAAAGCTTATTTATTTATACAGATGATGTATAAATCTCAATTTAGAACAGCTGACACTTAATTAAGACTGGTTTTGTGGTCCATGGTCACAAATAGACAAAATCCTCGATGTAAAAAGCTTTAATATTTTACCTTTAATATGTCAACAAAATTAAACAAGTATTTTGGATCTGGCTTATCCAATTTTCTGATTTTTGTTCTGGAAATGTATGCAAATTAGTACATATGTGATTATACAATATCTTATTTGCATATTTAAATATTTGAGAAAAATCTATTTAATCCAATAATTATTGTAGGTTTTACCCTGTTGACCTGTGGTGTCTTGTAGATGATGAGTTTAGGTTTAGTCTCAGTTACTTGATAAGATCAGATCTCTGATTGGATCATACCATCTGCTGTAGAAGTTTTTTGATCATACTTTTAAAAATCTGTATAATTTTGCAATATTTGCTAAATATTTACAGTATAATCTAAATATCTGGCTGATTATAAAGTATGTGTTTCTCTCATAGGAATTTACTTCCTGGAGTCTGGATCCACTCTTCAGCTCTCTGTTCCCCGCAAATCTGCAGAGCTCATTCTGACAGCTCACGCCACCTTCATGGGTCTCTTCAACATTTGACTCAGACACACATGTGATTTACAGATTTAAATGTCAGAAACCTTTTATCCTCTTGCGTGCTAGTTAATCCTTTACACGAATTTCATACTTTCATGCTCAATAACAGTAAATGCTTTTATGTGGTGAGTGGATGACAGCTAGTGGCCAATTCAAACACTGGCATGTTGGAAATGGTACTTAATATAAAAAAATTAACATGGTACTGCTATGTTTGAACATGGTATTATAGTACTAACTAGTTTGTTTCAAAATATACTGTGGCCGATGTAAATATCATGTTATATGGATATGATATTCTGTACCATAGTATAGACTGATCATCCTCTGACACCACTGACAGATGAATAACATTGATTATATTGTTACAATGGCATCTCTAAAGGGGTATGATAGTGTATATTAGGCAGCCAGTGAACAGTCAGTGTTGGAAGCAGGACAAATGAGCAAGTGAAAAGATCTGAATGACTTTTGCAGTGGGTAATACCTATTAAAAGTGGTGCAAGGAAGAAGAACTGGTGATCTAATATCATGGGCATCCAAACACTCATTGATGCACATGGGGAGAAAAGTCTAGGCTGTCTGTTCCGATCACACAGGAGAGCTACTTTAGCTCAGATTACAGAAAAAACTTAATGTTGGCCATAATAGAAAGCTGTCAGAACACACAGTGCATCACAATATGAGGCTGCGTCGCCATAGACCAGTCAGAGTGCCCAGGGTGACCTCTGTCCACCACCAAAAGCATCTACAATGGTCATGAGAGTGTCAGAACTGGACCACGGAGCAATGGAAGAAGGTTGCCTGTTCTGGTGAACCATTTATTAGATCAGTTGGATGGCAGATGCGTGTGTCATTTACCTGGGGAAAGTATGGCAGCAGGATGCACTATGGGAAAAAGGCAGACGGAGGCAGTGTTTTGTACTGGACAGTGTTCTGCTGTAAACGTTGGGTGCTAAAATTTAGGTGGATGCTACTTTGACATGTACCACCTACCTAAAGATTACTGCAGACCACGTACACCCCTTCATGTCAACGGTGTTCACTGAGGGCAGTGGCCTCTTTCAACAGGAATAAGGCACTTTCAAATGACTTCCAAACTCCTAGATTTCAATCTGATTGAGCATCGTGCTGGACCAACAAATCTGATACTTGGGAGGCCTCACATTGCAACTTGCAGGAATTTGGCTGGCCGCACATTAAACAATTTTAAGGCCTATTTTATGCCCGATTTGCACCCCTGAACAGTCGGCGTGGCCCAATTTGAGGCTTGTCGCAAACGATTTTTTTGTCCAAAAATCCGCATCAATATGATGAATTTTACTGCTCCCGATCGAGCATCCCCGAACATGCTTGATATTTACGACTCTTGATCGGGCTGCCTCTGACATGATACCCTCGATAGCCAATGAGAGCGAGCAAGCGTCACTTATCATATATTGCGTGCTTTCACAGCTGAAATTTGGCAGCCACGAAAGAATTTAGTTTTGAGTATTGAGTATTGAGAAAGAACATCACCCATATTATTTTTTATACTTAGTTTTTTACTGTGAAACAGAACACACGGCAGGAGTGCTAGCTGACAACATCAATTATTCTCAATAATTTTTTTCTTCTTCTCCAGTCACATTTGATCTCGAGTTGAGTCTCAGTGAGATCTCATGTCACTGTGAAATCGTTCCTACATTCATCAAGTGTGTGGTCTTGCGGTCCTTTCAAATCATCTAATGTGCTCGTTCAGAGGATTATAAGGCAAAAAATTGGTTGAAACTGTCTACATGTCTGTGGTTTTAAAATCGGTTAAGATTTGAAAATCGTCTAGTGTGCGGTCAGCTTAAAAGAACAATGAGAAGGAACCAAATTGCCTATCATGGCTATGGAGATGACAACCAGATTAACACTAAATGACTACAGCCACATTGATTCCCTCTGCCAATGCATTGATGAAATTAACAAAACTTTAATCAGTTAAATAGAGAAAATAAAGCATTACAATAATCTAACATTGAGGTCATAAACGCATGAATTAACATTGCTGCATTTGACATTGAGAGCATAGGTCTCAGTTTAGATATATTTTTAAGATGAAAAAATTCTGTTTTACAAATGCTAGAAACGTGGCTGTCAAAGGAGAGATCAAATTATCAAATTATCAAATAGCACACCTAGGTTCCTGGCTGATGATAAAGAGAATCGAGAAAGCAGCCATCAAGTGTTAGACAGTGTTCTAGATTATTAATTGTGTGGTTTTTAGGTCTGATAATTAACACCTCTGTTTTTTCAGAATTTAGTAGTAAGAAATTATTCGGCATCCAGTTTTTTATATCGACTATGCATTGCATAAGTTTCTCAAATTTGGTGTGTTTCACCGAGCCGTGAAGAAATATAGAGCTGAGTATCATCAGCATAAGAGTGAAAGCTAACCCCGTGTTTCCTGAGTACCGTGAGGTACTCCATACTGCACTTGTAAACGATATGATACCTCTTCATTCACTGCTACGAATTGATGGCGGTCAGATAAGTACGATTTGAACCATTCTAATGCACTTCCACTAATGCCAACAGAGTTTTCATGTCTATTCAAAAGAATGTTGTGATCGATAGTGTCGAACGCACCGCTAAGATCCAGGAGCACTAATAGAGAGATACAACCACGATCAGATGATAAGACCAGGTCATTTGTCACTCTAATGAGAGCAGTCTCAGTACTATGAGATGGTCTAAATCCTGACTGATATCATTTTTCTCTAAGACGGAATAGAATTAGATTTGTAGACTTAGCCTGTTTTTTTTACAGAGGGTCACATTTATTTCCTAGCTGTTTACCTTCACATACATAACCGACTGCTTTTGTAGTGTGTTTTTAATATAAACGTGTGTGTATTTGACAATTAAAGCGCAATAAGATATGAAAGTGAAGTTTAGTACTCGGATGGCAAGACTCGGACAGCCGCGCGTGCTTCAGATGTGTGCTCTCAGAAAACCGTTAATCATAATTTTAAACTAATATTTTTTAGAAAGATTTTGCCTGATAGACATGATAATCAAAATCAAACATTTTTTTGCAGAGTATCTGATATACCAGCTGTAAAGACACAGCCCTATTCTGGAAAAGGGGGAGGGGAGCAGCTCATTTGCATTTAAAGAGACATGCATATAGACATACAGACTGAGAACACATCTGTTTAGCTATGCATATGCTGAATGAGTACTGCATGTGCTACATCCGAATAATTGCACTGCATTTTATGTAGCTTCGTATTTTTTTATTATTCTTAAGCATTTAATTTATTTTAAATCATTTTAAAACGTATTCTTTGCTTTTATTGTTGTGATTATGTTTAAGATTATTTTAATTTGTTTTATGTAAAGCACTTTGAATTACCATTGTGTATGAAATGTGCTAAATAAATAAACTTGCCTTGCCTAAAGCAGGGGCTCTCAGCTCTGGACCTTGAGGCCCACGTTCCTACATAGTTTAGCTCTAACCTTGATCCAACTCACCTTCCTGTAACTTTCTAGTAATCCTGAAGACCTTGCTTAGTGTGTTCAAGTGTGTTTGATTAGGATTGGAGCTAAACTCCTCCGGTGCCAGAGTTAAGAACCCCTGACTAAAAGGATCTTCTGCTCATGTCTATATACCACAGGATATGTTCAGAAGTCCTGTAGAGTCTATTCCTCAGTGGTTGTAATGTTGTGGCTGATCAGTGTATCACAATGCCAAGGTATTACTCTCTAATACAATCACCAGTGTTGGGGAAAGTTACTTTTAAAAATAATGTATTACAATATTGTGTTACTCTATAAAAAAGTAACTGCATTACTTACACTGTAAAAAGTGATAAGTTGACTTAACTAAACAAAATTGAGGAAATCTGTTGCCTTAAAATTATTAAGTAAATAATAAAAAAGATTAAGTGAACCTATCACCTTTTTACAGTGTAGTTACTTTGTATGGAAAGTAATGCATTATGTTACTTTTACGTGACTTGTCATCTGGGCTGGGCTCGCTTATTTATTTTTAATAACAATTTTTTTTTTTTTTGTAAAAGCCACATTATAGAAACTGTAATCAATATTTGTTAACCCAAGAATGATAATGATCTCAAAACCTCTATAACGTTCTAATACTTTATAGTGGCATGGTACTTGTCCCTTCATTTTTATATTATTTTTTATTTTAAAATAAATTCAGAGCTGTCTTGTGTGACTGTCACAGTTTCAGTTCAGTTTGGACTTTGTTTACATTTGTAGCTTTCCCCTGACTGTATTTGTTACTTATGGTTGCTGATTTGATTATCTCATTCAGCTGTGTCTCCTCATTAGCCTGTGTATTTAAGTTCCTGTGTGTTCAGTTTTGGTTGTCCAGTCTCATCAATGCTACTTCTGTGTTGTGCTCTATCTACCCATTATTGTGCATTTATATACAGCACAATGTGACAGTAAATGTGACATAAAAATAATCATGCAATAATTCATGCAACACTTTTTAAAAAATAAAAAAATAAACACCTAAAAATAAATGAATGTAATATTTGCCCATATAAAAAGTAAAATCAAGTATCTGTAACAGTTTGTACACACACACACACACACACACACACACACACACACACAGAAGCTGTGCTTTTTATCTACTTTAATGTAAATTAATTTGTCTTTGTTATTGACTGTTTACTGACTGACCTTTGGTACTTTGTACTATTTTTATCTTTTTATTTTTTATCCTTTACAGTTTTTTTAAATTGCTTAGACACTAAAAGTGATACTTGAGGCCTACTTAGTGGAACCATTCACTCATATACCTAAGCAGCTCTAACAAGTCAATATTGATTCAGTTCTGTTGTGTAACTGTGTAAAATTCATCAGTCATACATACTGTATATACAGTGTATGCATATGCATGTACAGTATGTGCGAGTGCTATGACAAACTCCTGTTCTTCATGGCACTTTGAACAAGTGAAACACACACGAGTAGTGTTTTA